>CM053581.1:549447533-549529309 GCA_028627135.1 Pseudochirops cupreus
TCTTCAGAGTGCTTTTGAGATTCTTTCTCCATCTGGCAAAGGCGACTTTTTAAGGCATTCTTCTCCTCATTGGCTTTTTGGGCCTCTTTTGTCATTTGAGTTAATCTATTTTTTAGGGTGTTGATTTCTTCAGTTATACTGCTGACTCTCTTTTCATGATTTTCCTGCAACATTCTTATTTCTCTTCCCAATTTTTCTTCTGCTTCTCTGATTTGGTTTTGAAAATCCTTTTTCAGCTCATCTTTAGCTTTAAGGCATTTTTCATGTTTATTGGAGGCCCCGGGTGGGGGCGCTCTGGCTGCGCTCTCCTCCTCCCTCTCTCTCCCGTGATCTTTCTTTTACCCAAAGAAGGAATCTAGGGTTTGGGAGCTGTTCTTACTTTGCTTCTTATGCTTTTTCTTACTCATGGTTGTTTAGTCCGTGATTTTTTTTTAAATCTCTGTGGGGCTCTGCTTCCAGAAGGGAAAGCTGTGTCCCAAATCGCTGGGGTCCTCCCGGCTGCTGTAGCTCTCAGGAAGGTGAGAGCTTACTTACTTCCGGCTCACTGGATAATGAAGACTCCAAGACCGAGGCCCAAGATTGCGATCCGGATCCAGGCCGCTCAACGTGAGAGAACTCACCTCAGAACAATCGCTTAGTCCCCCTGCTGTCTGCAGGCTGCGGGCGGGAAGCTGCAACTCAGAGGCGGGTGCAAAACCTCTGCCTTTCGCTTTTCCACTCTGGAGGCCTTTCGACCAGACTGCTTTACTCTACTAATTTCAGAATTCCCACTGACCTAGTTCTCAACACTGCTCTCAGCTACCGCTAATCTGCTCACGGCTCCTCTCCTCCGGCCGTCCCTGGGGCTCAGCAGCAGCTTCAGGCCAGGCTGGTTTTGGTTTGCAGTGCTGATGTGGTTCCTTGTAGCCAAGCTGACTTTAGTGGGAAGTATCTTTGTGTGCGTTTTGGAGTTCTAGGATTGGTTTAGAGTCCTATTTTATGGGTATTTTGGGGTGGCTATGTGAGAGCTGCGATATGTTGCTGCTGCTATGCTGCCATCATGGCTCCGCCCCCTATTTACTCTTGTTATAGCCATTATTGAAATGAATCTGGTCATTTTTGAGGTTCTTGTAAGTTTGAGGTATTGTGCTCATTTTATCTAGTTTTTGTATGTAGTTAATTAGAAGAGATTTGAATTTTTGTGAGTAGTTAATTAGAAGAAATTCGTTAGAGGCCAGTATGCTAACAGCAGTAAAATGTGACAGAAAAAAGAATAGACAGAAAATTTATAAAAAACCTGATAAGGGGATTCAAGAGTACATCCACCCAGTGGAGGAGTGCTGTATATCCCATACGCCTCAGGTACCACTGAGGAACATACCTGTATCTCAGGAAAATGGCACGAGGTTTAATATGTGTAATGATAATCATAATATCAAGAAAATTCCATGGTACAGTGATATCTTTAACTCTTTTTGGGAAAATAAAAATTTTTTGAACATGCTTTATTGATGACTGTTAATATCCCATAGAGACATTTTTTGAAGTAACCTCCTTCCTTCCTTCCAACCCAAAGGCTCCTTTATAACAAAGAAAGATAAATTAGCCCAAGCAACCCAAAGGTAATTGGACAGAATCAAGAAAATTCCTTCCTTCTTTGAAGAGATAGGGGATTATGGGTGTGGAAGGTTGCATATTGTCAGACATTATTGCTCTGTTGGTTGGTTTTGTTGAACTCCCATTTTTAATCTTTCATCTTCTTTATTACAATGGATGACTTGATGGCGAGGGGGAGAGGAGAGATATACTTTGAAATATGTAAAAACAAAGGATATCAATAAAAACAAGACCTCATATTCTTTGACAGTTTATTGCGGAATGGTTCTTTGTCTTATGTATTCGTGTCAGTTATTGAGATGTGTTATCAAATTTATCAATGGTATTTGATACAAATATTTTTCCTTGGACAGTTTTGCTTTTTATTCTCTTTTCTTTTATTTTTTCTTGTAAAAACTTTAGCATGTTATGTAATTGAAATATGTTTTGTCTTTTATTATCATTTTTATTTTTTATTTGGTTAAGAATTCTCCCTATAGTTATGAAAAAGTACCTCCTCCCATTATCCTATAATTTTATCCTTATCCTATAATCTTATTTTATAAATTTTTTATGGTCAGACCAAATATTTACTTCTGCATATTGTGATAAATGATATAGGATGCTCATCCAAGTCTAATTTCTGCCAAATTGCTTTCTCATTTTCTCAGCAGTTCTTGTCATATTAGGGAGTCCTTTCCCCAGAATTTATGACTTTGAGTTTATTACACTTTGAGTTATTGCTTTTGATGGTTTCAAATTCTTGCTTCTTTCCTTTCCTTTCTGGCTGTGGCCCGATGGGGTGCCTAAGGAACTGTGCTTTTCAGCAAGACTACTTAGACTCAGCAACTTATTGACTCCTGCACCATTTGCTGATTACACAAAACCATGTGAGCCATAGCCCCTACTGAAAACATTTAAGAAGACTGGAAAAGTGGCAAGGGTCCAAGGTGTCAGAGCTTTAAATGCCAGACGAAGAAGATCATATGATCCTAGTGGTGAGAGGGAGTCACTGACTATGAGCCCGACGTGGTCGGGTCTGTGCTTTAGGACAGTTACGTTGGCATCTGTGTGGGGGGTGGATTAGAGTGGGGAGAGCTGAGGAATCACAAAAGAAAGCCATAGGACCTCAGCTTCAGTCCAGTGTACAGTTTGGGTGGAATGTCCTCTGCCAAGGTTCCTGCCAACTTAGATTTTGTAGTTTGTGATCCCATGGCTTAGATCACCTGTGGGGCTCATTTTTTGATCTGCAACATGTAAGGGAAGGTGAGACCAGATATTGGTAGATCTGGCATTCCATGCTTACCTGAGGGATGTACTCTCTCCTTACTTCTGCTCATAGTGCCCCCCTCTGTTTTCCAGATGTTGCTCAAGCAGCACTTGCTACAAAGGCCTTTCTCACCCCCCTCTCACTACCTTGTACTTAACTAGCTTGTATTTCTTTTGTGTTTACTTTGTATATTTATTCCATATATCCTCAGAATACCTGTTGTCTCCCCATGGAATGTAAGCTATTTTCTAGTAGAGACTTCTTTTTTTTAATTTGAAAATCCAGCACCTAGCACAGAGCGTAGAACAGAGTAGGTATTTCATAAATAGTGGTAGATTAATTGGTGGTAAATAGGAGCATCATTTTAAGGAATGCCTTCCTATTTTCAGCTAAGGTATAAAGTACACACATAAACAAAGTAATGGACTTAGTCTATTAGTTTGAGTGCCTGAAAGGAACAAATTTTATTTAGCTCAAGAAGAGACAAGTATTTTGTAATTAAATTTAGAAAAATCTTTCCCCTTAAACCACAGCATGATCCAGTCTGTCATTGTCAAAATATGGGAGTTTTTCTGACTCTTCTATTTAACAATTCAGTAAACTTGCAGGGTGTTGTGCTAGATCCAGTAATATAAAGACAAAGACAAAACTTGGCGCTATCCTCAGCGAGCTTCTATTCTGTTGGAGGGATATAACATTTATACACAAATGCAAATGGGCTTCTTTTAAAGGGTGGCGCTGAGTTGAGCCTTGAAGCAAGCTTGGGATTCTAGAGATTATTGTATTTTCCACAAATTTCTGAAAATATATTAAGTAGAGATAGCCATGGTACCACTTATTAATATATTAGCTCTTGATAAAGATGGTGCCCCAGTCTCTTTATATGACAATTATGCTAGCAAAGATGAATTTAATTAGCATAGACTTCTGAGAAATAAAACCTATTTTGTGAGATAGCTTTATATCAGTATAATGCATGTGATATTGTAAGAAAAACAGGTTCTCCATAGTATGTGCTAAAAGTGCTGTGATTAAAAAGGTGGAAACTGGTTCCAGGAGTCAGGCAGATGGATAGTAGTATTCTGGAATTTTTTTTTTAGTGTTTTGGATGCTTTAGGGGTTTGATATTATGAACTTTGCTTGAAAGGGTTAATATCAATTGTGCTGTTAGCTTCATTGCCTTTCCTTCCACTTCATTTCAGGAAGAAAAAAAAGAGCACCCTAGAGAATCCTGGGTCATTCCCTTGGCTGCTTACACGGTGCTAATGAGATGCCTTCGGGAAGGGGTAAGGCTCTTTTCTTGTCCTCCCTAGAAATTCTCCATTGCTAGAAGCCTTCGGGCACTGGATGCGCATTGTAGCCTGCAGCATTGCGGTATCTTGTCAACCCAGGATTGCTCCTGAATTTAAATAATCATGACAAGACCCTGACCTACACAGGAGCAGAAAGCAGGATGAACTCACTTTGCCTATCGCTCAGCATGTGCAAATGACTTGATTTTCAGAAGTGAATAGTAAATAAAAATTAACTCGATTAATCAGCTTTTAATATCCCGTTCTTGTCCATTTCTTCTGATGATTTTTGAGGCAGCTCGTTTAGTAACTTATGTTTACTTTGCGCACAACTTTGACAAAGGTACTAGTAGCTTCCAGCATTTTGGGGAGACCCTTTGGAGCTACAGAAGGGGCAAAGCCAGAACATTCTGTTCAAGGAAATCCCTCACTTTTCATATTAAGTTTGTTTATTGTGTAGTTTGATTTTTTCCATGCACTTTCCTTCCCCTTTTCTTACCACATTGTTGGCAGGTCCAGCCAACCGATACAAGCCTGTGGTTCCTGCTGCGAGCAGAACAAGCTAAAAGGGTGGCATTCGCTGTCTGCTCGAGCCCACTTGACATTATTTCACCCAAGGCAATGCCAAAGGCAAAAAATATTCCTTACAGAATGAAAGAAAAATATCGAGATAAACATCTTCCTTTTGAGTTCATTACTTCTTGCTGTGCTAGTGAATGGAATGATTTTCCAGGTGCACAGGCTCCCCCCTCCCCAAACCACTTTCCTCTTCTTTTTCCCCCAGTGATCATGTAAATACATATAGTTTATGTGAGGCTCGGGCTCTTTTCTACCAGTTGTACTGAATGGTAGTAAGATGTCATCCTGAGATGTGAGCGAGTGCGGTAAATAACACTTTAACAAGCAATGGGAAGTTCACATAGTGTGTTAAAACTGAATAAGAAAAGTCTCCTGGAATTCCCTGTTATCAGCCTAAGCACATATGCTCCAAAAAGCTGCTTCAAAATTAACTTCATGTTAGCCAAAGACTGTTTACTAATGACTTATGCTGGAGCTGCTGCCCTTTCTCTATAGCATTTTCCCATGGAAATAGGAAAAAGAGCATAATAGCTTGGTATCACTGTCTATATTCTAGTTTATAGAAGCTGTATTTATTTTATTTTGTTGTGAAAACTGATTGAATAAGCTGATTGTAACTGTATGTAACTGATTGTGAAACAGCTTCTATTTTATCGCATTTGAAAGAATTTTATTTTTTGCTGGCGTGAGTAGTCATAGTTTATAGGATTTAGAGCTGGAAGAGACCCAAGAGGTTATCTGCCCTGATCTGCTGAGGAGGTGACTTATCCAAAGTCACGTAGGTAGTAAATTGGTATCAGTGTATTCAAATTCACTTCCTCTGACTCCAAATTCAGTGCTTTTTCCAATGAGCTAGTCCTTTTCCTAATGATTTGGGAAGGTCTTCAGGCTGACCTCATTTGTAAGTTTTATATTACTCTTTAAGTCATTAGTTCTTAAATAAAATGAAGTAAACTATTCTGTAATGATTAAGACCTGGGAATGGCTTGATATGAAGGAGAAAGACCCATAAAAATGTAGAATTGGAGTGTTCTAGGATTGTGAAGAAAGTCATAGATTGAAATTTAGGGAGGGGAAAAATGAGAGAGCTGGAGAGAGTGATATGAAAAGAAAATGAATTTTACCAAAGAGTACTGGAGGAGAGGGATGTCAGGGGAAGGACTTGGCCTATGGGATGAGAACATTTAAGAGGGTCAAGAGAAAGAACGAGAAGGAAGTTGGAAAGACAAGGAAAAGGCAGGTGGATATGTGCATCAAGGTGCTAAGGATGTAAGATGTTAACCAGGTTGAGAAATAAAAGAGAAAATTGTAAAGTTGAAGGCAACCAACAGCATTTTCCCATGGGGGTTTCCCAGGAGAGTCTTCCAGGTCTACTGTGACTAGCTGGGAAGATGAAGGGGTCCTCCAAGTGCCTCTGTATGCAGCAGATTATCAGGGAGAGTGAAGTGTTCTATTAAAAAGTGGAAGAAGGCCCTTGAAGGAAGAGCGAAGAAGAAAAAGATTTGTCGAGGCACCAGGGAGGACTGACCTAGCCTGTCAGAAGATCAAAGAACAGGCCACAAAGGTAGGGCAGAAGTTGGACGGCGGCCCACTCAGAGGTGAGCGACAGATGGGAGGCCTTTCCCAAAGAGGAATCAAGTCAGGTCAACAGACATTGTGCCAGCAAAGTGCCAGGCATCCTGCTAAGCACCAGGCATAGCAAATGCCGTTCCTGCCCTCGAGAGGAATCATCGTACAAACAGCTACATACAAATGAGGTGCAGTTACAGAATGAACGCATATTAAAATTATTGCTTGTCTTCAGTAATTTTAAATCACTCTTCATGGGATGAGCTTATACTTATTTAATCAAATGGTGATGCTATGGAGGGGATTCTGGGTAAAAAGTCTAGATGGGCTTTGCTGTTCTACAATTATTTTTTGTGTGGAGGAAAAAAACCCCTCGCTCCTTCTATAAGCGTGTCATTTTTCTTAAGAACTCTTATTTATCAAAATCCACATTTAAAAACAGGTAACATGTGCACCAGTTATTTATATCACAGAAGGTTTTGCACTTTACAGGAAACTTCACTTCAGAATTCCTTGACATAATGTGTTTTCTTGGTGCATATAAAATATAATTGAGTTTATGAAAATTAAGTTGACCCCAAACTCAAATGCATTTTCATTATAGAGCACTAACCTTACTACAGAGGGAAAAGCCGCGTTATTTTTGTTGTTGTTTAGTCATTTCAGGCCTGTCTGACTCTTTGTGACTCTATTTGGGGTTTCCTTGGCAGAGATACTGCAGCGGTTTTGCCATTTCCTTTTCCAGCTCATTTTACAGATGAGGAAACTGAGGCAAACAGGGTGAAGTCACTTGTACAGGGTTGCACAGCTATTAAGTGTCTGAGGCTGGATTTGAATTCATGAAGGTCAGTCTTCCTGATTCATGCCCAGTGCTCTACCCACTGTGCTACCTAGCTGCCCTCTGACTCCATTATTTAGCATGTTACCAAATAGCTCTAGAAACTCATATTTTACTGTCCTATGAAGAGGTTAAAATCTGATAAGTGGCACTAATGATGAGACCCAGTAGATCAGAGCAGTTCAGTGAACTCAGTTATTATTAATTATTCCTGCTTTTTACAAAGGTGGGGAAAATTAGACTGAGTGTGTGTTATAGGCTTCAGTTATAGGTTTTAGGAGGGAGACCAAAGACAGAAATAACATTGTCCTTTTCTCAGTTTTTTAATTTTTTTTGACAGCTAGCATGCTTCAACATGTTAAATAATAGATTTTACAACTTTTTAATATGAAATTTCTTCTGTTCTTTGAAATATATTAGGAGGGGAGAGAACTGCACTGGTGGGGAACCTGTAACCTTGAGGCCACATGTGACCCTCTAGGTCCTCAAGTACAGCCCTTTGATGGAACAAATCTTTGTTCTGTGAGGTTTGGATTCAGTCAGAGGACTGCATTTGAGGGCCTGGGGGGCCACGTGTGGCCTCAAGGCCTCAGGTTCCCCACCCCTGGCACTAGACCACTGCCATAGTGAGTATTTATTCATGTAAATACTCATGCCCCTTGGACAGATACTCGCATTTCTTGGTTGCCTGACACGTAGTGGGTGCTTTATAAATATTGATCGATTGATTCTGCTGTGTCATACGTTATTCTGCACATTACCTTCATCCTTCTCCTTTACTTGTTTTAGAGGGCTCTGGGTTTTTGTTTGTAACTACCTCGTATCCTTAAGATATACCATTATAACTTTTAAAATTTCTGTATCAAGGCAACTTAGCAATTAATATTTACTTCTCTCTAGCAAATTTGAACTTAATTATTAGGACACATTTAATCGGAGGTATGGGGCTCTTCATTTTAATCTGTACTTGGGTTTTTTTCCTTTCTAAGACGTTAGCGATGTGAAATTCTGTGCAGAGTTCCTTTAAGTACTATTTCTTTGAGTGACAATCATATTCTGATTGTTGAATGATAAACATAGATTCTTTAAAAAAAACCACACACACCTCTTTCCTTTATGAAGCCTCTCCATATTGCCCTCACCAGTGAGGGCAATTGGCTTTTTCTATCATTTGATCGATTTTTTCCACCATCTGAAGTTAGGTCATTAGCTCTTTAGGACAGGGACCTAGCCTTTCGGTGACTTGCTTTACACCATCTGTTCCTGTGGTGTTTTATAAATAAGAATTAATAGTGTAGAGAATGTAAGTCTTTATTTGCTCTCAGGAAGGTGCCATGGGAGAACCAACTGCCTCCAGAGTATTGGGTTGCTGCTGCTTCTCCCAAAGAGACAACTGATTGTATTAATGTTCCCCATTATCTTATGGCTCTGTTCAGGGGGAGCCTCGTTGAGGGTGATGTCTACATTCCCTTACTTTTTGTTCTTTAAAAATAAACCCAGAAAACTTGTTTCAAATACTAAGATTGAGATGGCCCAGGAAAGGCTTCTTGGCAAAGGCGGCATTTAAGCTGAGACATAAAGGAAGCCTGGGAAGTGAGAGAGAGCAGAGATGAGGAAGAAAAGCATTCCAGACATGAGAGACAGCTGCTGGAATGCTCAGCCAGGAGGCAAGCGTCACCAGCCTGCGCAGTAGGTGGAGGAGCATGAGGTGGAGAAAACTGGACAGGTAGAGGAAGAGGCAACTTTGTGAAGGGCTTTAAAGGCCAAGCAGATATCTGGAATATAATGTGTGTATCAGTGACTTGGATAAAGACTTAGATGATATAGTTAACAAGTTTGTAGATGAAACAAAGCTGGGAGGGATACCGAGCCCATTGGATGGTTAAGGCAGGCTCCAGAAACACTTCCAAAGGCTAAAGCATTGGATTGAATTTAATGAGATGAAATTTAACAGAGCCCAATGAAATGACCTACCCTTGAGCTAGGAAAAAACAAAACCAAATCAAAAAAACCCAAACAACTTCACAGATACAAGATGGGAGAGCTGTAGCAGCTCATCAAAAAAAAAAAGATTTGGGAGTTCAAATAAAATGCAAGATCGTTATGAATTAGTGGAACATGACAAAGAAAAAATTCTCTGTGATCTTAAATTGCATTAAGGGAGTTGAGAGTGTTAGGATTGTGGCAGGAGACAGTTCTGTGGTGGTCAGGTAGCATCTGGAGTATCGAGTGCACTCCATAGGATCATGTGTCAAAGGCCCAGAGGTTCTTTTAGATCATTGGGGAACTTCAGGAGAGACAAGCTCACCATTGTTTTCTAATGTATTGATAAAGAAGAGAAAGGCAAAGAAGGCTCACCTGCATTCAAACTTTCTTGTTGTTCTGGCTGAAATTATTTTTAAATTTAAAATAAATTTGAGAACAGAATTAAGAAAAACACAATAAAATTGCCAGTAAAATATCAATATTCTTCATTCTTGTTTCTGTTTCTCTACATCCTCCTATTCAGGATCTATCTGTTCCTTTTTCTCTTCCTACCTAACTTATTAAAAAACCTCCTCATAGCTTTGCCAATCACAAGACTCGTGGTCTTTTTTTTTCTTCCTGGATTATTGTTTTATTTGACTCTCTGGAATATTTCAGGCTCTCCACTTTTCTTCCTTACCTGAGCAGGTTACCAGGTCTCTTAGAGGCTTATTCTGGAAATGTTCTCTATCTTTAATCAAGGAGAAGGGTGGGAAGCTCAAAGATGGACTTGTGCTGCTGAAGCCTAGAAATAACTTCTTGTTCTTGGGCCCATTCCCTTTAGAGTACCTTTGAATCTGGCTAAAATCTGTCCAACTCCCGTAACATGTCTTTATCCTCTTAGAGCCTACGTCCCTGTGATGTAGACTAAGGTGAGTCTTTCTGATTTGCTTTTTACATTAAATCTATCTACCCTTATTTAGAATCATTGTTTATTTCTAGTTTTCTAAAACATTTCAAGGCTCTTCAGGGAAAATCCACAAACATCCCAGCCTCTTTAGCGGATTCCTTATGATGACATTAAATTTAAAGGTTAATCAAGCCTATAATGGAGTAGTTCCCTGAATCTCAAAGCATTTGAATTATAAATTTTTTGGTATTATAAAGTGGCAATTATCTTACATAATATATACTTTCTTAATATTTTTTCCCAATTACTTACTTAATATTTTTTCCCAATTACATGTAAAACAGTTTTAATGTTCTTTTTTTCAAATTTTGAATTCCAAATTTTCTCCCTCCCTCTTCTGCCCCCATTGAGAAGACAAGCAGTTTGACATAAGTTATGCATTTGTAGTCATCAAAACACATTTCCATGTAAGGCATTGTGTGAAAGAAAGTACAGATGAAAAAAGCCCTAGAGAAATAAACAATGTAAAGAAAATGTATCTTTGATCTGCACTCAGGCTCTGTCAGTTCTTTCTCTGGAGATGAATAGCGCCTTTCGTCATAAGTCCTGCAGAATTGTCTTGGATCGTGGTATTGCTGAGAATAGCTAAGTTATTCCTAGTAGATCATCGTACAGCACTGCTGTTACTGTGTACAATGTTCCCCTGGTTCTGCTCATTTCACTTTGCATCAGTTCATGGCTTTTCATGTTTTTCTGAGAGCATCGTGCTTACCATTTCCAATTGATGGACATTCCTTCTATTTCCAATTCTTTGCCACCTCTAAAAGAGCTGCTATAAATGTTTTTTGTACATTTTGGTCCATTTTCTTTTTTCTTTTTTTTTTTATATCTCATTTGGGATACAGACCTAGCAGTGGTATTGCATGGGCAAAGGGTATGTATGCATGGTTTTAGAGCCCTTTGGGCATGGTTCCAGTGTTTTTTTCTCTTTTCTGTCAGATATTTTATCCCATTCTGCCTCTCTCCTTCTCCCAGTGCATTCTTCTTTCTCATCCTTTCATTTTATTTTTTAGATAATCATACCATCACATTCAACTCACACCTCTGCTTTCTATGTATACTCCTTTTAAATGTCCTAATAATGAGAAAGTTTTTAGGAATTATAAGTATCACCTTCCCATGTAGGAATATAAACAGTTTAACCTTTTCAAATCCCTTATGATTTCTCTTTCCTGTTTACTTTTTTATATTGCTTTTGCATCTTGTATTTGAAAGTCAAATTTTCTATTCAGCTCTGATCTTTTCATCTGGAATGCTTTAAAGTCCTCCATTTCATTGAATATCCATTTTTTCCCCCTGAAGGATTATGCTAAATTTTGATGGGTAGATTGTAATCCTAGCTCTTTTGACTTCTGAAATATCATATTCCAAACCCTCTAATTCTTTAACATAGAAGCTGCTAAATCTTGTGTTGTCCCGACTATGGCTCCATGATATTTGAATTGTTTCTTTTTGGCTGCTTGTAGTTTTTTCTCCTCTATCTGGAAGGTCTGGAATTTGGCTGTGATATTCCTGGGAGTTTTCGTTTTGCATCTCTTTGAGGAGGTGATCAGCAGATTATTTCAGTTTCTATTTTACTCGCTGGTTCTAGAATATCAGGACAGTTTTTCTTGATAACTTCTTGAGAGATGATATCTAGGCTCTTTGTTTGATCATGGCTTTCAGATAGTCCAATAATCCTTAAATTAGCTTTCCTGGATCTATTTTCCAGGCCGGTTGTTTTTCCAGTGAGATATTTCACATTTTCTACTATTTTTTCATTCTTTTGATTTTGTTTGATTATTTCTTGATGTCTCATAAAGTCATTGGCTTTCACTTGCCCAATTCTAACTTTTAAGGAATTATTTTCTTCAGTGAGCTTTTGTTCCCCTTTTTCTATTTGGCCAAATATACTTTTCAAAGAGTTCTTTTCAGTGAATTTTTGTGCCTCTTTTTCCATTTGGCCTATTCTATTTTTTTAAAGTGTTATTTTATTCGGTATTTTTTTGTGTCTCCTTTACCCATTTGTTGGCTCTTTTTTCATGATTTTCTTGTATCACTCTTATTTCTCTTCCCGGTTTTTTACCTACCTCTCTTACTTGATATTTAAAATCCTTTTTGAGCTCTTCCATGGCCTGAGACCAAATCATATTTTATTTTGAGGCTTTGAGTGCAGAAGTTTTGACTTTGTTGTCTTCTGAATGTGTGGTATTTTGTTTTTGTTTGTTTGTTTTTGCTTTTTGGAGGGGGAAGGCAGGGCAATTGGGGTTAAGTGACTTGCCAAAGGTCACACAGCTAGTAAGTGTTAAGTGTCTGAGGCCAGATTTGAACTCAAGTCCTCCTGACTCCAGGGCCAGTGCTTTATTCACTCTGTCACCTAGCCGCCCCTGAATGTGTGTTTTGATCTTCCTTGTCACCATAGTCACTTTCTGTGGTCAGAAATTTCTTCTGTTTGCTGATTTTCTAGCCTATTTTTCTTGACTTTTAATTCTATGCTCCCCGGGTGAAGTGGGGGCACTTTCCCAAGCTTCAGGTTTTTTGTGCAGTTGTTAGAGGTAATTCTAGGGACCTACAAGTTTTTGGCTTTTCCAAGGTGGTGTTATCTAGAAAGAGGTGTGTTTACTCCTTCCCTGGAATGTGCATTGGTCTGTGAATGACCACACCCTGGCACTGGGGCCAGGGTTCCTGTTCCCTTGTGACTGTGCTAATGCTTCTCCTCACACTGGGACAGAGGTGCAAGACTGTTGGCCAAAGGCTGACAAAGGTGTAGAGATCCAGGACTGTGACCTAAATCCAAGTACAGGAAATGCAGTAGAGTCCTGCCCCTGGTGCCAGCAAAGAGACCCTTATAAATCTCCTTCTGACTCCTAGTCTCATCCCCTTCCTATGTGTTGGCTCAGAGGTGTGGAAACTGTCACTGCAGCCACTGATTCAGTCACCACAATGCCTGCTCCTGGTTTGCTGGGGCCCAGTATGCTCTGGCCCAGTTAGCACTGGACTACACTCCCCTCTTACCTTGGTGCAACAGATCTTTCCTGTCAACCTTCTAAGTTGCCTTGCACTATAAACTTTTTTCACTCCATCTTTTTGTGGGTTCTGCCAGTCCAGAATTTGTTTAAAAATCATAATTTAAAGGTATTTGGAGGGGTTTGGGGGAGAGTTCAGGTGAGTCCCTGCCTTTATTCTTCCATCTTGGCTCCACCTCCTATAAAATTCTTTAAAATATTTTTGTTAATGTAAATGAGGAAACTTTGCTCTAGTTGGAATATGAGCAAAAAAAATGGACTTATATAATTAAACCTTTGGAGTCCATTAAAATTTTGAATAGTTTTAATTTGAAAGAAATAGACTGTGTCTGTTTCTGAGGACCAGCCTAGTTTAATTGCTCTTTATAATAACAGCTAATAGTAAGCTGTCATTTCTGTTTTGCTATATGATTTTCAAAGTATTTAACATTTATTATATCATTTTGTTTTCATGACAACCCTGTGAGGTCGGTGCTATTATTGATCCTGTTTTATTGATGAGTAACCTGATACTAAGAGAAGTTAAGTAACTTGCCCAAGGTCAGACAGCTAATGTGAGTTCCATCCCTTATAACAAAGAATAAAAGAGACTAGGAAAGCAGTTAAGCAAACATAACCAATGCATCAACCAAATTTGACGTTGTACTCAGTGTTTTATAACCACATATGCAAAGAAAGGAGGGAAGTGCATTCCCATCTTTCCTCTTTGGGGCCTGGCATGACAAATATAATTCATGCTACTCAGTGTAATTATTTTGTTATTCTTGTTCTCTCAGTTTACAGTATATTTTACATTAAACAGATTGTATATATTGTTCCCCCTCTTCTGCTTCCTCCATTTGCAGCAGTTCCACACAGTTTTGTCTTTATCATGTTCATTTCTTACAGTACAATAATAATCCACCCCACCCACATAATCAAGTTTGGTCGGTAGTGATTTATTTTGCTTCTGCCTCACCTTGTACTTTGGTGTGTATGGGATTTTTGTTTTTACCAGTCAATTCCTTAGTGTAGATGCCAGTTGATGGGATCTCTGGAGAAAATGGTACCTATATTTTCGTCACTTTCCTAGCCTAATTCCAAATCACTTTCCTGAGCCATCTGTCAGCTCTCTACTTGCTAGAGCAAAGATCAAAATCCATCCTTATCTAGAGGAAAAAATAGAGATGAGACAGCGTGGCTCATAGTCAAGACCATTCTAACCTGTTTTACTCAAACAAAATGTTGGCATTTGAAAAATGGGAAGCAGATAAAAGAAAAGATATCACCATGGACTATTGCTGTTTTGAAAGGAATTCAATCATTTGTCACAACAAAGGTACTAAAATGGTCTAGAAACATTCTTTGCAAACAGTGGTTTTCCTTGTCTACTTAGTAGAGAGGCATGATAGCCAAGGGCCAGCTAAGGTGTAGAAAATAATTTCATGTATAAACTCTTCTGGAAAAGGTTGGAAAGAAAAGGAAGAGCAGCAGTAGTGTCTTAGAAACTAGGAGGAAGCAGCACAGGCAGGTTTGCTGAGAGCCAGGTGAGAGAGCTCAGCCGAGTCACCCGCACCGAGACCTTTGGTCTGTACATCACCGGTGCCTCCCGTACCAAGTAGCTTTGCTCACTCCTGACTGTTTGTGTAAGTTGAGGTCTGGAAATGTGATGCACCTTTGATTTAGACTTTTTGTCAGTGATTTTAAATTCTAGATCTTTTGTACCTTCAGATGAATTTTGTTATTATTTCGTCTAGTTCTATAAAGTATCTGCTGTGTAATTTGATTGGCATAGCACTAAATCTAAATTAATTTGTATGGTATCATTTATATTATGTTGGCACAGCCTGGGTATAAGTATTGAATATTCCTCTAGTTATCTCAGTGGGCAGTGGGGGTGCTACAGTAGAGAGAGAGACAGCTGGGCCTAAAGTCAGAAGACCCGAGTTCAAATCTGACCTCATTCACTTACTGGCTGTGTGACCCTGGGCAAGTCACTTACCCTGTGCTTGCCTCAGTATCCTCATCTGTGATATGAGGATAATAAAAGTACTTACCTCAAAGAGTTGTGAAGATGAAATGAAGTTATGTTTGTAAGAAGCTTAGCATAATGATCGCACATAGTAGGTACTGTAGAAATGTTAGCTATCACCAGTTATGACTATTATCAGCAGATGGGGATAGATCTGTCTCTTCCTGGCCTGGCTGTCACCTCCAGGATTTTTAAAGGTGAAAGTGAGAGGAGGACGAGAAACAAAAAAGAGGAAAGCTCTTCTCTCTGGAAATGCCGGCGTGAGCCTTGGAACAGATATGGGAGAGCAGTGGGGTGGAACTAGCCTGGAGAGGTTGTCAGCTGACATCATTTCTGGACTGTTGAAGGACCAGTTCTCAGGGTTCTTGAAAAAGGGAGTTTTGAGAAAAATCTCAAGACTTTTGAGTTTTTTTAAAAAAAATATTTTATTTCCTTTAATTAAAAAAAATTTAAATCCCCTTATCTATAGAATGAGAAAGTGGGACTGAATGTGAGAGGCAGCTTATCAGGGTGGGTCAAGCACTCACTGGACTTGGAGTCCTGAGGAGCTGAATTCCAGTCTCTCTGGGTGTCTGTGTTCTCCTTCAGACGCGGAAGCTGCTTTCTTAGTTGTTGGTGCCTCCCCCCAGGTACTCGGCTGATCTCTCCAGCACTGCAGGAGACCTTCCCACGGGGTGGTTGACACATCTGGCGGTCTGGATCCTTGTATTTTTAGTTATGTGGCTCATTCCTTTAAGTAATATAGTTTAATCTTTGATATATTTTTAAAATTAATCAGTGTAAGCACGGAGGAAAGACTCATCCTACTGCTAGTGCCTTCCCTCTTGACCTTGCACAGCCCTCCCTCCCAAACCCAGTTGGCGTGTGTGTCAAACAACAAGAAGACTCATCCCACTGCCAGTGCCTTCTCTTGTGGATGACCATTTCCACGGTATCCATTTCACACCAGTGTTACGTGCCTGTTGTCAGCCTCTTTGGAGGGGGAGCTCTTGGAGGGCAGGGCCTGTGTTTTTGCCTGGCTTTATATCACTGGTACTTAGCTCCATGTCTGGCACAAAGAAAGTCTAATCCAGGGGTGGGGAACCTGAGGCCTGAAGGCCACATGTAACCCTCTAGGTTCTTGGCTGGGGCCCTTGACTGAGTCCAAGTTTTACAGAATAAAGCCTTCTATTATGGGGATTTGTTCTGTGAAGGCCCTGATCTAATCCATCCTCCACATGGCTGCTAAAATGATATTCCTGCAGTGAGTATGTCACTCCCCTATTCCATCCATTCCCTTGGCTTCCTCACCCCTCTGATTAGCATTTAAACTGCTTTACAAGCTAGTCACAACCTACCTTTCCAGCCTATTTCATGTGACTCTTCTTGGTGCTCCTGGGGTATGACTCAAGCAGCTTCCTTGCTGTTCCTCACGCAGGCTGCAATATTTGTCATCTAGTCTGGTTGTCTGTGGAATGCCCTTTCTCCCCACTTCCACTTATTAGCATCCCTACTTTCTCTCAATACTCAGCCAGAGGGGCAGTTTGTATAAGAAGGCTTTCCTGATCCTCCTGCTTGCTAAGGCCTCTGGCTTCCCTTTTTACCTTATATTATTATTATTATTATTATCATTGTTTTAGTGTCCCTCTTTCTGTCCATGTTGCCTCCCTCATCCCCACCCCCCAACGCAGGCTTTTCTAGGGCAGAGGTGTTGCCTTTGTTTCTTCATAGCACGGTATCCAGGGTAGAGTAGGGCTTCATGCTTTTTGAATTGAATTAAATAATATTGAAGATTTAAAAAGACTTTTCCCTAGGCTTTCTGTTTCATTAGCATATATGAATAGCATTAATTCTCTAGCAATTTAGGGGACCTTATACACAAAATCTCATTAACTTTGATGAAGGTACTTGTGTCTGATTTACAGACATAAAAAGATGGTAGGTAGCAAGCATTTATTAAGTGCCTGCACTGTGCCAGGCACTGTGCTAAAGCATGGGGTTATCAGATAGAAGCAAAAAGAAAGACTGTTCCTGTCCTCCAGGAGCTTACATTCTAGTGGGGGAAGACAACATCAAACAGAGGGAGAAAGCAGGGAGGGGATGAGGAGTATCTGTGAGAGAAGAAGTGGGACATGGTGGTACATTCCTTAGGATGTCAGAGCAAAGCTGCGAGGGGAATGAGGCATGGCTGTGCCAGTCCCTAAAATGGAGGCCTTGTGAGGAACTCACCAATGGGAGTGGGAGGCCTCCATGACCGAGGTATATCGCAGGGTGAGAAGGCCCAGGCACTGAGGGAAGTTCCAGAGGGATGAGGTGGCTGAGTCACGTTAGCAAAATCCATAGGGTTAGAAGCAAAACTGGGAGGGCAGTTTTGGTGGGGAAGGGAATTCCATAAACCAGTCTAGATGAGTCTCTTCTCTACAGCTGCTAGTCTTCTGAAGTCTCGAGTCACACAGACATATCTGTCAGAGATGTGACCCCAGCTTGTCTAAGGCCAGGCTTTCTTGACTCTGATGCCAGCTCTCTCTCCATTATACAGTGCAGCCTCTGCCATAGTGGGAGTCACAGTAGCTGAATTTTCCTGTCATCAAATTTCAGATGTCATTTCATTACTTCTGGGGGAATTAAGAGACAATCAACAGACAAACATCTAGGGAGCCCCTGTTATGTGCAGGATGCTGTAAGACAGGCCTGGGAGAAGTACAGTTTGTGCAGGATGAGGTTCTTATCCTCAGAGGTCTGGGATTTGTGGGCCTGAGTTCCAGCTCAGTTGAGCCCAGATAGCCTGTCTGTGGCCTCTTGGTCATGAGTTTTTTTTCTCAGAGCAAGCCTTCCTTTCCTCTTCTGCGGAACGATGGATGGATTGGGGTTGGGTAAGCTCATTTTTAGGGCTGCAGAATCTCAAAAAATGAGCGTTTAATTGAGTCTCTATCCTTTCCGTGATGTCTCTGACAAATGGTCATCGGCCAGTTCTTGGAGATTTCCAGTGAAGAGACAGCCCATTCATTACACTTTGGGGAGGGGGTTGATTGTTAGCAATGTTTTCCTAACCTTGAACCTGAATCTGCCTCTACAACTTCACCTTATTTCTCCTGCTTCTACCCCTGAGATCAAACAGAAAATCCCAGCTGGTCAGGAAATTCTCTGGTTCTTCAGGTTCTTTCAAAACAAGACAAAAACCCAAACCCTGATCCAGCCAGTGTGAATCTGAGATATTCTTCCCTGTTGAGGGGTTGCGCGCTGGCTCTAAGGAGTATTTTGCAGGGAACTCTAATGCTTTCTCTACTCTGAACATCAGGACGGAAAACAAGTTTGATTTTTTTTTTTGCCTGGCTATCTCACTCAGATCTCTACAGAACCATAATTATAAGGCCTGAGTGCCCCAGAAGGCTGCATACATTTTCTTCTGAAAAGAGCCCATTGAGAATTACCACATGTTTAGATGAGCAGATTAATGTATGCCACTGTATCTAATCAGCTACATCTCTTTTATAGCCTGCATAATAGGCTGTATAATTATCAGATGCTGAACTGACACCTGGCATAGGGCGAATTTTGAAATGCGGGGTTACAAAAAATAAGCTGCTGTTTCTGATACTCATCTTCAAACTATAGCCTAGGTTAGGGTTTTGATAAATTATCTTGCCTTTAAGAGACAACCTCCATTTCCATTTTTCATGAGAACATCTTTATTTCTTTTTCCCTGGGAACCAAGTGGTAAAGTATCTCATGTCTTTTAAAAAACTGTCACAAGAGTGCTTGAATTTTGAAACTTAAAATTGCACTGATTATGCAACCTATTTTGAGAGGTGGTGGTGCTCTCTATTAAATGTTCCGGAGGCCTGCTATCTGCATGTGAGAACAGATAATCAGATTTTCTTAGTTTATTAGGTCAATTAAATGTAATATGTCATGGAGTTGTCATCTTTTTTTTTTCCTATTTATTCTTATGGTCATTATAATTTTACCAACAAAAACAATAATAATAATTTGCTCTTGGGTCAGGCTATGTTTTTGTCGGTACTGAGGGGACTAGGCTACATACTTTGTAGCCCGCTCTTTCCCAATAGAAGTGGAGGGTTGGGATGGAGTTAAGGAGCAGAAATTGACAGGTAACTTTGGACATCTTAAAGAGGGCAAGAAGGAAAATGTTGCTTCTGCTTCTGATCTCTTCTGGGTCTTTTTTTTTTTGTCTTCCTTCTGTCCCTATAAGGCACAAATGTATGAAAACTGAGACTTGAATTGTTTCTTTAGAATTTTGCATACTAATGAACTTGTAAGAGTTCAGAGGTGATTCTTAATATTCTGAACTGAAAGTCCCATGCTCCAGCAGAGATCTTTCCTGGACTAGAGCCAGTCTGACCTACTAGCTTTGGTTTCTCAATGTGATTTGGTGAATCAAAATCCTTATTAGAATATACTACGGATATTTATCTTGAGGAAACTAGCCCTAGAGATGTATTTCCCAGAGATGGAAAGCTGGGGCAGAATTTTAAAGGTGGGAAGCATCCTCTGCAGGCAGGTGCATCTCCAGATGAACCTAGATAAATGAAAATCTTAAAAAACTGCCCCATTTGTCCTGTAGAATCTTAGAGTTCATCAGCTTCATCATTTTTCTAGTTTTTTTTCTCCTTCAGATCATTTCTATGCATCTCCTTCTCTCTTTTCCTCCCTTGTAACCCTAGCCCTGCTGATTTTGTTTTCAAAGATATAATTTCCATTTTGGCAGGTTTATAGTTTTGATATGCTCTGGCTCTTCAGAGCAAAAACTTATAGATCCAATAATAGCAGATATGCAAAATGAGGTCACCTACAATTTTAAATGGAAGTCTTAATTTTTGATCTCTATGTATCACAAAAGCACTGATTCCCATAGTTTAAAATGTTCACTTTGTATATTTCTAAATTTATTCTTGTTCTAGACAGGTTTCAATATAATTACGGTAAATCTGATTTCCAAGGCATGACTCTACTATGTGTTAGAAATATGTAATCTCTTTAAAGCACATTACTTTTCTGTAGGAAGCTTCTATGCTTATGGAAGGTATATTCAGACTTCTTACAAGTTAATACTTCCTCTTTTCTCATTTAAATCTAAAAAAAAAAACTTAACTGAAAGCAGTAGTTTTTTTTTTTAATTTGATGCTTTTATTTCAAATACTATAGAATTCTTTCATGGATATAACTCATCTCGTATAGAGTTCATGGTGCTAACAGATTTGAACTTAATTTGTGTTTGAAAACATCCCAGTCACATCTTTTAGATTCATTCTTCCCACGTCCCCAACTATCATGGCCTTGATTCCCATAACATGACAATATGGCACCTTCCCTTAAAGGGCTAAATATAGTTTAGCTCAGTCTCTAGTTCCACAGAGTTAATTAACCAGAAAATGGTACAAGTCTTGATGTTTATATACTTAGATCCCAGAGGGACTAAGATAGCTGATCTCAGATGGCAGTAAATTGAATTAGTGTGACAGCCTCATTGAGTTTATAGAACACTGTGACAATTAATGCCTCCCCCCCCTTTTTAGCTAGAGCATTGAAATGATTGGTTATTTGGTATTAGAAATGACTTATTTCAGTTTAATATTCTATGTCAAAAATCCTTTGATTATTATTTATTCAATAAAAGTATATTTGTTAAATACATTGTTTGATCTTCATTATACTGGTATCAGAATGGGTGAATACATATATATATGCTCTCACACACACACACACACACACACACACGCACACACATAAGCAGGGTGTCCCCAAAGTCTTAGTGCAGTTTAAAGCTTTAATAATTTGAATAGATTTAATAGTTTAAGAGGCAGGTATGGCCCAAATGCACTGAGACTTTTGAGACATCTCGAGTATGGCAGATGCAGTTACGTTAAATAAGTAATGTGTATGAGAACGTTCCATAAAGCAAACATTTATGTCCTCTGAAAACTTGATCAGCTTACTTGGATAGATTGTGTGGTTAGTAAGGTCACTGTAAAGTAGGTAAACAGTTGGGTTTACAGCTATTCCAAGACTGTCTATTAAATAATCTTTTTTTTTTTGGACCATTTAGGACTGCCTGGATCAGGGACTTCAATAGGTACAAAGCAGTCACCACAACTGGGAAACTCAATTCAAATTTCATGTTATTTCCACAGTGGGTTAACCAGTGTCAGAGAATTCTGATTGTACCTTCAGGGTGCAGGCTGCCACCCAAAAGAAAAACTGGTTTGACTTTGCTTTGATGGGAAGAGATTTGATTTATTTTCCTTAGCAACATGCAGTAAAGGGGCATACTTTGCTAAACATGAAGGGGATTTTCCATGGCTGGCCATCAGCAAAGTTGGTGGTGCTGACATCAGTGACCCAGGAGCCTGCCTCCAGGAGAGCACCTGTAAGAAACCACCAGTTCATCTGCCCCAAAACAGCAGATTTGACAGTAGAGTCTTCCCATGTGATTCGACCACCTTTCCATGCACCTGTGTAATTTTATAAGTTGAAGTATTTCAGCATTGAATATCTCCTCCCCTTTTCATATAGAGGCAAGAGAGAAGGTGTAGAAGATTATGTGTACTCTCGATTATAAGTAGATTGTCCTTTATGGGACTGCTTTTCCGTTTATGTCAGCTCACTGAGCATTTAGTTTTCATGTTGTGCCTGATAGTTCGTGAACACATACATTGTTATTTCTTTCAGTAGTAGACAGCTATGACATTGAACATTAATTCCAGCAATCAGAGAGATACTTGCATTTTTTTTGTGGGGGGGGGGGAGGAGGAACCAAACCTAAGGGAAAAATCAATTAAATTTGACCATTATGGGACATTATTAGTGTAAAGTTATAAGTGTGTTACAGAGCTGACAGACCAAGTCCCTGGAGTGCGTGTGTCCCTTTTTCCCTTATTAAATCACCATCTAACTTATGAATGGCATGGGAATCAATAGAGGAGGACATTGTACATCTGCCATTGTGGCTGTAAAGATAGCATCCCATTGCTGGTGATTTTAGGTGTGAACATTGGGGAAATATTCCATCTCAGATTTCCATCTTACAGGTTTTCAAACTGCTTATCAACAATGCCATCCCACAGTTATAATTACTGTAGTGTTAGCTTTCAATTAGTAGAAGGGAATCATTTTTTCCCTTAAGATATGGCACTCAAAGATGGTCACATCATATTTGACAGTCATATTAAGTCATAGGAATTTTTTTTTTAAATGAAAATCATCTTGGACATAACGTAAAGCATAATTCTTGTCAAGATATGTCTTAACTCTTAATTCTAACCTTTCTGTTTTGTGAAGGTAATGGAATAGAAGGTAATATAATGTAAGGAAAGAGAGAATAAAAATGCTGGTTCAACAGCACCAGATCAAATATGCCTTTGGGTGGTATATTAGCAGTCATCTCTCAACAACCAAATATTTACCTTTCTCTTTACTATGCCATGTACTTAGAGTTAACATATCTATTCCCAGATTTTTATATAAGCACGTTAAGGTCCTGGTATCCAGAGAGATAAAGACATTTTTACTTATGTAAGACCAAGCATTGTCCACCACAAATACTCTTGTAGCATCATTTGATCATATGGGTTTGCTTTTAGGGGGGAATATTATGGTATACCCATGATTTTACAATAGAATGACTTCTTTGTTATATACATATTCAGGATTATGTAATATTGTCCTTAACAGCTTTGGCCCCTTAGGATAAAAGAGGGATAGTATTTCAAATATAAGTGTGGGGCCAGCATGACTTCTACATACCTCTGCCTTGTTCCTTCTGCTCAGATACAAGCTAAGTCAAGCAGTAAAACTCTACTCCCTCCACTGAGAGCAATAGAGCTGCAGGCATCCTCATAGATTGGTTTTAAAGTTACTTATTTTTTGTACGTGGCATGGGGGTCTGGCCAATTTTCTACAAGTAGACTCTGTGTGTAATTTTTTTTAATTCTAAATTTATTTGATTTGAAAATGATTCTTGGACTTATAATAGACATACTTGAACATTTTTGAGGGCCAGGATTTCTTTGGTGTAGTAATTCCCTCTGCTAATGGGCTGTAATGTCTCCATGCCTTATCAGAAGATATTATAAACGCCAGGACTGGAAAAATTCTTTAGCTGCCAGTGACAAATCTCTTTAAATCGACCTCACACTTGAGATGTGCAGCTCATCTCTGGGTGCAGGCGTGAAATCTTCTGAGCTCAGGGGCACTTCCCAGACCCTTTCCATCTTTAGCATGGATTTCAGAAACCCAAGGAAGTCAAAAACAATCCCTGTCCTGAGGGGGGAGACGTGGAAAAAACAGGTACATGAAGAATAGAAGAGTATCACCTTGGAGGGGATGCCTCAAGTACCCGGGGAGGGTGAGGTAGGGGACCAAAAATGGGCAGTTTGAGGTGAGCGCTGGCTGAAGCCCGAGATGTTAGAGACAGGAGGTGAGGATGGAGAACATGCCTCTCGGTTAATCACAGATGTGTACAGTCCCTCTCCTTTTCAGCATTTTTCAAGGTCCTGTGGCTGGCTGTGATTGGGTGACTGTGATTTTCATGACCGCTCCTGTCGACTTGACTCCATTGGACATTTTTGTGCGAAACACTTTTATTTGTTGTTCACATTCCTTTGTCCCCATGATTTCTTTTCTGCTTCTCAGGAGTCCCAGGGCAGGCTTAACTTGACAAAAGATGAGGTGTCTTCAGGCTGTCTCTAAGGTACTCCATTTCTCTTCATCCCAGCTGTCCTAGGACTGACTGGCCAGCCCCGGGAGGGCTGCTGCTGCTGCATCTGGCAACCTGCTGTCATTTCTGGGGGCCTTGCTCCACTTTGGGAATCCACACCAAAATATCACTTTCATTACTACATAGTTATCTTCCAAATCTTATCCGACCTGCTGCATTTTTCTGTGATTTTTTTCTTAGGCTTGGTTTTTGTATTTCAGGAGGAAGAAAGAGATTTATTGTACTCATTTCCTGGGATAGAACCAGTGGCCAGACGAGTTACTTATAGCGTATTATAGTTCCCCAGTAACCCAGAAGAATTAACATCCCTCTCCAAATCGCAAACTCACACCCAGGAAGGAGCTTACTTGTGTTTTCTGGGATTTTTCTTGAATTATAAATCTCTGTGAATTATGAAATCACAAATATATTTCTGATATAAAATCATATTTTCTTTTTTTTCCTGTTCCCTCTCTAGGAAGAACGTGTTGTGAATCATATGGCAGCAAAGATTATTGAGAATGTCTGCACTACTTTTTCTGTCCAAGCCCAGGGCTTTATCACGGGGGAAATTGGACCAGTTTTATGGTACCTCTTCAAACATTCCACTATAGACTCTCTAAGGATCACAGCTATATCGGTGAGACTGCACCTGCATTACCATTTTTTTCCTGTTCATTAATATGAATCCACACTAAGTGAATCTTGTAACAGAAGGGTGGGGGTATAAATGGAGGTGCCTGGGTATGCGACCAGAGAGGTCATATTTTCTTTCTATGAGAATGTTTCCTAAACTGAGACTGAAAACCCTCCAAGGGATTTGTGGGAAATTTTTTCCCTCTATTTTGAGTAATTATTTTATTTGCCCCCATTACATGTAAAAATAATTCTTAACATTTGTTTTTTTAAAACTTTGAGTTCCAGATTCTCTCCCCTTCCCTCCCTCTTCTCTTCATTGAAAAAGCAAGCAATTTGACATAAATTATATATGTGTAGTCATGCAAAACACATTTCCATATTAGTCATGTTGTGAAAGAAAACACACAAGAAATATGTGAAAAGTTAAAAAAAAATAGTATGCTTCAATCTGCATTCAGACTCCATCAGTACTTTCTCTGGAGATGCAGAATTTTTCATTATAAGTCCTTAGGAATTGTCTTGGATCATTGTATTGCTGAGAATAGCTAAGTCTTTCACAATTGGTCCTCATATAATATTGTTATTACTATATGCACCGTTCTGGTTCTGTTCATTTCACTTTGCATCAGTTCATGTAAGTCCAGGTTTTTTTGTGTCATTTCTTATAGCACAGTAGTATTCCATTACATTTATATTCAGCCATTCCCCAGTTGATGGGTATACCCTCAATTTCCAATTCTTTGCCACCACTTAAAGAGCTACTATAAACATTTTTGTATATATAGGTCCTTTTCCATTTTGATTTTTAATCTCTTTGGTATATTGACCTACAGACTAGATATTACTGTGTCGAAGGGCAGGCGTGGTCATATAGCCCTTTGGGCGTAGTTCCAAATTGCTCTTGGAAATGGTTGGATCAGTTCACAACTCTACCAGCAGTGCATTAGTATTTCAATTTCCCCACATCCTCTATTGGTGAGAAATTTTAAGAAGATTACAGAGACCACAATGACATGATTCCTAGTAGCTGGTGCTGGGGGGATGTATGTGGGAGTAGGAAAATCCAAAACTAGCTTCGTCTGTTCTTTGGGCCCTTCCCTGCTCTTAACTCTAAGCCCTGAAAGCCTATGCAGAATTCATCTGCTCACGATGGTTGAGTTTTCTCCCGTAGGAGGACGTCAATAAGGTGGGTATGAGTAGGATGTGATAATCACAGCTTACACTTACTTCATGCTTTAAGTTTGCCAAAGCACTTTACAAACATCATTTCATTTTATCTCAGTATGATCCGGGGAGTGAGGTGCTGTTAGCTCCATTTTATAGATGATGACACCAAGGCAAAGAGGGTTTCAGTGCACAACTAGAGGTGACTGGGGTGAGATTTGAACTCAGGTCATCCTGACCCCAAGCCTGGCACTATCTGTTCTGACACCCCTTCTCTAATGTATCGAGGACTGCAGTCAGGGCCTGTGCAGGCAGTGCCGGTTCATGGTCCCTTCAAGTCTTTCAGGATTCTGACCAAACCTTCTCTGACTTCAGAATGCTGGAGCCTCTGCTGCCCAGGACTTTGTTCTCTTGGAACATAACTCCCTCACCATCTTCTCCATCTTGACCATTGGCTCGTCCCTCTGATGTTTACTTAGTCTGGTCCCCGCAGGAGGATGTGGCTCCATCCTTGGCACTTGGCTTTAAAGGGAGCTTGGAGTCCCAAGGCCAAGGTTCTGACTCAGCAGATGCTTCTTACAAGCTGTGCTGCCTTAGTCATATCTATGGACTTCTCTCAAGCTCGTTCTCAACGGGATGAAGCCTGAATGAGCCCTTAAGGTCCTGGTGGCCCTGCATCTGTTGACTGCTAGTGAGGTGAGGACACAAACCTCTGGGGTCAGGTCAGGGCAAGGGGTACATAGATAAACTCCAGAGTGAAGGATGGTGGGGGAGGGAGGAGGATGGCCCTTCAGTCACTGACATTAAGCAATACTGTTAGGGCAGGAACGGTGTGCTGGGGAGAGGATAGAGCCTCTAACTGCCCCTCCTGGTGTCATCTAGGGGCCTCCTGAGACCCATCCCCCACTCAGTTCTAGACTGGCAGCTGTAACTCAGCTTTCCACATCATCCCACCTTCACTCCATGGTAATGACATTCCTCTTAACCTTGTAGGTTTGGCTTAAGCATATGACCTTATTGGCAGATGTAGCCAATGCTGGCTGTGATTCCTTCACTAGAGGTCCCTGAAGGAGGGTCACGTGCCTTTGGACCTGGGGGTGCCTGTCCTTTAGGTAGAATCATACCCAATCACTCCGTCTGTAGTTCAGCTGGAATGTTTGCATCTGTTGTGCCAGGAACCTAGAGATCTCTCTCTACGCCTCCCTTGGCTCTCTAAACCCAGAGTTGTTATTGATACTACGATTGATCTCATGACTATCCTCACATAGTTCAGACCTTCGAAGGGCCTTCCTTCCAGTGGACTTCCAAAGGACCATCAGTAGTTGTGCCAGTTAAGGACAGTGGTTCGTAGATTCAGATGTCCTGCAGGGAACCCTTCCATGTATAGTGGGGCCATGGAGATCATAGTAGATTGGGGGAAACTGCTCAGTTAGATGGCCATTATTGAGAATTGACTGTAACTAGAAAAAATGCTTAGAATGACAGGATATTTGTGAACAAAACCATTTTTGTAATCACTATTTTAGTAGTGGTGACCAACTACTAAAGTCTAAAAATTACGTTGCCCTTATATCCTTATATCTAATACATGAAATCATTCAAAAGAGCACATAAAAACAATTCCTTAGCTTTTGCTTCCTTAAGTGCACCCATTTATGTTTCTCAGACATGTATAGCCTTCAATTTCGAACTCATCTCATTCTTGGAAAATTGCGCAAATGAAGTCAATTCCAAGAAAATGGAATTTTTTAGGAAGAACACAAAAGATACTTTTCTTTCTGCATTATTTTTAGATTGTTAGTTCCTTTTAGTGTCCAAATTCAGTCCTGAAAGTTTTACCATAGTTACTTTACACTGAATCTCTCAGAGTAAGCCTTGAGAATTGATACTTTTTTTTAAAATAAAGGAAACAAAAACACTTAACATGCTTTTAAGACTCCACATCCTCTCAGTTGTTTAGAAGCCTTCCATAAATACTGAAACCAAGACTCAGAATTCTTTTGAGCAGTTATTTTCCATTAAATCTTAATCTTCTATATGTTTTTCAAAATGGAAGGTCTACTGGGCTTTCAAACAACATTCTAAAGAAGAGGCGTTTTGTTCGATCCTAATATGGCTTTGAATACTCTTCATAACTAGTCTGGAGAAACCTTTTTACCAAGAAGTTCCTCCATTTTAATTGGATAGGGATTTTGTATCAATAGAAAGTCAAGTTGTGCTGTGCCAGCTGCTCCAAGAATCTTTACAGTGCTAATGAGACTGATTGTTTCTCTGTGTCGAAATCACTGTTGGGAGAACTCTTAATTTATTTGAAAACATTCTGATTGTAGTGGGATCCAGAGGGAATCCATTTAAAATGCTCCTTCATTCTTTTTTGTCCTTGGGTTAAAAATAATTAAACAATTCTCTTTTGGTTTCACAGAGGATAGTTTTCTTAGATTCGTTACAAACTCCATTTTTGAAACTTTTCAAATGCACTCATTAAAGACAGCTTTCTGTAATCGGATCTCATTTAGCAAGTTCCCCTTTCCTCTCACTTCATATTAGAGTTATAACTTCTCCACTAGATGTAACATTGATTTTAATTTTAGTTTCCAGGTTCTCATTTCTGTCTCTTCCTAACCTTTTCTGTGGAACTTGTCCTCTTTACTACCTTCTGAGATGAAATTATGCCCAAAGTGCCTTACTACCATTTATTCTTTAAAGATTGCAACTTTGGAATTTGGGCTTTTCCATTGTATTGTGTTGTGTTGTATTATGTTGTGTTGTGCTATCTTTTTCATTAATGGGGGCTTCATACAACCAGTGCTTACACAGCTTTTGTGCATGCGCAGCATTTTCCTAGTGTGAGGAAATTTCACTCTCTACGACTATATAGTATAGCAGGAAGAAAGTTGGCTTAGAACCAGTAGACCTAAACGTGAATCCTGGTTCTGACACTAACTATGAGATTGGGACCATGTGAACTCAGATTCCCCATATGTAAAATGAGCATAATAACAATACCATGATCCAAGACAATTCCAAAAGACATGATGGAAAATGCTGACCACATCCAGAGGAAGAACCGTGGAGTCTGAACGCAGAGGGAAGCAAGACTATTTTCAGTTTTGGGATTTTTTCTTTCTCATGGTTTTCCCCTTTTGTTTTGATTCTTCTTTCATGATATGACTAATGTGGAAATATGTTTAACATGATTGTACATATGTCATCTATATTGGATTGCTTGCTGTCGTGGGGAGGAGGGAGGAGAGAAAGGGAGGGAGAAAAATTTGGAATGCAAAATTTTACACAAATGAATGTCGAAAATTCTCTTTGCCTGTAACTAGAAAAAACTATTAAGAAAAAAGAAACAACAGTAAAATAAAAAATGAGCATAATGATACACTATTCACCTCATAGGGCTGTGAGGAAAGTAGTTTGTCTGCCTAAAGCTTTCTTTCACTATGAATAATTTTCATTACGTGAACTGGTACACAGATGACTCACTCAGTGAATCCCAGTTGTCCTGTCTGTTCACCCTCACACACTTCTCATTCCAGTCAAATTGGCCTTTTGGCTGTACCTCACACCTTACCTTCTCTTCCTTATTTCCATGTCTCCCAGGCTGGAAGGCCTTCCCTTCTCCCCTCCTCTCAGTACAACTCCAGCATGTCCTTCTACGGGAGGTCTCTGGATCCGAGTCTCCCCTCTTCCTGCCCCCTCTGCCCCCAGAAGTTACTTGGCATGCATTTTGTACGTGTGTGTGTGTGTGTGTGTGTGTGTGTGTGTGTGTGTGTGTGTGTGTGTGTGTGTTGTTTCTCCATAGAAGTTGAGGGTAGGGGCTCTTTCATTCTCTCTGTGCATCTCTAAGCTCCAGAACTTTGCCGAGTGCATGGTAGCTATTTGTTGGCTAACTGACTTCAGACCATGGTCAGGGTTTTATAGGTGCTCCTATCAGTCCTTACTTTCAAGTAAGAGTGAATGAAAAAGCATTTATTAAGTGCACAGAATAGTGTTAAAGACTTGAGGTATACAGGCACACCTTGGAGAAATTGTGCAATAAAATGAATATCCCAATAAAGCAAGTCACACAAAGTTTTTAGTTTTCCAGTGCATATAAAAGTTTTGTTTATGCTACATTGTAGTCTTTTAAGTGTTTTGTCTCTTTTAAGTATCATGTCTTTAAAAAGTACATACATTAAATTAAAAATACTTTATTGTTAAATATTGCTAACCATCAACTGAGCCATCAGTGAAAGTCTTTTTTTTTTTTTTTGGCTCGTGGAGGATCTTGCCTCAGGGCTGATGGCTGCTCACTGATCAGGGTGGTGGTTGCTGAAGGTTGGGGTGGCTGTGGCAATTTCTTAAAAGACAATGAAGTTTACTGTGTGGATCGACTCTACCTTTCACTTGAACACTTAGAGCAGTGGTTCTCAACCTTCCTAATGCCGCGACCCTTTAATACAGTTCCTCATGTTGTGGGGACCCCCAACCATAAAATTATTTTCATTGCTACTTCATAATTGTAATTTTGAACTGTTGTGAATCGTAATGTAAATATCTGATATGCAGGTTGTATTTTCATTGTTACAAATTGAACATAACCCACAGGCTGAGAACTGCTGACTTAGAGGCTGTTATAGGGTTATTAACTGGCCTAGTTTTAGTTTTGTTGTGTTTCACGGAATAGGGAGACCAGAAGAGAGGGAGAAAGGTGGAGTATGACTGGTGGAGCAGTCAGAACACAACTGACATTTATTGATTAAGTTCAGTGTCTTATATGGGTGCAGTTTGCAGTGCCCTAAAACAATTACAACAGTAACATCAATGATTACTGATCGCGGATCACTATAAAAGATATAAAAATAATAATAATAATGAAAAAGTTTGAAGTATTGCAAGAATTATCAAAATGTGACACGGACACTATGTGAGCACACTCTGTTGGGAAAGATGGTGTTGAAAGACATGCTGGCACACCAGGGTTGCCACAAACCTTCAGTTTTTGTTTTTTAAAGCATTATCTGCAAAGTGCCATAAGGTGAAGCGTAATAAAATGAGGTATACCTCTACATAGAAGAGAAAGACAGCCTGTTCTCAAGGAGCTCCTGTTCTGATGGGGGAGACAAAGATACATGGAGGAGGTTTCATCTGCAAATAAGATAGAAAGGTGCCATGGTTCATAGGAGGTAGTGGGGGGGGGCAAAGCAGATGGTAATGCCTCTTCTTTAGTGTTATTTCCACTGGTAGAACCATTATTCATTTCTGATGCCAAGTCATTTGACAGTCCCTGGGTCTTTGGTAGCTAGAGCTCTCTTCTCTGAGTCTTCTGTAGTTGTAGCTACTGAGGAGGTGGGGGTCCTGGCACCTGGAGAGCCATTTGCCAGCCAGACATCTCCACCAAAGTTGATTACCTAGATTCTGACTGCTGGGGCTGGGTAGATGGGGGAGATATTGGACTCTTGGGCTCAGGGTTCTGGGATGTCTCCATCCAGGTCAGAAAGGAGGTGATGGTTGAGGTAGCAGTGGTGGTCTGATTTGCCTGCCACATGCTTCCTCCCGTCTTTCCCTCTGGGTACCTTGATGGCTTCACCTAGGTTGACTTGCTTGTCTTGTGGGTGGCAGTTGGTTGGCAGATTTCATTCAAAATTGTTCCACCTGCCCTGAAGTCTGACAGATCTGTTCTCTGAATTCTTCCCAGCCCTTCTCTTAGTAAATCTCCTTTTCTAGGTTATGTACTCTTTATTTGGAGAAATTTCCTTCAGTAGCTGCCCCCTGCTTTCAGATTCTGCCTAACTGCCTCATTGCTGGTAGCCAATGTACATCTTTTTGGGGGAAGACTGTCTGTGACAGTTACCCCAATCTGAAACAAATCGTCATTTGGAGACTTGTGTTTCTAGAAAAGCCTCCTATTTCCCCGTCTTATTGTTGGCTTTATCTCAATCAGAATATTAGCATTTCTAATATCTACTTTTACATTTAAATAACTTTTGATTATAAATTAGGATTGCAGTTTAAATTGCAGGAGGAATATTCCACATGTTTATTATAATAAATGCTTTAATAAAACTATAAATAATTCACTCAAAGTTTAGATTTCTCCCAGTACAGAAGGTTTGTGAATTAGCTATTTGTCTTAATGCAAGGTTGAAATGGTATCTAACATATTTAGTTAATAAATCAAAAAATTTGAATGCAAAGTCTATATTTTCTAATTTGAGAGCTGAGTTATTGCTCCACATAAAATTCATTAATTTCTTCCATCTTCCTTTTGTAATAAAGGGAAGAGAAGAAGGACAAAATATGGCAACACTTGCTGCTTACCCAAGATAAATTTCACTTGGGGAACATGGTAATACAGATAGATTATCTAATAAAACTGCTTTTCTGTCTGCCCAGGCTCTGTGCAGAATCACGCGCCATTCCCCTAACGCTTTCCAGAATGTGATTGAAAAGGTGGGCCTGACTTCAGTCATCAACTCCTTGGCATCCGCCATCTGCAAAGTGCAGCAGTACATGCTGACCTTGTTCACTGCCATGTTGTCGTGTGGAATTCACCTTCAGAGACTCATTCAAGAAAAGGTTGGATTTTTCACTTGGATCTGTTTTGCAAATTGGGTTCAGGTTTTGCTTTTTGTTTGTTTGGTTTTTTCCTTCCCTTTCTTTCTCCTTTTGACTTTTACTTTTACCAGGTTGTAAGAGGTCAACATTTTCTGAGCATTCAACCTATATTTTAGCATCTTTTCAACTCCCAACAATTATTGCTGGTGTAACCTCTGAGGACAAACAGATCAGTCTAATTCTACTCTCCTTTCTGATAACCTTTAAGATAACTGAAGACAGCTACCATGTTTCTCCTCATCTTTCCCTTCTCTCAATTAAACGTCCTGAGTTCATTCAACAAATCTTATGGAAAGAATGCAAGACCATCCTCACTGGCCTCCTCTAGAATGTTCTTCAGCTTAGCAGTGTCCAGACCAAACCGTGGTAGCAAAAGCTGAAAACAATATTGGAGCTCTGGCCATCTTCCCTTTTAAGATCGTGGTATTCTACTTTTCTTGAAAAAAAAGGCCAGGCAAATTAATTTCAGAAAAATAATTTAAATCCTTTGAATTATAGAAAGCATCTGACCCCTGCTGATCACCTAGTTTAAAATATAGTTATTATGTAATATATGATAATATATTATATATGTGTATATAATATTTAAAATATAGTTATTAAATGAAATTCTTTTCTTCCATATGCCCAGTTTGGGAAGGAAATGTTTAGATAGTAGCAATATTGTCCCCAGTCTCCTGTTGTCTCTTCTCTGCTTTCCTTCTGGTATCCATCTCCCCTGTGACCAATAGTCCCTGGCCACTCAGATAGTTTTTGTTTGTTTGGGTTTTTTGGAAGCAATTGGGGTTAAGTGACTTGGCCAGGGTCACACAGCTAGTAAATGTCTGAGGCTGGATTTGAACTCAGGTCTTCCTGACTCCAGGGCCAGTGCTCCATTCACTGTGTCATCCAGCTGCCCCTTGGATAGGTTTTTATGTCCCTTTCTCACTTCTCCTTGAAAAGCCTTGGTGCTGCCCCACCCCTATCTGATATCCTCATAATAACCTGGGGAAGACTTGGCTTAGGAAGGCCAAGGTCTGCCACTGTATCCTGGGCCATTGCCAGTCATTCTGACCTGTGTCCTGCCACAGGACTCTGATGGCTGTAGAGGAGAGTGAGGCTGGTGACTTTGCACAGCTGTGCTTCACTCAAATCCAGTTCGCTTGCAAGTCAAGACATCACCCTCCTGAAGTCATTGGTTCTCTTTGAAGGACGGACAGCAACCAACAATAACAAGGGACATTTAAACGGCCCCAGGACGTTTGTAAAGTGCTTCCTTTGCTGGAACCCATTTGGTGTTTGCGACAACCCTACACAACAGGCATCAGCAGCCCATCTTACAGATGGGGAAGTGGAGGCTCAGGGACAGTAAGTGACTTGCTTATAAGGGTCACAGACAGGATGTGAAGCCTGGGTTTGCCCGGGTCAGCCCCGCCTGGCGTTCTTTACCCCCCACTCTGCTGCCTTTCATGCCCCACTTGTCATGACACTTCAGCTTGCTGCTCCAGCACGGGCCTGGTACTTTGTGGGAGATGGATGAGCGCTGGAGAGAAAGGCAGGAAATTTGGGCTCCCTACTCTGCCCCAGGCTAGCTGGCTGTGGAAGGCTGAGCCCCTCGTTTATCGTCTAGGCACTGTGGTGTTTCAAAAGGAGGGGGTGAGACTAAGTGATTCTAACTTTCTCTGATTCTGTTACAGAGACACAAATACAACACTAGCACTTACAACCTTTTCTGCTATTCGACATTGGGATTAAACTGTTGAGTAATTTTTGTTTCTGAGCTCAAATATAGTCACATACCTTATCATTGCATTCCCGGACTAAACTGTTCCATTATAATAAATAATTCCCGGCTTTCTCTGTTGTAATGTATTTTTTGTAGAGTCTATAGAAAAGCCATAGAATGGGATTAATCCCCTGTGAATTTGCTTTTATTTGCTTGTTAAATAGACTTAATTTTATGAAGTCTAGGGGAGAGTTATTTCCTCAGTCATCTACATGTATTTTTTGTTATCAAAATGCTTCCAAGTCCCTGATTATCATTCTTGCGACACTAGGAAAAGTAACACTTCTTTTGTGCTTGGCTGTCTTTGTGAAGGGAAACCAAAGTCTCCACTGTACACTCCCCATTTGCCCACTTTCAGCACAGACCAGGATCAGATCCATTCACAGTTTTATATTTTACTGAGAGGAGAAAAAAATGAAGTTAACATACAATTTAGTTTGTTCCTTATTATTGGTAAGTAAACTTACATATATTTTTAGGGAAACAGAATGTACAATTGAATGCACAAAACAATAAGCTTGTCACTTTTATTTATTAGTAATATTATTTTCAAGTGTCCCCAGCCTTGGCATTGCCAGGGTTGGTGGCTTGTCTTTGGTGACTATAGTTAGTACTAAGTTGATGACAATCACCCGCTTTGCCTATCGGCTCTTAGCCCTTCACTCCCACAGTGCCTCTGGGATCTCGTTAATGGGAGGACACCTGTCTGTGCCTTCTCACCTGATGCTGTTTTGCTCTGTGACTTTCCATCTGTTCTTCTTTGAGGCCTCCCCTAACGATCTAGTCGCTTTCTTTTAGGCTGGACAGTCTTAACCTGATGTTCTTGAATTCATTTTTTAAAGAATATTTTGGAAACTACATTTCAATAGGATTTGTAATCCTATTTATTTTATTTTGTGCATGTAAAGATGTTATTCTGAGAAGGAATTGCCCAAAGCTCCATGCCACGGAGGTTTAGGAGCCCCGCTTTGGGTCCTTTTACACGTGAGCACCAGTGTAGCCCTTGGGAGCTTTGTCCTACATGTTGGTTCACTTTTTGGGGGCTTCTTGATGAGTCTGCCCTCTGACTTTGCTGGTTATACATTTCCTGGCTGATGTCTTTTATGCGAGTGACGTTTGGTGATATCCTTATGCCCAACATGTGTCTGCTCAGTGTTCTTGGGGTTGCCTAGAATTTTCATTATTGCTGTTCATTGCTGCTGTGTGATATCATCAGAACGATAGGGGTGGTATCAAGTCAAGTTTTTAACTGTTAGGAAATAGCTCTGGATCATTGACACTTCCAGACAGTTTAGAAATGCAACTCAGCAAAGTCTTTTCCTCTTATTCAAGCCTGGGCCTGGCTTACTGTCTTTTCTGTCACAAATATGTGTAGTGATGGAGGATGGCCATTCCTTCCAGCCGTGTAGCATGATCTGGACACAAAATGGCATGTCATGAATTAACTTTTTAACAGATCAGGTTCTGTTTAATTTTCATACTTTATTATTCCTTAAGCTCATATACAGGACTATAATTAAGAAAGAGAGCTTAATAGCTGGGGCCAAACGTTGGAAATGGACAGTTTTGTAGGCAAAACAGCCAGTCTTCCACTTGGATAGTAGGATCTGAATTCTACAGCAGTCTACTGAAGTCCTGACTGCAGAAACCCATTGACTTGTGCCTTAGCTCCAAACCGAGGTCAGAAAATTGTGGAATTCAGACTAGGGGGTAATTGGTCCCATTGCTCAGGCCCAGACCACTAAAAGCTTGCAGGACCCAGACTGAGCTGTTCCTGGGAGCATGGAAGAGCAACACTCTGCTGTTGTTGTTGTTCAGTTGGTTTTTAATTGTATCCAACTCTTTCTGGCCCCATTTGGGGTTTTCTTAGGCAAAGATGCTAGAGTGGTTTGCCACTTCCTTTTCTAGCTTATTTTACAGATGAGGAAACTGAATCAAACAGGGTTAAGGTGACTTGCCCAGAGTCACACAGCTAGTAAGTGTGTGAGGTCAGATTTAAACTCAGGAAGATGAGTATTCTGACTCTGAGCCAGTGCTTTGTGCACTATGACGCCACCTAACAGCCCATAACAACACTCATTACCCCTCAAAAAAGCAACCACAGGATGAGCCCAGACCTTTCCTCCAAAAGTGCAGCAAAACCCAGCCCTAACAACAAGTTCAGGAAGTAAACTGGGAGACCGAGTGAACAAAAAATAATTAAAAAAAAAAAGTAAAAAAACCATAGTAATCAATAGTAAAAGCTCTTATGAGAACAGAGACATTCAGAACAAATTCAGAGGAAGAGAATGACTCCAAAACTTTGATAAGCAAAGCCTCAAAGAAAAACACAGCTTGTACACAAGTTCAAGTAGAATTCCTGGAAGAGATGAAGCAAGAAGTGGGGAAAGAGAGCTTAAAATGTTTTTATAAATGAAGTGGTAGAGGAAAAATTTGGAAAAGATGGAAGGAACTGCAAAGGGAATTAACCACTTTGTACAGGAAGTTCAAAGCCTCACCCAAGCAACAAACTTCTTGAAAATTAGAATGTATCAAGTAGAAGCTAATGAATTCATTAGACAAGAAGAAATATTAAAAAAAACTTTTTAAAAACTTGAATTATCATAGAGTAATAGCATCTCAAAGCCAAGGAGTAACCTAGTGATGGACTAGCACCAGGAGCTGTCCCCATGGGGAGCTGTAAATCTTCTACTTCTCCAAACCCATGCCCATTGATTCATTCCCACCAGGTCCCGGATGCTCACCTAACGATTTCCACTTTCACCCATGGTAACCCAGAAGCCACTACTCTCTTTCCACCATGCTGTCTTTGGTAGGGACAGTCTGTTCCACCACTGATCTGCAAGGTCCTTGAGGTCTTACTATCTATCAGGATACTTTGCCTGCCAGCTGTCAAATCATGATTCCACAGTGCCTTCCATGCACATACACGTATGCCCCAAGACAACTCCTTAAGAGGCTAAATTATAAAGATGACAACCAGCACTGCTAGAGAAAGTTTCTTCATCCAGAAGTTCCCTGTATTATTGAAATCATAAGTTTAATCTCTGTTCTTTATGTAAGTGTAAACAAAATAAATAGTAGGTGATTTTCATGGGCAGGACACTGACAGTTGGAGTGATTAGGAAGAGGTTTCATTAGAAGGTAGGGCTTAAGCTGAGTTTTGAAAGATACCAGATAATTTTTCAGATATGCTGAAGTAGCAAATGTTTTTGTTTAAAACAGTACATTTTATGGTCTGCTATTTAGATCAGAGCAGCCAGACTTAACTGTTTGTTACCTATGTGACCCTGAGCAAGTCACTGACCTCTCTGAGCCTTTATTTCCTCATCTATAAAATGGGAACAATAATGCCTATATCAGGCACTGAAAAAGGTTTGAGTATCAAATTAGGTAAAATATGTAAATCTCATTGCACACCTTAAAATGATATAAATGGCAGCTATTATTATATTCAGCAGCATTATCATCAGACTTCTGGGAAGGGTCTTTAGCAAATATATAGGATTATGATAATATGGAGTGTTCTAAAAGACTTAGTACAATTTGTTTGCTTAAACTGTATCTTTACCCTGTATAGGTAATCATCATAAGATAATTTATTTTGAAGTAGCTTTTACTTTTAAGGGAAGAAAATTTTTAAACAATAGTTATTATATAATACCCTGGTTTTATCAGTGTTTTCAAATTGAAATAGATCTATTGAAAACCATGTGTGCCCAAAGTACCATGGCTTAGAGTTGTATTAAATGCATGGTCACAACCCCATTATGACTTCCTATATAAATCCAAGCTCTTTTAACTCTTCTGCTATAATATACAGTATCTTCATAGGCAGAGAGAAAAGACCTTTGAAATCACTACCAAATTTATATTTTTCTCTCTTTGTCTTACTCTTATCTTTTTGCAGTCAGAGGACCACAATAAGTTACTTTTAGAGAGACTATTGCAAGTTATAGTTCCTACAGCAGAGACTTGATTGAAGAGTTAGGTCAGAATACAGCTTTGACCATTGAAACTAAAGGTTTTGGTGGGAATTAGACACATACACAAATACACAGAATTGTGTAAATGAGAACAACGTGATAGCATTTAGAGAGATCTTTTTTTTTTCTTTTTCAGCGGTCATATTATCATCTCTCTTATAATATCCTTACCTCATTTAAAAAATGCTGAGCTAAAAGTTGACTTCTGGGAAAATTTTGAGATTGGGTACCCATGATTGAAATCAAAAGATCTGGTGGAAAATGCCTTTGTGGACACATTTGTATAGCACACATACATAGGTTCTGTTAAAGAGAAAAATGTTATATCTGTGAAAGGGATCATCTTTTTGGGTTCATTTCTCAGGTATACTTTCATTAGCTCATTTAAAAATGTTGATCTCTGGGGAAATTTCATCATGGCATCTTTTGTCAGGAGCACCTATTGAAGGATGGATAAGTAGAGAGGGGTCTCAGTTTGCAAGATTCTCTCCACAGTTTCCAGTGCTGCTGGCAATGATTGGGGTGATGGCAGGTGACTAAAACTCATATGTGGAAGTTGAGAAATGATTTGCTGATGGATGTGAAACTGCCTTGGGTGTAGAAAGTGATAGATGTCTAATAAGAGAGTCATGGGTTGGGATGAGCTTTGCATTTGCATATGAAAGCAGTGAATCCATTGGGGAAGCTTAGAGATACACCACTGGCCTAGCATCTTCCTTCCTTGTATTGTCCTGGAGGGGTGGGGGTGCTGCTCATCTCACTGAGGGCTTTTGGTTTGGTTCCTAGTACCCCCACATATTCAGACATTGAATATGTGCTGAGGAGGGTCATATCATCAGAATCGGTCCAGTCCTGTATAGCTTATCTTCTGGAGAGTATCGGGTTTGGGGTGTAGTCAGGTAATCCAACACCGTTTTTTGGGTTGAGGTTCATGTCATTCAGAATGTTGAGTGAAAGGAAAAAAAAACAATTGCTAATAGTCTCACACTTGTCAGTGAGATTTTTTTTAAGCTACAGGAATTGACATATAGCAAGTATATAGTAACCAAGGAAAGAACTAACATGACTTGAGTTAATGGAAAGAATCATTAAGTGTTGGATCTAGAGAAATAGTATTTCTTAGGCATCACCAACAGAATTGGAAGAGAATATAGGAATAGCTAAAGTTGAACATGATCACATAAATTTTTCAAAAGGAAATATTTTGACAATAATAACATGCTATTTTATACTTGAGAGAGTAAGGAAGTGAAAAAGATATAACTGATGGGTTACACATATTCTGAGTGTGAATCAGGTCTCCATGTTGTTCATCTGGGTCAGTATTCCCTTGCTATAAGTTGTAATTTTTTTTGGAATAAAGCCTGGAAGAAGATTCCTTTTATGAGACCTTTTTTTGACCTTTCCCTAATATTCACAAAATGTTTCATCCATGGGAGCTCCGTTCAAGTTAAAGCTCCTTATGCTTGGCCTGAGGCAAAAGAGGATTTTGAAGGAGAAAGTTTGAAGTTAATTGGACAACCTGTTATTGAGTAATAAGATTTAGGGGAAAAAAAGTAAAAGGGCTTAGAAAAATAGCTTTTTTTCGGTAAAAGTATGCCAATCAATGTTTTTCCCCCTGTGCTTAGGATTTAGAAGATGCTGTTCTAAGAAATTCAAACAATTATATACCAACTCTCAACAAGAACTTTGGCCTTTGTGCTTTAACACAATTTACTTTACAGGTGGAGAAAGTGTTCTGAGGGCAGAGGTCTATTCCTTTTGTACAATCCTTGATGAAAGTTGTTGATGCCATTACCGCTTGTGGATCATTTGCAGGAATAGTAAATTATCCACGACTTTTAATAATACCAGTCCATTATCATCATTATCTTGAACTGCTAGGCCATGGAGACTCTTTTTGAGCTGGTGTTTTGGAAGGATCTGTTACCTTCAACATCTGAAAATCTAGTGTAGAGAACTACAGTGAGCTTCTATCCATATTTCTTCTCTAAGATCATTGGTTTGAGTTTCTGAGCCATAACCCCAGACAGGACCAATTTAGGTAATATTTGGCAGTCTTTTTTTGGAATATTTTCTGAACAATCAAAAAGCTCTTATCAAAAGTGTTTAATAACACTCATATTTAATGTGCAAAGGAAAGCCACTGGCATAGGTGAAATGTTATAGAATTTAAACACTAGTTGAAACTCAGCATTTGTATGAAATCATTGAATAGAAAAAATATACATTTGCTTATCATGTTCCTGAAAGAAGGAAATTAAATTCTATAAACAAAATCAGATTCTGCAGTTTTATGTTCCAATTTTTTAAGAAGTCTGAATGGATAAAAAGACGTATTCTGCATGAGATGTTTTACTTACAAGTTGGACCAAGTTTCTTTAAGGAAAGAGTGATCCAGGTACATTTTTATATTCACTCAGGACACCCATTCTTTTTCCTTTGAGCAGCTGTCCTCGTGCATCTCTCGTTGTTTTTCCTTGGGGCCGTTTTCAGTTGCGGCCAAGCTGAGCTCATTGAAGTTTAGCTGTGCCAGCGAGTCAGAAGCGGATCAATCCAAGCTCTTGAGATTTGCAGGGGATCAGTTTCGAGCTCTTTGCCTCGCTAGTTTCTATTTATTTAATGTTTTTCTTTTAAAACATATTGACTGGAGGGATATTTTTATCCATTGGTCCTTTTCTGAGATTGAAACACTCTTTTTTGTTGTTGTTGTTGCAAAACCAGTTCTGGTGGAAACTGATCTTCTTTTGGGTATATGTAAATTAGTAGTATCCGTAATATTTTGTAGCCATCCTTTTTACATTGGATGATAGGAACTAATAATGCAAAGAAATGATAAAAATGCCTTCTGTAATGCCAGCAAAAATTCAGTTTGGAACGTCTTTCAGTCTCAGAACCAGCTGTCAGACATTAGCACTTTGGAGTATTGAATCCTGTGGAGTATTAGATGCTTCAAGAAGGACTAGAAATATAAGGGGCTTCTGCGTTGTCTTCTGAGTATGGGTATAGATTGGATGCACTAAAAAATTGGCAAAAAGAATAAAGAGTTCAAATCAAAACTGAACAAGTAGAGAATTGCAGATTCAAGTGGACTAAGGGTATGTATTGGCATTCTCTAAAGCCGAGATTCTTAACCTTTTCCACATCCTAGAGCTCTTTTGACAATATCTTCTTGGGGAAGCCTATGAACCGCGTCTTAGAATAATATATTTAAATGCAATAAATAAAACATATAGGATTACAGAAGAAGCTAATTATATTAGAATATATTTATAAAAATATTTTTAAAAATGTTCATGGACCCCAAGTTAAGAACTCTCTTTTCTAAAAATTGTTTTGATAACATGGCCCTCGAACCAAGTTTTTGCTGATGGTGTCTCAGCTCTCTAGGTGGAGCATTCAGAGGCTCACAGTGCATAGTGTACTGCAGGTGTGTTACATGTATAACCCTGGGGGATAGTGCTCTCGATATAGAAAGACCTTCTTGGTAGAAAATGAGCCGTGGTTATTCTTTTTCTTTGCTGCTGCCATTGTCCATCAGCTAATTGGTGTATCTGTGTCAAAGTAGCTGCTCTTGTCATTTTCTTCCCTCAGAATCTAATCCAAATAGATTCCATTTAAGACAGAAGAAATTAGACTGCGACCCAACATCGGAGCCTAGACTGTGCTGTTGCTTGCTTTATTCCATGAAGATGCTTTTCTTGTCCTATTGGATGTTTACGTAGTCTCCATTTTTAACGCAAAACACAGATTTTTGAGTTATATGTTTAGGAATGATCCTTATTTGCAGAGTAAACTACAAAGCCTTTGTCTCTCATTGGCCTTTGGAGAGGGGCACACGCAGGTTCACGCTTATTTACTTTACACATGTAAATATAATTTACATAGCAATTATAGGTTCAGTAGTTGGAAATGAGATTTTTAAATGCTCTGCATTTGGATATTTTGCCTCATGTTCAGTGTTAGTTAGACATTCGGTCTTAGATATCAATGTGGCACATATTTTAGTCGTTGGATGATATAATTCTTGTTGGCAGGATCTTCAATTTAGATCATTTTTTTCTCATTCAGATTGATATATTCTCAGGATCATATACATTAAACTCTTGTCTTCTTCCCCTGCAGGACCGTGCCAAGCAGATTTGCACATATTTTCTTGTGTTCCATCTCATAAATCTTTTTTTAGTTCCTCCTAAGTCAGAATGATTCCTGAAGTGGACATCTCTTGAATCTATTTGAGCAGTTCTAAAGTTAGCAATATTTAACTATCTAGAAAGTGGTGATGGAAGGTTCATTCATCCCACTACCTGTCATTTGCCATTACAGGCTCATTCTGATTTTTCTGAATCCGGAATCAGAAATTGGAATAAAAGTTTAGATCTCCTGCTTGATGTTACCATAATACAAGTGATAGACTGCCAAGAAATCCTTAAACCTTTTAGTTGTTTTAAAATCCCATAAAAATAAGTGAGTCAATGCAACTTTCTGGTACTCTCTGTGAATGAATTTTCCAGTCCGAGTTGTCCTTTGATGGGTTATGCTATTTGACTTTTTTTATGTAAGATGATTCATCAGTGCAACAGCAAACAGAAACTGCTTGATTGGTTTGTTAGCTCTCTCCTGGTATGAGGTAGAAAGTCTCTTATGGCCATCTCCATGTGCTAATGTCTGTGTATACTTTCTAGCAAGTACATGAGTAGCTTTAATGTGTACAGAACATCTGTGGCTTAAAGGTTTTTATTTAAAGCACGTCAAATGAAGATTTTTATTATCTCTGAAGAGAATGACTCTCATTGCCATGCTTAACACCACTGTGTATCATTTCAGTTAAAGTCTAAAGTTAAGGAATGAAACAATGGTAATGGATTTAACATAAATTGTTAACAAATTGGATTTGGGTTTTCTTTGTGAATTATCTTTTAAATACATTTCAATTTCCCACAAAACAATTTCAGAGCACAATGAGGAAATCAGCAAATTCAGCCACTGTTAGGGTTTACATTGATTTTCAATCATTGTGACAGTAAACAATAAAAGGATGACTGAGTGTGGTAGCTTCTCTTAATGCCTGTAAGCAGAGTCTAATGATTTTTGCCCTTTTTTTATTACTGTGCTAGTTGGGCATAATGTAGAAACATTACATTTATCAAAACCGTAGGGAAGTGGGTGTATTTGTGGACATAATTTTTAAATGCTTGTTTTTTTAAACTTCAGTAATTTAATGAATGTAACTGCACATATGCTAATATGAAGGACAAAATTGCATTAGACTTAATCGTGTCAAAACAAATGTTGGGGAAGAAAAAAGCCAGTGGAAAGTTTGTAGCAGAATAAGGTATCAGAGAAAGGTTTGTAATTTGAGAATATATGTAATATTATGTTTCCTGAAACAAAAAAGTCTAAGAAAAAGAAATATTTTGACAAAAATAACATGATTCAAAATTATTTAAATCCACTCACCAAAAAGTTACTCAGGCTCTGAGTAGTATAAGCAAGCATGAGCAGTTTGATAACGTAGCCTCAGGCCTGGTGTTAGCTTCCCCACAAAACCCAAGAAGATAACCCCTTCGGAGGATAATTGTTTAATCTCTCAGAAGATATTTATAAATTCGGAAATTAGGTATCAATTCTACGTAACTTTCATTTACTTTTTTTAGTATCATGCCTTGTTTTAGCAATTCCTATCGATGTACTTGCCCAAAATCAACATATAAATTGTTTTAAATGAACAATTTCTAAAACAACTATAGAATCCATAGTGTCTAGGGAATCTACCTGCTAAGACGCGCACAGGGACCTTATAACTGCAGCTACAAAGCACTCAGCGCAGACAAAGACAGACCTGAGTAACCACGGAAATATTAATTGCTCATGGACAGGCCGAACCAATATAATAAGAATGACAACACTGTTCAGATTGATTTACTTATTGAGAACCATGCTGGTTTAGAGTTAGACAATATTAATAACAAAATTCATGTGTAGGAATAGAAACTCAGGACCCTCCAATGAAATGATGGATAAAAGTGAGAAGGGAGGGGGAAATGCCAGATCCCAAGCCAAAAAGCAGTAGTCATCAAAACAATTGGTATTGCTTAAGACGTGGAAAGGTCAGTCAATGGAGATTAGGCACACGGCATACAGAAGCAGAGGGGCACTAGTAGCCTCGGCAGTCAGTCAGTTAGCATTTATTAAGCACTTCCTGTGTACCAGGCATTGCACTTCATGCGAGGGATGCAAAAAACCAAAAAAAGATAGTCTCTGCCCTCAAGGAACTGCACACAAAAGAAAGCTGAAGAGCAGGAGTTTGGGGGTCATGGTAGAGAATTTAAAGAGCTTAGAAATGGGTGCAGCCGGGTGGGAAACAGGGTGGATGTCTGAGGACGTGTCTGTCCTCTCCCGTCTCGTGCGGTGGGGCTCAATGCTGCAACCTCCAGTCAGGGGCAGAGAGTACTGATGGGATACCGATAACATTAGTCCAATTGGATCTTGTAAATTGAATTTTCCTAATGATGGATTTACTGAGGACATTATAGAGAAATCAAAGGTGTTCAAAGCAAATGCAAAGAAGAGGGGAATGAGGAGATGTCTGAGCCTCGTGTTTGATAAACCCAGTGATCCCTAATAACTCACTGTTAGTCAGAAACTGATGTGACAACCGAAAAGCATTCTGGCAGGAACTGGGCTTAGATCAGCATCACCCACTGTATACCAAGCTCAACTCCAGATGGACATGACTTAGACATAAAAGGTGATAGCATAAACAAATTAGAGGAGCAGGTAAGAAATTGCCTTTCAGATCTATAGATAGGATAAGAGTTCTTGACCAAATAAAGGCTAGAGAGGATCACAGAAAATAGAAAGGACAGTTTTGATAATATGATATTATAAAGGTTTTGTATAAACAAATGTAGCAAAAATTGGAACGGAAAAAATTTTGCATCAAGTTTTTCAGATAAAGGTCTAATTTCTTCTCCCCCACCACTTAATGGTATTTTATTTTTTCCAGTTACATGTAAAGATAGTTTTCAACATTCACTTTTGATAAGATTTTGAGTTCTAAATTTTTCTCTCTCCCTCCCTCCCCTCTCTAAGACAGCAAGCAATCCCAGTATAGGTTATACGTGTAAATCATATTTGTCATATTTCCACATTAGTCATGTTGTGAAAGAAGAATCAGAAGAAAAGAAAAAAACAAAAAAAAATGTGAAAATAGTTCGCTTTGATCTGTATCCAGACTCCATAGTTCTTTCTCTGGATGTGGATAGCATTTTCCATCATGAGTCTTTTGGAATTGTCTTGGATCATTGTGTTGCTGAGAGAGCCAAGTCTATCAAAGTTGATCATCACACAATGTTGCTATTACTATGTACAATGTTCTCCTACAGTCTTGGGATACTCTCTTTACTTCATTGTTAAGATTAGAGAGTTAAACTAGAGGATCAGGACTCAGATCTCTTCTGTCTTTAAAATTTTATGGGTTGTATAATTCAAAAGATTTATATTATTTTCCTGAAATTAATTTGGCTTGACTTTTTTTTTCAAGAAAAGTAGAATAGCATGATCTTAAAAGGGAAGATGGCCAGAGCTCTAATACTGTTTTCAATTCTTGGTACCATGGTTTGGGCTGGACATTGATAAGCTGGAGAACATTCTAGAGGAGGCCAACCAGGATGGTGAAGGACCTTGTGTTCTTTCCATAGGATTTGTTGAACGAACTGGGGATCTTTAATTAAGAGAAGAGAAGGTTGAGGAGAAACTTTAGAAGAGGAATTAAACTCATTCTCTTTGTCCTCAGAGGTTACACCCAGCAGTAATTGGTGGGAGGTGCAAAAAGGCTAAAATATAGGTTGAATGTTGGGAAGAACTTTCAACAATTAGAGTTGTGCTTAAGAATGCCCATCTCTGGAGATGGCGGTTCTCTCTCATTGGGGATCTTTAAGCAGAGGCCAGATGATCCTTTGTCTTGTATCTTCTGGTGGGGATTCTTTTTTTGGTATGTCTTTGACTAAATGACTACTGCCTTCCAACTATAAATTCTGTAGTTGTTTAGAAATGAGCAAGGAAATATGTTTGTTCACTTTTTTCTCCAGTGAAAACAATTTCTTTCCTCCCTCCCTCCCTCCCTTCCTCCCTTCCTTCCTTCCATCCATCCTCTGAAAGTTCTAACTATCAGATGAGCGGCACTCATTCATTATAGAAGTCCAGGCTAGGTGGCATAGCACATAGAGTGCTGAACTTGGATCTGGAAGACATGAGTTCAGATCTCATCTCATGATACTTAACTGTGTGACGTGGGACAAGTCATTGAACCAATCACATCTTTACTTTTCTCATCGCAAATTGGTAATAGTTCCTGCTTTAGAGGGTTACTTAGATCAAAGGAGATAATACACATAAAACACTATATAATTTTTTTTTTGTCTTTTTGGAGGAGGGAAGGCAGGGCAATTGGGGTTAAGTGACTTGTCCAAGGTCACACAGCTAGTAAGTGTTAAGTGTCTGAGGCCAGATTTGAATCCAGGTCTTCCTGACTCCCAGGCTGGTGCTTTATTCACTGCACCACCTAGCTGCCCCTATATAAAATTTAAAATGCTATATAGATGTGCACTGTTGTTATTATTTACTACCACTATCAATTAATTCAGTGTATTTTGGTAAATAAATATTACATTTGGCCACGTGATGTATACACACACACACACACACACACACACACACACACACACATACACACACATATGAAATAAAGACAAAAATGAAATAATACCTGCTTTGCAGAATTTTGATTTCATCTTACTTTTGGGCACGGTATTTTATTTACGGTATTTATGGTATCATCACGGTATTTTCTTCTCATTCTCCATTTTCCCCCATAGTCGATGGTGTGAACCCAGGAGGAGACCTTACCACCAATGGCAAGAGCCCGGCTTTTTATGAAGGGGGCATCTACTTTCTTTTATGACTCTGAGGCATGTATGTTAGCATTTTTTTTGAGACTGGATCCTGTCTTCACGAAGGCTGAAAGCACGTGATCACAGTACAGGTCAGGGTAGAAGCTTTGACCTGTTTCTTCCCTCTCCCTTCCTTAGGCAGCTGGGTGTCCCTTTGGTCCCTTCCCAACCCCCCACCCAGGCCTCACCGTGCCAGAAATCATGCTGAAATTAGTGCGGATGCCTGAAAGGTTTTAGCCCTATTCCAGCTCAGAATCCCTAGACTCATGAGATCTACCAATCTCCCCTTTCCCAATAGCAGGATTACAGGAATGTTCCATCACTCCTATCATTTTTTTTTTAAAAGAAGGCACACAAATATTTTTATGCAACAAAAAACCTCTCTTCTTTTTTTTTTCCTTAACTCAGTTTCCTTGGCACTATGAGTCTCCGATTTTCTTTGGCACCCTAAAATAATGTTATTTTTAGGTTAGACCAAATAACATACCTAGAGAATATAGGCCATAGAAATCACAAAGAATGTTGAGTTAGTTTTTACTCTAAATATTCTTGCCAAATCTATCTTTCCAAAAAGCTTTGCCTAATATAGTACATTTCAGTGGAATTATCACCTCTTTCCCTAAATTCCTCATTTATAGAGTTTTTAAACAGGCTATAAATATGAATATTTGAGAGAAAAATAAAGGCTTCCTAACTTCATTGAAGTTGATAGGAGTATTGCAGGCTGAGTGGCTGCCACATCAGGCCTTATTTATAAGTCTTCTAATACATAAACATGAAGCAAATTAAGTAAAGAATATCCAGATTTCTGGACTGTGGTGTCCCAGTAGAAAGCTCCTGAGACTATGGAGTAAACAGCACATCTTTGATACGATTAACTTCTTTCTTTTGGACCCACTGAAAGTTTGCAGAAAAATAGGAAACGATTTTTCTTCTCCCTATGCAGAAGCAAAAAACTCCCCTCAAAACAGCCTCATATTCCATTTCTTTCATGTAAGGCTTACAAAACACTTTGCATGTGATTACCCATTTGACCCTCACAGGTAACAGGTATACAGTTTTCTAAGTTCATGGGTTCTACAGTCTCCTGGATACACACATTCCCTCTTATAATACAAATGGAAATCAATGAATACCTTTTCATTCCCTGTTTTTGTCCAAACTCTTCCATCAGTTTTCCAGAATATCCATTAAAGGCCTTCTTTTAAAAAAATGTTTCATAGGTACCAGTTTGACTTTCAGGTTATTCATTTGCTGTTGCTTGCCTTTGGAAAACGGCTGCCCTGCTTCATTTTCCAGGCTCGTGCATCCTCCCTTATGTTTTATATAGCACTTCCTGCATGCATTTTGTCATTGGGAACATGCTGAGTCTCCATGAAATGACCATGTGCCTTTCTTTTCCACGTGTCCTTTGAGTTGCTTAGAGTCGATTCTTTAGAGATTATGCTATAGTAGAGTGGAACTTCCTTGAGGGCAGGGACTCTGGCTTTTGTGTTTGTATCCCCAGCCTAGCAGAGTGCTTGGCATATAGGAGGCATTTAATAAGCGAGCATCGATTGATTGATTGTTCCAAGATTGGCAGCTGCATGGCATTTAGATGATCACGAGAAGATAGACTTTTTGCAGGAGGAAGCGGCTTGGGATCCTCGGAAGCATTGTGCATAATCCAGTCTGACTTCAGACAGTTTAATTGTAGGCCCAGTTCATTGTCCATACAGGACCCATCAGAGACAGGCGTTTTGGTGCGCTCACTCATCGCCACTTTCCAACCTTATGGCTTAATGTAGCCCCATGCATCTGCTGTCCACTTAATGTCTCCCTTTTGAGGGCTTGTGGGCATCATTGAGGAGGACTTGCCTTATTGTAGGACTCTAAAATGATCAGCACATATCATCCAGTAACGGGAACATTTAGAAAACACCTCAGTTGTTACAGATTACCTCTCTTCCACTTGGGCTTTTCAGAAGTCATCCTCATATGTCTCCCTGTTCTGTGCCTTACACGATAACAATAATCAGAGGATTGTTGAACAAAGTTATCCAACAAAGTATCTATCCAGAAATTTTGCTCAATCTTAACTTATACATGAGACACCATGTTAGAAGAGTGCTTTCATAGATGCATTTTGCTCTTTCAGGTCAAATTATTACAGCACTTGAAAATTAAACACTTGAAAAAAATTCATTGACTCTTTCAGCATTGTAAAGACTCCTTTTCTCTGCATTGTTGGGTGGTGCCATATTAAAAAGACTCTAGTGTATTATGGACTCAGGTATAGTCCCAGTAAGCTTGTTTACTCTGTAGTATCTATCAGGAGATATGATATGAGTTAATGTAGAGAGAACTAAATATAATTAAATATTTATTCTAGATTGAATGACAGTATTTTTAGTCCAGGAAATCTTTTTTTGGGGAGGGGAGGGGGGAGTCTAGCCTTAGTTACAATGACTTTTGGTTCTTGCTTTAAAAAACTCGTGTTGCCCCAACTTTTCTCCTTGCTCTGACGATTTTGGGATTTCTAGAAACTTACGAATTTCTATGAAATGATTACTAGAGTTGTCAATTCTAATCATTTCCCCATAATGTTGCTTTACATTTTAATAGTTTACTATATAAGATTCCTTCACATTGTGAAGGTCATGTCCCTTTGAGGAAATTTTAAATGAACCTTGACATCCTAAGCTTTTTTTTTTTTTAAAAACAGCCTCTTTTAAAATACTGTCATTCAATAACTTTTTTTTGAAGATACCAGGTTGGGTCCCTATGTCTGTCTATCCTGGTATTATCTTTATCTCTGTAATGTTAATGGGATATAAGGTCTTCCCTGCCCATTAATAGGCCTTGGTGGAGCCCATTAAGGGAAGCTTGCTTGGGGAGGCTTGCTTGTAAGAAGATTTTCACACCTTTTGTTAATTTCTAATTAGGCACTGAGTCATAAGGGTTGTGATGCCCTCTAGTTCTAAACAGGGTATACATACTCTGAGGTTAGCATTTTGCTTTGGGGCTTACTCATTGGAAGGGTGTTCTTGTGATTTTATCAGATGAAATTCTGGGTTGCCATTGAGGAGTGCTCTCCCCTTCTAGCTTTGTGAAATTCAGAATGTTGGTGCTTCTCTCTCTGGTAACTAACTATATATGTATTGCCTTGGTCAGACATTTGGATCTGTCTGTTGATCTGCTAATTTCTCAGACAGTTAGAAGCCCTGTCAGTCTTTATTTCTGTGCTTGTATTTTCTCTGAAGTTCTGGGTGCCAAGTTTTCTCCTGAACTAGTAAATGTAATTTAAAAAGATTGTTAACCCCTTAAACAGCTATCTTTGCTAGTAAAGCAGATCTAAGAACCTGTGCTAGAAGCCATCCTGGGTACGCCAATGTGGTTGCCACTACAACCCCTTTTATTTCACAGCTGAGTGTAATACCTACCCTGGTATTGCATATTACATATTAATATTAAATATTACTGGTATTACCATAGTTGTAGGTACAGTTTGGAGGGATGTTTTGCAAAATCTCTCTAGTTTGTAGGTGTCACCATGCAGAGAAACCCTGGGAACATCAGTATTTGACTTGTCACCTCCCCCTAACTCAGTAAACTCCAAGAGCTCCCTATTCCCTCCAGCATCAAATGTAAAGCCTTTGTTTGGCATATCTTGGGGCTCTTCTCAACCTGGCCCCTTCCTACTTTTATGATTCCCTTACATTTTACTTCCTTTTACCTGCATCATGATCCAGCAACACAGACCAATTTGCTGTTCCTCACATGTGCCCCTCCATCTCCCATGTTCTCTGCCTTGTGTTCTCCCATGCCCCAAACACCCTTTCCTCATCCTTACCTCTGGGCATCCCCAATTCCTTCAGGACTCTGCTCAAAAATGGCCTTGATTAGGAAGCCTTTCCTGGCCCCCGGAGCTGCCTGAGCCTTCCTCTCTGGTGTGTCCTGCCTTCTTCTGTGTGTGTATCTTGTGGACTACTATTTGTGTTTCCCTTCCCTTGAAGGCAGAGGCTGGTTTTGCCTTTCTTTGTTTCCCAGGTTTTTTTTCACTGTGCCCAGCACAGACTAAATGCTTGTTGGCTGATCTCACAGAATCTTTCTGTGTTTTGCCCCCACCTGGGGGAAACCCTGGTTTGTTTGGCTCCATCTTTACTTCTGTATGTTATGTATGTTTCATGTTCCCTCTTTTGTTCCAGAGTCAGATCCCCTCTTTTGTGTGGGCCTGGGAGTCCTTCATAAATGAGTTTGGCTCAATTTCTGTGTGCCTGGCATATAACAGGTACATGTGATTGATGAAAAGGGAAGAGCTTACTTGCATTTTCATAGGTCCATGGTCATTTGAAGAGGGAGAGAGCCCTAAAAAACTAGGGACAGTGAGGAAGGGCCTCACAGAGGATGTAACCTCTGAGTTGAACCTTAAAAGGAGAAAGTTATTCTGAAGGGCAGAGATGAGGAATGAGTGCATTTCAGACTTTGAGGGATCCAGGGGATGGTGTTTGGAGCTCTGAGAATGATTAGGAATCCAGTTTGGCTAGAATATAAAGCATGCAGAGAGGATTAGTGTGATGCATCAAATGCCTCTTAAAGTTTTTAAGGACTAGATTGCTGAGGGCCTCAGAGACCAAAGTAATGAGCTTGTATTTAATCCTGGAGTCAACCAGGAGCTGCTAAAGTTGTTTTGAGTTAGGAAGTGGCGGTCATGAAGGACAGACAGGGCCCAGGCCTGAAGAAGCCAAAAAATGAGAGAGCATATAAGGGGAGGGAGCCAAAGAAGGAATATTGGGGTGAACCAATGAGAAGAGTTCACTTTGAACCAGAGATAAAGTGGGACCTGATTCACCAAGCTAATACATAGACCAGTGGGTCAGAGATACCAGAAGACCAGGACAGCTGGTTGATAAACATGTAGTAGTTTAAGACTTTGTCTCAGTCCTTATGTGGATATCTTTTAAGCTAAGGCTCTTCTTGATACTGGTAGGATGCACATTTCTAATTTTCACACATCAGATGCTATTGGTCTCCAGTCGTTGCTTTCTGCTGGCCTGACCCAGCAAACGAACGGATGGATTAATGAATGAAAAACATTTATTAAATCCTTACTTTGTGCCATGAACTGTACTAAGCAAAATAGTCCCTTCCCTCAGGGAATCCTACGTCCCCTTGAGTTATGATTTATACCAGTATAGATGGCCTATAGACATTTGGAAACATAGGGACTAGACAAGTCAGGTCCAGAGATGTCAATATGGGAGTTATTAGCTTAGAGATTAAGGCCATAAGAGTGGGACAACTCTCAAAATGAGTGATATCAGATAAAGAGCAAAGAACTGAAAATAGAGTGTCCTTTGAGAATTAGTTAGAATTAGTGGGTAGAAGGGGCAAAAAGAGTAGGAAGTTAGAGAAGTTGAAAGAAAAATGGGAAAATTTGGTGCCATGACACCTATGGAAAGAACATTTCAAGAATGGGGTGTTCATGAAGGGAAAAGACCTCAGAAAGGCATTGACAGTCAGAAAGAAGGATGGAAGTGGTAATGGAAGAATGGGCCAGCTCAGTTTTCTTTTTAAAGGAAAATATTTCTAAGTCCAAGTAGTCTTCTGACAAAGGCATTTTTGAATTTTTTTAAAGCCCGGTATGCCCCGTGTATGAGTTTTCAGTGTACTGCATCTTAGACCTGTTTGTCAGTGAGGGCCCAGGAGACTGGGCTTGTGGGAGCAGAAAAATGAACTTTTCTAGATCTAGGCATAGACTTTGATTTCAGATGGGCTGGAAGCTCCCTTAAACTCTCTCTCTCTCTCTCTCTCTCTCTCTCTCTCTCTCTCTCTCTCTGTTGTGCTTTTTCGCAAAAATGAATAAAGGAATACAAATTTGCATAAGAACTTCATAAGAACGGGAAGGAAGGAAGGCGTTTGGGAGACGAGCGTTTAGCGCTCCCAGAGTCCGTGTGTTCGCAGGGGGGCGACATCGCCACCGCCCGGCCTCAGGCCGTCACTTCGGCGCGGACGGCTCCCTGCGGCGCTGTGCTCGCCGCTATTTTCGCTCTGTTTCTCCAGCTCCAAAGGCCGTGCTGAAACGGCAGCTCCATCCGTTTTGCCCAAAGATTTCGTTCAGTGACCGTAGTAATGAATTTGAGCTTGATGGTCAACACTATTCCTACGGAAAGAATATTGATTCCTTGTTTTCTTCATAATTGTCATCTCTCTTCTTTAGGACTTTGTTACCACCGTTATCCGTCTGTTTGACAGCCCTTCAACTTCCATTCGAGCAAAAGCTTTTCTGGTCCTTTTATATGTTTTGCTCCATAACCGAGAGATGTTGCTTCTCAGCTGCCAAGCGAGGTAAGACTTTTTACACTCCCCCCCCCCCCTGCCAAATTGCTTCAGTAAGTGTCAGTTGGAGTTGTGACAATCATTGTAGCAATCATGACATTTGACATGGATGATTTGATTTTTTTTTTTTTGCTTTTTGAAGGGCAAGCGGGGTTAAGTGACTTGCCCAAAGTCACACAGCTAGTAAGTGTGTCAAGTGTCTGAGGCCAGATTTGAACTCAGGTCCTCCAGACTCCAGGGCCGGTGCTCTATTCACTGTGCCACCTAGCTGCCCCTTGATATCTGTTTTTTAGGGTGGGATTGAGTTTTTCCACAGAATTTAGAGCCTTCAGAAAATGCATATGGTGCCAGAAAACCATTTTTTTTTCTAGATATTTACTATAATATAATGCATGGGGATCATAAGTTAGCTCTTTTGGGACTGGGGGAAATCCTGGGAAATGACAGGTGTGGCAAAAAATTCCCTGAGTAAACCTAGGGGACAGCAATAAGAGCCTGGACAGTGTTGTTATTAGGAAGATTTGAGGAGTCCCATGGCACTGGCCACTTTTATGTGTACTCAGTTATGATGACTGCCAACTAGAAGCCTAGATTGCACATCTAATGTCCTGGAACATAAAAACTCCACTGTATACATCCTGGGAGTCTTGGTCTTGGCCCAGTGTCTTGGATTGTGTCTGAGTACTTGCTTTAGATATATTGCAAGGTCTATGTTAGAAATCCCCCTCCCCCAACACCCTGAAATTACCTTAGACTTGGAGAATATAGGCCAAGAACACCAAGATGCTCATTGTATGTTGAAGTGTATAAACACATGGGATTTATACAAAGAACTTGAGAGTTGGACCTCAGCAGCCATGCAGGCTAACCCTACTACCAAAGAAATCACCACTGTGCCATACCAGACAAATGCTCCTCTAGAACTTTAAGGAGGGGAAGCTTGCCACCTCTCACTGCCTCCTTCTCTACTTTTTGCAAACTCTCATTATTAGGAAAAGTCTTCTAATATCAAACCACACTTTGTTTCTTTCCAACTTTTATACCCATTGCTACTCTTTCTTTTACTTGAGACCAAACAGAACAAATTGAATTTCCCTTCCAATGGCTTTCCTTCAGATGCTTGAAGATGGCTATCATGGCTTTTCTTCTCCATGCTCACCATGACCATGTTCTTGAACCAGTCCTTATATGTCCTTGGCTCAAGTCCCATCACCAACTTGATTGCCTTCTTCTAGGTACTCTCTAGCACAGCGGTTCTCAACCTGTGGGCCACGACCCCTTTGGGGGTCGAACAACCCTTTCACAGGGGTCGCGTAAGACCATCAGAAAACACATATTTCCTGTGGTCTTAGGAACCGAGACACCACTCCTCTATTCGTCTCCAGGCGGGTCTGCCCACATGCAGATACACCCACATATGAGTACTAAAGGGTTGTGGCATTAGGAAGGGTGAGAACCACTGCTCTAGCATATCAACGCCCTTCTTAAACCATGTTGCCAAGAACGAGGCACAGTTCTCCAGATGGGATATTATGAGCATTGAGAACTGCAAGCCTCTCACCTTTCTATTCCTGGGGGCAATGTAGTCCACAATCCTGTTAGCTTTTTTGACTGTCACATCATACTGCTGACTCATATTGACCTTGTAATCTATCACTACCCCCTGCCCTCCAATTCCTTTCCAAATAGCTTCTACTTATCTGTACTTTTCACCTATTACATATATATATATATTTGGGGGGGAGGGTAGGGGCAATTGGGGTTAAGTGACTTGGCCAAGGTCACATGACTAGTAAGTGTTAAGTGTCTGAGGCTGGATTTGAACTCAGGTCCTCCTGACTCCAGGGCCCATGCTCTACTCACTGCGCCATGTAGCTGCCCCCCTCCCATATTATATTGATGAAGATAATTTTTTTGTGGCAAGTTCAAGACTTTACGTTTATCCCTGTTGAATTTTATCTCATTTGTTTGAGTCCTGTACTTTATCCTATCAAAATCCTTTTGGATCCTGACTCTCTTATTCAGTATGTTAGTTATCCCTCATAACTTTGTGTTCTCAGCCAATTTGTTGCAAATGCCATCTCATCTGTTAGTACTATACCATCTGTTAAGCACAGATGCCCAAGGCACTCCACTGGAGACCTCTTGCTATATTCTCATTGAACCATTAACAACTACTCTCTGAGTCTGTTTATCCACATTGTTCTGAATCCATCCAGTATTTTTATTGGCTAATCCATATCTCTTCATCATCTCTATAAGAATAGTATGAGATAATTTATCAAAAGCTTTGCTAAAACCTAGGTAATCTATAGACATAGCTAATTTAGTAATCTCATCTGAAAAGGAAATTAACTTAGTCTGTCATGACTTGTTATTGATAAAGCCATGTTGGTGCTTTCTGTGACCTTCCATTATAACCACTTATTGGCATTTTTCATTTGTTTTTATGTGGTTAATTGTTAGTGATTGCAATAAAGCTGTCTTTTCCCTCACTTTTCACAGTAGGTTAGCTCTTTTTCCTTCCCTTTCCTACAGTTTTTGGTATTTTAAATCCACAACTGGGAAATGTCAAATGCCTGTGGTATAGGATGATCTAGGATTGGGAGAAAAGAGGATGTTAAATAGGACACATGGAGTGATCAGGGAGGATAAGTGAGGCTATGAGTAGGTTGAGGGTCTGTGGGGACCTGGGTGGAGTCTAAAATCAAGGAGAGTCAGGGAAACTCATGTAAGAGTTTGGGGAATGGGAGATGTGAAAAACAGGGCAGCACTGATAGATTACACTCAAGGCCCTATTCTTAACACTTAATGAGATATAATAATGTTATTCTGAGCCAAATCACTTGTCATTGAGGGTTATATTTAAGAATAGATAGAGAATTTTGAGTTATTCTTCTCTGCTGTGGAGATTAAATCATTTGCATTTCTAGAAGAAATATCTTATTTTTTATACTTATACCTTGAGGCTGTTTTAAATATCACATTAGCTGGAGCATTACTGAAGATTTTGCAGCCCTGATGATAAAGACTTAAGAAGAAAGCAACATCACACTATTCCCATTGCCTTGCCTTAGTGAAGTAAGGCAGCTCAACCAGAAAGATCTTCCACTATCACATAAAATAACCAAAATCTAGACCTGTGGAGTATTCAAGTGTCAGGGATTTGGTTCTCTGTAGAAAGTACTTTTTCTTTGCCTCCATAAATTGAAAACTTGGCAACTTCGAATAGGAGTACAATAGTTATTATTGAGAGAACACACACATACACACACAAGAGAAATGGGCATAGATCTGTGCCTTGGTTATTATTATAAATTCAGATTCGCACTTGGAGTTATATTCAAAAGCAAATGTTGAATAGCCCAGTGCAAACAATGGAAAGCAAGTACACTATGCTGCCTGTGAAGTCGAGTTTTTCATCATAGCCCACCTGGGCTTGGGCCTGCTGCATCACAAGTGCTTTGTGGAAATCCCTCCTGGAGGCTAGAAAGAAAGGCATTTAGAAAAGGGGCAACATTCCTATTGGAAAAAAGGTGCCCCAGTCTGTGATAAACATATAGAGAAAAATGCTTCTCTCTTTCTGCCCCTGAAAACTCCAAAAGCAGCTGGGGGTCTCAGACAACTACCAGGCTGCACAAGAGATGAAGCCTCCAGTGTAGGACAGGAGAGAACTCATCCCACACCTCATTATGCACATATTGCTTCCCATCCACCAGCATCACTTTTGCCTTTTATGGGTTGAATCTCAACCAGTTTTGTGTGATCTCGGCCCCCAAATCTGTCAGGCAGTGGACAGGTGATGAGATTGAGCTGTCAGAGTCAGATAAAAAAGAGATGATAGCCCCCAAATGCCTGACTATTTCTTTAAATGATTTCATACATACATTGAACATGACAGGTGATAAAATAGGGCCTTCTGGCTCACTACATATGATTGTCCTTTCAGTGGAAGAACCGTCAGAGTTCACTGTGTGAGTTTTCTTAGAAACTGAAATGGAATGCCTGATAATCACTCCAGTGCTCTCTTGGGATCTTTAGCATGACCATGCTTGTGGGATTAAGTGATAGGAGAAGTTTGGCTTTGATCAAAGGAGGGTGTTTGCTCAAGAAATGTTTGTGGGAAATGGTTGGAGAAAAAAATCTGTCATTTTGAAAAAGAGTGTGGCTGGAGTCAGTACAGTTGAAATTAAATAGTCAGGCTAGAAAATTTGAAGAAGTCAGGAAAAAAAATATTGATATACCTGAAAATTGCTTTTTACCAATCTCTTCTAGCTCTCGAAAATATACCTTTCAGATATATTTCTTACGTTCTTTCAGCTCATCAAACTTATTTCTGTTTTGTACTTAAAGGGATTTCCTTGAACACATCATAATAACCACAGTTAGTTTTAATCTATGAAGGGACAATTTTAATCCTTTAAAGAAAGACATATAAGACTCGCCCACCCTACTTTAAACAATGGTGATAGTGCTTCAGGTAAAAACTGTTTGTGTCCTTGGAAGATTTTTGCCAGGTAGACTCAGATAGCAATTATTTATTGAGTACATGCTATATGTCAAACACTATGATAACCATATGAGAAATGACAAAAAACATCTTCTATATTCCCTTTTCTCAAAGAGCTTATAGTTTTGTTTATGTGACAAAATTAATGCTGTGAAACATTTAAGAGATAGTTGTGAGGGGCTGTATGGTGTGATTGATGGAGAGTATCTTTGGAACCAGCACAACCTGGGTTCCACTTCCACTCCAGACCCAGTCTAGCTTTGTGACCCTGTGAAGATGATCTAACTTCATAGTGCTCTCATTAATTCTTTAAGAAGATGCAACTTGCATTGGTTGATGGACTTTTCCTTCCCAAGAGTTCATTAGATCAGGGAAATCAGAAATCTAGTTTCTTATTCCTAAGCACAGTAGGAGTATAGAAGTAAATGGTGAACTGGAGTAGTTGGGGAAGGCCTCATGGAGAAAATGAGACTTGGGCTCAAGGGCTTGAAAGATGGAGCAGAATTTATTTAAGGAATGGATTGGAGACAAAAAGAGCATTATGAATTGGGGGTGGTATCGAGAAATGACACAGAGACACAGAAGAAAAAGCCCACTGACATGGAGGACAGTGGGAGGACTGACCTGAGTCAGGGAGTTTGTGTTGAAGTGTACTCCAAAAAAAGGATTGGATCCCAGACGACACAAAAGAACTTTGATTTAATGCTGTCAGTATAGGATCATTGCACATTCTTGATTAAAGGAGCAGCAGGATTAGTCTGATGAGCATATGAAATTGGGGAAGAGGAAGTGAAGGCAGGAAAACCAATGGGAAGGTTGTCTTCAAAGAGTGAGATCATGGGGGAGCTGTGACTGGGGCAATCAAAAAGAATGGATAGAGGCCAGAACTTTCCAAATGAAGAAACAGTTGGACTTGGTGATAGATTCTCCATCAATTCAGGTGAAAGATACAGAGTGAGTGACAGTCATGTCACTTGGGGATGTGGGATAGATGGAAAGTGAGCCTGTTTAACATGATGGTGAGGCATTCATACATAATGTTTTATAGGTGATTGGAAATGGAGGATGGAAAAAGGAGTGACATTTTCTAGTCAGCCACAGTGAAGTGATGGGAGAACCATTAGAGGGAGGGAGTGTAGAGAGGGAATTGAAGAAACTCACCTTGGATTATTGGCTTTCATGTGTGTAATTTTTAATCTCCCCAACTAGATTATATGTTTCTTGTACGGTAGATAGAGCACCAGGTTTGGAGTCAGGAAAACTCATTTCCCTGTGTTCAAATATGCCCTCAGACACTTACTAGCTGTGTTACCCTGAACAAGTCACTTAACCCTATTTGCCTCAGTTCCCTCATCTGTAAAATGAGCTGGAGAAGGAAATGGCAAACCATTCCAGTGTCTTTGCCAAGATAACCCCAAATGGGGTCATGGAAGAATCAGACAGAAACAACTGAACAACAAAAGCATGTCTTCTGTTTATTTGTGTCACTTGCAAGTACTTTGAAGCCTGTAGGCACTCAGTATGTGTGACTAATGGAGTTGAATTGAAGAGTCGAGAAATAGGTTTGGGATTATTGCCTTCAATGAAAATGTATTAAGTTCCTACTGTGTGCTGGGGCCTAGAGCGATAAACATCAAGACTAGGGGCTCTGTAGGACACAGCTGAATGAAGGAACGTGTCGTAGATGAGGAAGAAAACAGCGCCATAAGGAATTCCATGAGTCAAAGCAATCCAGATGGGCAGGAAGGAAGCGTAAGGGGAACAGACCAGGGGAATGGGGGCTAGTGTTGGAGTTCAGGAAGACCCCCTGAGGAGTACCAGGACTGGTGGGGCAGGTGGAGCTGCAGGAGAGAGGCCACGTTCTTTGACATTTCCTGAGATTATCATGTAGTTTTAGTTGTGACATTTGTAATTGGACATAGTCCCACAGTACACAAGGAATGTCATGTTCGTTTTTATCTTAAAGCAGTTTTGAATTCTTTATGGAAGCTACAGCTCAATGTTTCTCTCCGCATGTTGTTATGATTTTCTTGCTTAGCATGTGAATGCTTTTAGTAACTAACGTGTCCATGGTCAATAAAGTTGATTTCTACTAACATCACACACTGGAGCTTGTTGTGTAAACTGGGGCCGAGGGAGGGAGAGCGCGAAGAAATGGGGCATTGTATTGGGATGTAGCAACTTTTGTAATATTATGTACCCCGGAGGCCTTTCATTTATCCCACCAGAAGAAATGCTTGTTTTCTCATGTGGTAACGAGTCTGCACTGATGTCCTTAACTATTCAAGAATATTTCTTGCCTTGAGGAAAAACTACCAGAATTGTTCGGGAGTATTGAAATTAAGCAATACGCGCAATAGCTTTAACATGGATAACTTAGATTTTCTAGATACAAATTTGCTTGCCTTGATGTTGGAATAAACTTAAACAAATCTTAGTGCAAGTTGCTGTTTTATTCTCTATAAAGTTTCTCTTTAGTAATATTTTGTTGAAACTAGAAAAAATGGAGAGTCAATATGTACTGAAAAAATTATATTGCTTTTGCCCGGTAATATCTGATGAAAGACAATCGATAGTAGGAAAGAGTTCAGCCTGAATTAATTGCATCAGATGAAGCAGTAGCCAAATAATAACCGGCCCAAGGCAGGCCTGCGTGGATGGCCGTTCTCGAGATAAATGTTGTTCTGCTGGAGTCTGGGCAGGGTTTTTATTTTAGCCAAGGCATCCAGATTAATGCTACTGTGAAGCTCAGAGTGAATCGCTATTGCAATTTTACAATTCTCTAAAAAAAAATCATAGTACATATCTATGAGGGTGAAGGAAATGTAGGGCTAAAGTCAGATGGTATCTGAGAAGCTCCAGTCTCCTTCTAAAGGAAAGAGCGTGAAAGACAGAGTATGATTTTCATGCAGAGAAGGAACTAGAATTCATGTACACTTTGCTGAACTAGGGGGACAGTGAATTTGGCACAATTTTTCTTACCATTAACACCACGAATATTTGATGTATTTGAAGCAGAAAAAGTAAGAGATGATAAAATACATAAAGATGTATTTTATCTTTTATCACAGTCGTGAAGTGATAGAGAGGAAATGGGTGATTTGGAATAGGGTGGGGGTGGGTAATGGGATAGAAATGAGAATGTTACCAACTCATCTCAGCCTTCCCTTTGTAACACCACAGAGAAATATGGGAGAGGTGTGTGCTATCTGCCTTTAGGTGGTCATCTCACCTTCCTCTCTGATTCATGATATACTCTAAAATGCTATGCCCTGATTTATTCTCACCTTCTGTCTGACTCTCTGGATGCTAAAGGTTTTTTGGTAGCTTGATTTTTTTAAGGAAAAGGGAATAGGTATTTATTAAGTACCTACTATGTGCCAGGTGAGCTAATTCCCTCATCCCATCTCCTTCATTTTTTTAAATGAAAAAGATGGAATGCTGAGGGCTAATTATAAAATCTCTTTGTCATGTTTTGGTATTTTAAAGATGGTTTTTAAGCAGAAGTTGATGCTTTGGTCTGTACTAACTGTACTAACTCTTGAGTGGAAACATTTTCGAGGTAAAAGTCCTTTCCAGTCGTGTTGATTTTTTATTCTAGCATTTTGCTTGGGAGCCATATAGTTATTCATTTTTATTTCTTTTCTCTTACTAGAGATAACCTTTAAAGTTAAAATTTAAGTTTTAGAATCAAAGAATCGTAGATCCAGAGCTTGAAGGGACCCCCCCATGTCATTCAGTCTCTCCTCTTATTTAATAGTTAAGGAAACCAAGGCCCAGAGTGGTTGAGCTCCTTATCCAGGAATACAGAGATAAGTGACAGAGCTGGAATTTGGCCACAGGGCCTCTGCATTCAGATGCAGCCCGAAGACCAAAAAAATTGTGGGAAAGACTCGTCCCTTGCCCCTGATTTATTCTTTTAGTCTCTGTGACTAAAAGCCTTAGGCTTTCCGCTTATGGGGTTAAGCAGTGTGACTGCTGATACACTTCCACTTTCCTCCCCATCTGTTTTTCCCCCCAAAGTGATATTTCATCAGCAAATGTTTATTTGATGTATTGTTCTTCCCAAATGGTGACTTTGTATACTTGACAGAATATACATTTTTCAGATACAGTTAGTAAAATCAGTATGATCAATTGACTGACTAGTATACTGCAACCACTAACTCGATAACCACTATAAATAATTTTGCGTATAGACAGAGAAGCAAGTGTTGGCCTACTGGGCTCGTGGAACACAGAGCAAATATCACCTGATTTGTATCAATTATAGCTATGATTTGGGTATTTAGGAAAAAATGATAAGCTCTTTGAACAGCAGGATGAAGGGCATGACTTGTTGCCATTTCTTCATGACATCTGGCTCTTAATTTGCCTCAATAACATTGATTTGACTACAAAGAATATTTTACTTGTATTTTGGAAATAGATTTCAAAAGACACAAAGGAAATAGTCTTCTCATATGTCCATAACGTTTTATTTTGATTCTTTTCTGTGTAATTAAAGAATCATGCAAGTGTGGAATATGTAAGTTTTAGGTATAGAGTAGAAATAGTTCTAATGCTTTACAGACTCTCTTCTCTAAGAGTTTAGTATTTTCTGTCTCATATAACCATAGCATGTTGAGAATGCCTTAGGCCTTCCCTTTGGAGAGTTGGGGAGGCCATTCCATAGAGAAGAAAGAAAAAATTAAAGGGAACTTCCTCAAGAATCTGACAACTCCATACAGGTAGTTTTGTCTGTTCACTTTTCATTGATGAAGTTTGTACTCATTTTCCTCATACTGGACTTTGTGAGGTGAAAGATTTGCTAGATTTCCATCTTAGCTACTAGACTAAATTGAAGAGCAAATTTAAAAAAATCTGTTTGTTAACTTGTCTCTCAAATACTCATTGAGTGTTAATTCATGACTTTAGCTAAAGAGGATCAGAAAACGTGGCAAACTAAAATGACTCTTGTACTCTAATTTTATTTCCAGTTACATTTTGTACTCTGTCAGAGGGGCGGGGCACAGCGTGACAATGAAGGAATTCCAGGTATTGTGGGTAGAGGAAAAATGAGGATGAAGAACTTTGCATGAAGAATGAAAAAAAGTGCTAAAATCCTGTAAAAGGATACCAGGAACTCATTTAACTATGACTTATTGTGAATTAAGAGCTGTGCCAGTATAACATATGTTTAAAAGGTTTTGTATTTTTCACTTGAAAAATCAAGGAGAGTTGGTTCTGTTGCTTTTCCCTTTTAATTTTAGTGAGCTGAGCCCTCAATTTGACTTTGAGCATATAGAAACAGCTCTGAAGTTCTTTAGTCTCCAATCTCCTTTAGAGATGGTACATGACAGTAGACGACATAAATATTTTATCTGAGATGGTCTTTTGAACTAACAGATACCTACTTATCAGCCTCAACAAGTCAAGAGTTTTGCAATTAGATATTTTTTCCTTCCTTGTCCTTATTAAATTGGAGTCAAGGCTAGAGAGAAGGAATGGAAGAGGCTATTAGAATGAGCTCTGGCTTTCTCATGTAAGCATAGAGAGATATGTTCAGGTAGGAGTGAGGCAAATAGCCTTTTTAAGGCTTTCATGGTGTCACTTGACCTCTGGCAAGCTATTCAGGAAAGCAGCATTGTTAGTCCAGATCATTTCAAGTGTGTGCCCCTTTCTCTAGTAATTTTGTGATTATGCTGAATATTTCCTAATTCCATTTTAATAGCTATATTTGATGACTTTCGTGCTATACACAGTATATTGCAATTTATTCTGAAATATCATAGTCATTTGATAATCAGGCCGTATCTTGAAGTTTGAATACTTTCCTTCGACACTTTGGTGAATTTGTAATATCATCAATGTAGGCGTTTTCTCCATAAGTGTAGATTGAAATGCATCCACAGTGTCTTACTCTTTGTGACTCTTGTGAATGACCTACTACAGATTTCGTACAAGGCTTCCATTCATTATTCTGGGGTCTTTCCCTAGTCTTCCTGGTGTTTTACATGTACCATTGTGTTATCTTCATTGGCTCCCTCTTACTAAATGATCTGTCCATCTTCTTTTCTGCTCACTCACAACTCTCAAATGATACCACTGCAGTTTTTGGTTTGTAATAATTCTTTGGAGACTGTGGTATTTAGTAAGTTATCGTCTTACTACATTACTAGAAGAATATTGTTGCTAAAGAGATGAACCTTTGTTTCAAGAGGAAGCTTGGGCAGGGGAGTGGGGTCATTAAAAACCGTTTATGATTTCCCAAAGACAATAAAGTTAATTCTTTTCTTTCCACAAAATTTTGGGCCCAGCTCATTTTCTGTTGCCAGTGTCTTTCCAAAATATGCATACTGATTGATCAGCACCATGGGTTCTACATGCAAATTGCTTCTGGATTACATGGAAACCAATCGTTTGTCATTCTTCATTTGCTTGGTTTTACCAGTTTGGAGAGTTAGACCAAGCTCTATTCTGTGGTTGGGGATCTCATCTAGGTAGTGTTTTAAGGATTGATATAATCAGTACAATATCATTTTAAAAACAATGGCTGCTACGTGTTACTCTTCTTCTTTCTGTCCAAACTTGTAATCAAGTCAGCTCTGTCTTTCTTCCTAGAAAGTGTCAGTCTACTGTCTTATGTTTCTGTTTGCCATCCCTTTAGCTTTGCAACTGAAAACATCTCTCGGACCATTAGTCCTCTGTGTGTATTGTCTCAAACTGCCTCTAATCTTTATTGGTATTATCATGGTGCTTGGCATTTAGTAAGTGCTCAGTAAATGCTTTTTTATCCATTCATTCAGATAGGAGCCTCTAGAGGATCTTAACCTTTCTTGGGACTCCTTCTACTGGGACTCCGTACTGGATTGCTTTCTTGACAATGGCCTAGAACTTTGGCAAACATGCACGTTTCTCTTTTATGCTTCATTTGATATCAGTCAGGAACACTGAACAAAGTTATCTGTGTTGTTAAATCTTTGAGGAATCCTATACAATTTCAACATATATATATATATTATATACATATATAATATATATATCTATATATACACGTGCACATATATGCACATACTTATATCATACACAGGTACTATATATATATATACTTATGTACATATATGTGTGTATACACACATGTACATATATACACACACTATATACACACACACATATACAATAAAACCTGAGTTCATGGATTTTAATTCATTTCAAGATTCTGTTCATCATGCAATATGTTTGTATTGCAAAGCTAATTTTCCCAAAGGAAATAATGTAAAGTTGGATGATTGGTACCACATCCCCCAAAATAGTCATATAAAAATAATTATTTATAATTTTAAGTAAGTTTTTTGACCCTAATGCACCTGAAATACAATAGCAATGCTTAGTACACAACATGAACTGAAAGTAAAACAAATTAACCTTTACTTTACCTTGGAGAAAAGTGGTGGCTGACAGGAGGGAGACAAGAAGGAGGAGGAGGAATAAAGGTTATTGCTTGGAAGGAGAATCTTCTTCCATGAGATCATTGGGGATTTCAATATTGGAGAGTGTTCTCTCTTATGCTATTTTCACTAAAAGTAAGACTGACACTACTGCCTTCATTTATTTTTTGTTTTTTAGAATCACTTTCATGTTTTGACTCACTTTTTTTTCTTTACGATTACTTCTGACTAGGAATCTAATGACACTTGTTTTTTAACATTTTTTTCAGAATGTCACCAAAATGTGACATTGCATTATCATTAAAAACATTCGTGGCTCTCATTGCTACAACCTTATTTGGGTGATGTTTTTCAACAAAATTTTGTACTTTTCCCCACATTTGATAAACCTCCCTAATCTCACTTGACGTGGGGGATTGCCCCAACCTCTCAACCTCCTCCTCAGATGAGACATCCTCCACAACTTCTCACTGTTGCTTCTCATGCAGATCCATCAGTTCATCCTGTGAATTTTTGTTCATCCTGAAAAACAAATTTTGTGCAAAATTTTTCTTCCTCCTGCAAAGCATATAAGCCTTTAAGGCATCTTTAGAGGATTTGATGATGGAAGGGGACCTCAGTAGCCTCCTAGTCCAACCTTGACATGAGAGCAATCTCTCTTGTACCATACATGACAAGTGACCATCTAGCCTCTATCTAAAGACTTCTAAGATCAACCCATTCTATTTTTGGATAGCTCAAATTATGAGACAATTTTTCCTTTGACTCCAAATTGACTTCTTCGTAGCTTCTCCCCATTGCTGGTTTTTCTTCTTTCTGGGGCCAAATAGGACCAGTCTGTGCGTGATGTCGCCATGACATACTGTCCAGTGCCTTTGAGATGGTCATCATCCCCCTCTCCTCCCTTAACCCCTTTCTTTTCTTCTGGGTAAACACGAACCTTTCCTTCACCCAGTCCTCAAAGGCACAGCTTCCTCTCCTTTCACTCTTCTGGTCACCCTCCTCTAAGCACTCTAGCATGTTAGTGTTCTTCTTCAACTGTGGTGCCTGGAACCTTATCTCCTGATAAGGCCTGATAAGGGAGAACGATGGAGCAGGTTGTTGTTGGGTTGTTTCAGTCATATCTGATTCTCCATGACCCCATTTTGGGGTTTTCATGGCAGAGATACTAAAGTGGTTTGTCATTTCCTTCTCCAGCCCATTTTACAAATGAGGAAACTGAGGCCAGCAGGGTTAAGTGACTTGTCCAGAGTCACACAGCTCTTAAGTGTCTGAGGCCAGATTTGAACTCATGAAGATGAGTCTTCCTGATTCCAAACTAGGTGTTCTATCCATTCTGCTACCTCCCTACCCTAGTGCATTATAGGAAGCTTTGCTTCTTTTAATGCAACCCAAGGTCACAGTAGCTTTTGCTTTGTTTTTTTGGTAAGTTTTTATTATCATGTTTTATTTTTACATTAAAAACATTTCTAGGTTACCTGTACTTTATAACAAAGTAAAACAATAAAACCAAACTAGTATGGAGATCTCATCTGAAACACATTTCTTGTTTCCATTTTTATAAAGTGTTTTTAAAAAAATTAATAGCAATCAATTTCTCTCTCTCACCTCCCTCCTCACTAAAAAGAGATAAGAAAAACAATTCCTTCTAACCGATATGCATAGTAAAGCAAACTAAATTCTCTCGTTGGCTATATATATAAAAATACTTGACTCATTTTACACCCTACAGCTATCCCTTTTGTGTCAGGAAAGGACAGTAACTGTCCTCTAGAATCATGGATAGTCCTTGTATTCATCATAGTTCTCACAGCTTTCAAAGTTGTTAGTGTAGATATTGGCTACTCATTTCATTCTCTATCAGTTTATAAAAGTCTTCAGAGTTGGTCATTTTTATAATATTGATCTTATAGTATAAATTGTTCTCTTGGTTCTGGTTACTTCATTCTTCATCAGTTTATAAATGTCTTTTCATGTCAGTATCACAGTTTATTCAGCCATTCTTTAATTGACAATTACCTTTCATTTCCTTTTTGCCATGACAAAAAGAGCCGTATAAATATTTTTGCACATAAAAAACCCTTTCTTATGATTCCGCCTCATACCTGTCAGATTGATAAAGATGACAAAAAAGAAAAATTATACATATTGGAGGGACTGTGAGAAAACAGACACATGGATGTATTATTGGTACCTGTGAATCAGTACAGCTATTCTAGTAAGTAATTTGGAATTATACACAAAAAATTACTAAAAAGTACATGCCTTTTGACCCAATTATACCACTTCTAGGATTGTAAACAAATGAGATCACATCAGCTACCACGTCACACTGTCTGCTCATATTGAGCTTAAATTACACTTAGATAACCCCGCCCTATCTTTTTTTGAAACAACTATTGCCTAGCCATGTCTCTTATACTGTTGATTTTTTAAATCGCTATGTAAGAGTTCACATTTATCCCTATTGAATTTGATTTAACTTGAGTCAGCCTAATGCTAATAACCTATTTGGATCCCTTTGCTTTGTCAAATCAGATGCTTTGTACAGTAAAAAAATTAACACCATAAAATTTTGTCACATACTTATTTCAGGCAGTGTGCTACTGTAAAGATGGGATTTGTTATTAGTAGCATTTGTAAAAACCTTCCCATTATCTTCATTTATCATGATGACCTCTCTAGTGTGTAGAGATTATTCTCATAAAATTTTATAGATATAGGAAAGTAGACTTATGGGTCAGTAGTTATTAATATTTTGTTAGTCACCTTTTTGATACCAATCATGGCCAAGATTTTTTCAACTCTCATTACTTTTTTTCCCTATAACTAGCCCAGCAGCACCCCATGAAAAAACGCTCTAAATCTCTATTGATTAGGGAAATGCAGATTAAAACAACTCTGAGGTACCACCTCACACCTCTCAGATTGACTAATATAACAGAAAATGAAAACAGGTGCTGGGGGGGATGTGGGAAAATTGGGACACTAATGCACTGTTGCTAGAGTTGTGAGCTGATCCATCCATTCTGGAGAGCAATTTGGAACTGTGCCCAAAGGAGACTGTACTTATCCTTTGACTCAACAATATCGTTACTAGCTCTCTAGTAGAGACCTAGAGACTGAGAGAGAAAAAAAGAAAAAAAAGGAAAAGGACTTACTTGTGCAAAAATATTTATAGTATCTATTTTTGTGGTGGCAGAGTTGGAAATTGATGGGATGCCCATCAGTTGGGGAATGGCTGAACAAATTGTGGTTTGTGATTGCAATGGAATACCATTGTGCTATAAGAAATGATGAGCAGGATGCTTTCAGAAAAACTTTGACTTACATGAACTGATGCAAAGTGAAGGGAACAGAACCAAGAGAACATTGTACACAGTACCAACAATATTGTACAATGTTCAGCTGTTAATGATTAGTTGTTCACAGCAATACAATGATTTAAGACAATTCCTAAGGAGTTATGATGAAAATGCTATCCATCTTCAGAAAAATATTTGAGGGAGTCTGAATGCATATCAAAGCATACTTTTAAAAACTTTTTCTATTTTTGTCTGTCTTTTCTTTCACAGCATGACTAATGTTGAAATACATGCACATGTAGAACCTATATCAGATTACTTGCCTTCTCAATAAGGAGGGGTGGCAAGAGAAGGAGAAAATTTGGAACTTAAAACTTAAAAAAAAAGAATGTTAAAAATTGTTTTCACATGTAATTAAGAAAAAATAAAATATTAAAAGGTGAAACAAGAAAAGAATCTGAGCTCCTTCAGGGCAGAAAGTCTTCTTTTTGTCTCTGTATCCCCAGCACATAACACAGAGATTGGCATATAATAGGTGCTCAATAAATGCACATTGATTTATTGGAAATAAATAAAAATATATCTAGCCATAGCCATTAATTACTCCTCTTTGGAGTTAGTAACAGTTCCAGATCTACATAAGTGAATTTTTTATCTCTCCATCTTGTCTACCAAGGTAGCATGAGAAATATTTTGCAAGGTCTTGGCTGACATCTCAGTAAACAGTAACTATTATATTCCTCTAAGCTACCAGTCTAATAAACCTGCCAAAAAAAGAGAAATGAGGGTAGTTTGGCATGCTCTGTTCCTAATTAAGGAATGTTGGCTGATTTGATACTCTGTCCCATCTCCCAAAAGTCCAGGATATGTCTTGCTACACCAACAGCATAGTGTAGACAGCTGACCTCAGAGTCAGGAAGACCTGGGCTTGGGTTCCCCCAGTGTCACAACCTCTCCATGACCATTGCACCCAGGCAACTTGATAAGACCACGAATCACAGATCTTCATGAGAATTCAGTGTACCAATGACATCAGAGATCTGTTCCATAAAGAAGATTCCCTTCCATCCATTAATACTATTTTGTGAAGCCAGTCATCTGGGAAATGCCATAAGAATGTCCACAGTGAAAGGAGCAGCAGATGGGATTGCTGAGCCCCTGCCAGTCCTATTGGAAAGGCTGCAGAGAATGGCTGGAGGTATCACTGGGCTGATTTTCAGAAAAAGAGGAGAGAATGGGGCTTATGAAACTCATAGGCCAGTTAGTTTGACTTTTGTTTGTAGGGAAAAAAAATCTCAAATTGGTCATTAAGGAGATAGATGATGGGTGAACATGAAGCCAAGGGGTGATTACCAAGAGCCTTCGTGGCATCACTGAAAATAGGTGATGTAGAGCCTTTCTCTTTTAACAAGGTTTCTAAATTATATCAGCAGAATGCTGTTGCTATAGTTGGATAAGATTTTAACAAATAATTTGATAAAAGTATCTTTTACTATTTTTGTGGAAAAGATGGAGAGTCGTGGGCTAGACGATGAAATGGATTTCGAGCTGGTCGAATGACTGGACTGAAAGAGCAGATGTTAATGGCGCAGTGTCAGCTTGGTACGATTACTTCCATGTAGGGCACTAGGAATTGGTGTTGGGCCCCGCACTTTTTGTTAGTGATCTATATCAATTCATAGAGGGCATATTTATCCAATTCCAGATGATGCATAGATAATACAACGAGCAAGAGAGATAAAGGATCCAGAAAGGCCTTGAGAAACTAGAATTCTGCTAAATGTAATAAGATGCAATTGAAAAGGGATAAATGCAAAATCTTACACTTGGATTCAAAGACTGTTTCTCGAATACAAAGTGGGGGAAGGCATAGCAAGATAACTATTTGTCTCAAAACTGGGAGTTTCAGGGGATTGCAAGCTTGACGTGAGTCAGTAATATGATGCAGCAGTCAAAACAGTCACCAAATCTTGGGCTGCCCTAAGAGGGCCATGGCATCCAGCAGGAAGGAGGCGGTCGCCTCGTGGTCCTCTTTGTCAGACCCCATCTGGAGCAGCACGTTTTAGGGAGAGTAGTGATATGATGGGGAGAGGCCAGAGGTGTGGAAACCAGAACTGTGAATAGCCATGAATTCTTATCCTTTGTGTACCAGCTGGTGGACCTGGGGATGTTGAGAGCCTAGAGAATCTTAGGAAGGACATTTTAAATCTCTTTAAGGATTTCATGATCTTGAAGCAATCTTCATTGTCTTACATTAGGCACTAGTTAAACGGAATCTCACATGACCTACATCTACCTTATCAAATTTTCAAGTGATGCAATTATTTTGTGAGGTGTTTAATCTCTCTGAGCTTTAGTCCCTATCTGCACAATGGGAATAATAACCCTTCCTTTTTCCCCGCCTCACAGACCCTGGTGCTTAGTGCCTGCGTGACCTTGGGCAATTCACTTTCCTATTCATTGAGCTTCCATTTCTTCACTTGTAAAGAGAGGTGATTGGACTAGATACTTGGTATGGACCCTGCAGGCTCTAGATGTCTATTCCTGTGATATTATGGAAAGTTATTTATCTCAGAAACAAAGAGGCTAAGATCCTCCAGGGTTATAGGAAGCACTATTCACACAAAGTGGTGGAATCTAGAAATAGAAAAAAATATGTCCACGGGCAGGCTGCTTTCATTTTTGGAGATACTGCCAAGGACAGATAAGTACAAAAGTGTTTCACTATGAAAATGTCTACCTGGGAGATGGTGGAGTACAGGCCAGGACCCAACTGAACTCTCCCAATATTCTCCTCCAAACAACTTTAAAAATATGCCTCAAATCAAATTTTGGAGTGGCAGAGCCAACAAAAGGTCAGAGGGAGACATTTTTCCAGCCTGCGGCAACCTTGGAGGTCCATGGTAGAAGTCTGTATCACTGGGGTGGGCTAAGGCTCAGGAACACCATTGGTGGGCCGTGGAGGTGGTTACAAAGACAGCAGCAGCTGCAGCAGCAGCTTTGAGAGCTCTCAGCTGAGAGATGGTAAGGGGGGAGTCAGAGATTACAGGCAACCCTTTGCTGGCACTGGGTACAGCCAGCATTGATTGGCGACTCTGTTCCCCATAAACAATTCTGAGTCACGGTTCCGGGGCAGAGAGGGGCGCTTGTGATCTGTCACAAGGAAGCAGGGGCCTTGATCATAAATATAGGGCCAAGAGGAGCCTCGCACCTGTGGCTGCAGGAAAGCAGGGGATGTCAAGGTTGAGGGGTATGATAAGGGGGAGGGTGGATAAGGGGAAGCTATGGTCAGAAGTAACACAGACTTTTGAGGAGGGACAGAATAAAGAGAGAGAGGGATAAGAGAAAAATGGGCTGAAGGGACCTGCACAGTTAGTGATCATATCTGTGAATATGAATGGGATGAGTTAATCCATAGAACAGAAGCAGAAAGCAGGATGGATTAGAAACAAGAATCCAACAATATGTTGTGTACAAGAGACACGTCTGGGACAGAAAGACACACTCAAAGTTAAAATGAAGGGTGAGAGCACCGTCTATTATGCCTCAGCTGAAATGAAGAGGCAGGGATGGCAATCACGCTCTCAGAGAAAGCAAAAGCAAAATTAGACCTAATGGAAAGAGATATTCAGGGAAACTGCATTTAGCTGAAAGACAATGAAATAGTATCAAAAAATTTTACAGCAAGTTTCTCTGATAAAGGCCTCATTGCTTAAATATATGGGGAATTGAGACAAATGTCTAAAAAAATAGAGCCATTCCTCAGTGGATTAATGATCGAAGGATATGAACAGGCAGTTTTCAAAAGAAGAAATTAAAACCATACATATAGCCATATGAAAAAATGCTTTAAATTCCTATTGATTGGAGAAAGGCAGATTAAAACAACTCTGTGTACCAACTCACACCTATCAGAAATGGCCAAAGCTAGAGGGCATGAGGGCAAATGGTTACATTAATAAACTGTTGGTACGTTAGTGAAATGGTAGAACCATTCTGGAGAACAATCTGGAACTATGCCCAAAGGGCTATAAAACTGCGCATATACCCTTTGGCCCAGCAATACCACTACTAGGTCTATATCCCAAAGAGGATTTCAACGGAAAAAGATCTATTTGTACAAATATATTTGTGGTAGCAAATAGAAGAGATTCTCATCATTTGGGGATTGGCTGCACAAATTTGTGGCATATGATTGTGATGGAATACTATTGTGCTGTAGGAAAAGATGAGGGGGGTGATTTCAGAAAAAAAAAATATGACAAGACCTATATGAACAGATGGAAAGTGAAGTGAGAAGAACCAGGAGACTGTTGTACATAGTAACAGCAATGTTGCAGTGATGATCAACTGTGGAAGACTTGGCTACTCAGATCAATACAATAATCCAAGACATTTCCAAGGGACTCATGATGACAAAATGCTGTCCACTTCCAGAGAGGGAACTGATAAACTCTGAGTGCAAAGTAAAGTATAATTTTCTCGCTTTTTCGGCAATATGGTAGTATGGAAATGTGTTTTGCATAATTTCATATGTATAATTGATACATTGTTTGCATTCTCAGTGGGTGGGGGAGGTGTGGGAAGGAGAGAGAGAATCTGGAACTAAAAATTTAAAAAGAAAAGAATGCTAAAAAATAATAAAATAGAAAAATAAATTTTAAAAAAGAAAGAAAATGTTCACCGGTGGTGTAGGGATTTATAAATCAGAAATGAGAAAGTGACATCTGCTCCATGATCCAGTTTAGACAGCCGCCTCTCTTGTTTCCATCTTAAATTAGAATAATGAATAATTACATTTATAATGGAAATGGATTCATATGTTAATCCATGAAACACTGGTGTAGGAGACTTATCACAGCATAATGTAGCCTATTTTGTCAGAATTTTTTCTTGTATCTTAATTAGTTTAATTTATTAGAACACCTGTGAAATATAAGAAGAACTTGGCCAACTTTTGCATTAAAATTAAATTCTTTTCATGCAAAGTTCTGAAGCTTTTGATGTCTCTTGAGCCAGTATATAGCACAAAAATCTCTCCCTGTGTTCAGCATGCATTTTGTCTGCTGATATGGACATTTTCTGAAATGCATTAATATAATTTATTACTACAACTTGTAGTTTTGGCTGCTGTTCCTCATAGTCTAATTGGTACTTTTTTCACCTGTGAAAACTGCGAATCACAATAATATACACCAGCCAAATGGATACTTGAACCTATTCAGAATGTTACAACATAATAAAATTTTAAAATCATATTTTGGGAAGAGTCAGCTTGTAATGAAACTGAATCCTAGGCAAAGCAGAGGTTAGTGTCCTAAAGGGTTCTATTAATAGTCTGTCTTCTCAGGACATCTTCTTCCTAATGAGCAACTCATGCCAACTAACATTTAATTTTTTTTTTAACTAAGTAGATGGACCAGATTTCCTGAAAGTCCATCTCACCCTGTCTACATAATAACTGGATCTTGTAGTTAAAAGGAAACATGTCTGGAAATGGAGATGGGTACTTCTCTGGGGAGGGTGTTAGCCCCTGAATCCTATTTCTCCCGTAGAAGACTGGAACATTTCTTTTCAAGTAAAATCACTTGTATAAAAATGTTACTGCCCACATTGCATTATATTCCCACGAGTCCTTGTCTGACAGGTGTCCACTGAAGGCTAAGGGGCTTTTCCCACATCTTCCTCAAAAGGATTTCAGGTTTCTAGTTCTCTGATCCTGGTGGTGCAGGAGGGAAGCAGAATTTGGTATTATGTTTCTGATAGACCCCTGTTGCCTCTCTGCCCTGCACATGGCCACAGTGGGAGGGCCTGTAGCTTAGAGAAGTCTGATGAGTAGAAATTCTGAGCCCTCAGAGATGAGGACCATGGGCTCATAAAACTTCCATTACTTTAGGTAGACAATTTAATTTAATTTGATTTAGCAAACACTTATAATGCACAAACTATATGTAAGGTACTTCATTAGTGTTGGCAGAAATGCAAAGAAAGATAAAGAACTCCTGTCTTCAAGGTGCTTCCAGTGTATCATGGGAAAGGTGAAGCTGGGAGAAAGACATGTATTCAGAATAAATCATTCCAGCACTGGCGCAAGAACTCTTGGGGAGAGGTACAGGAAAAGCCTCAGGATTACTCCCTGGTTTGAGAACCACAGCGAGTCCCACAGAAGTGGTGGGAACACGGAGGAGCCCTGGGGAGCCCTGGGGCTTTGGAGGAATTTCAGAGACAATGCCCACTCTGAGTCCGGGGCATGGTGTGGACAGAGGCAGGTGTGTGGTGCAGAGCTGGACAGCCTCTCAATCAACAAGTCTTTAACTGGGGGGCAGCTAGATGATGCAGGGTGTCAGGACCGCCTGAGTTCAAATCCTACCTCAGGCATGCGTCAGCTGTGTAACTCTGGACAAACCCCTTAACTTCTTTGTGCCTCAGTTACCTCATCTGTAAAATGGGTGCAACAACTACATCTCCTTCCCAGGGCCATTATAAGGATCAATCTGGAGAACATGTGTAAAGTGGTTTGTGCACTATATATATGTTAGCCGTTGTTATTAGTTATTAAATACCTACTGCATTACCGGGCCTGGCACAAGACCCTGGGTCTGCAAATACTGTGGATGAAGCAATCTCTGCTCTCCAGGACTTACACTCTGTGCTTACGATAACAGTAACATGTAGAATAAATGTAAAGAAAGTAATCAAAAGCCAGTTAAAGGCAAGGTAGTTTTAGAGGGAGAGTCTTAGCAGCTGGTGGTGTGCGAAAAGGCTTCATGTAGAAGGTGGTGCTTGAGCTGGGCCATGGATGAAGAGCAGGATTCAGTGAGGGGGGCAGGAAGGGCGGCCATACCAGGCATGGGCACAATCCACACAGAGGCACAGCAGTGGAGAGATGGAAGATTGGGGGTTAGGGAGAGATTGAAGGCCAGTTAGGCTGGATTGGGGAGTCAGGGACAGTGAGGCTGGAAAGATAATGTTGGTGCCCGGTAAAGGGCTTTCAAAGCTACACAGGAATTTATCTTTGATCTTAGAGGACATAAGGAGCAACTGGTATTAAATGCTGGAGAGGATGTGGAAAAATTGGAACACTAATGCATTGTTGGTGGAGCTGTGAACTGATACAACCATTCTGGAGAGCAATCTGGAACTATGCCCAAAGGGCTATAAATAATTGCATACCCTTTGACCCAGCAATACCACTTTTGGGGTTATGTCCCAAAGAGCTCACAGAAGTGGGAAAAGGACCCGTATGTACAAGTAAATTTATAGCAGCTCTCTTTGTGATGGCAAAAAACTGGAAACATAGGGGTTGCCCATCAATTGGGGAATGGCTGAACAAGTTGTGGTATATGAATGTAATGGAATACTATTGTGCTATAAGAAATGGGAAGGAGATGGACTTCATATTTCCTGGAGAGGCTTATACAAATTGATGCTGAGTGAGAAGAGCAGAACCAGGAGAAATTTGTACACAATCACAGATACATCATATGTGTGATGACCAACCTTGATGAACTGGACTCTTCTCAGCAATGCACAGCTAAAAGACAACTCTACAAGTCTCAGGATGGAGGGAGATGTCTACATTCAGTGTAAGATCTAGAAAGAACAGAGTTTAAATGGAGACTGAAGCAATACATGCTATCGCTCTTTTTCGTGTTTGGTTTTGTTTCTTTCTTCCCATTGTTCACTCATTGGTTACAACCCTTCTATACAACCAGACTGTTGTACAATGTGAAAGTATTTGCAGATCCTATACCTGACTGCACGCCACCATGAGGGGGAGGACGGGGGAAAATCTGAAACTCAGGGGATTGTGGGACTGAATCTTGTAAATTAAAAGTAAATAAACAAGTCATTGAAAAAAAATTAAAAAAATAAAATTATTTAAAAAATGGAGCAACTGGTGCTGCTTGAGTAGGGGAGTGACATGGTCAGACGTGCGCTGGAAGGAAATCACTTGGGCTACAAGTAGCATGAAAGATAGGCTGGAATGGGGGGAGGCTGGAGGCAGGGATATTAATTAGGGGACCCTTCCAGTGATCTAGGTAAGAGACGAGCAGGGCCTGGACTCAGGTGGTAGCTGTGTGAATTTATAGACTCCCAGAACATTGTCCCTGGAAGGACCCTCGGAAGTCATCTCACTGGACCACGCTGGAATAGGAATGCCCTCTACAACTGTTATTAAGCTAGTCTTTTTTAAATAAAAACTTATAAACACGGAGAGGACTCAAATATTGAAAAACCATTTGTTGTAAAAACTTCATCAGCCTTAAAAAATGGTGTTCTGTACGCCTCAAAGCATCCTCATCACAGGTGTGTGAATTCAGGCTTCTTTTCGACTTGGTCCACCTAGACTGCGGGGAAAAAGTTATGTCATCTCTCAGTATGTTCTAGGAAGTTTGGGGGCCTTCTGCTCCTGTTTATTTTTATCCAGGTGTATGGACTTAGGGTTTAAAAGAGATACCTAAGGACACCCCAGAAAGGCTCATTAGTTACTGCTGTTAGAAGGTCTTTCAGGGGAGAGGCATGCTTGTCACTTCATCTCGTAGAGGAATCTTAACACGTTCCTCGGCCCTTTCATTTGGTTCATTGAATCCTCTGGTCCATGACAGTGTTATACAATGTGGAATCACTTACGTTGCTTCTAAAGTCTTATTTTAAAGCTGTTCATTGTTTCTGGAGATTTCCCACTGTGTCATTTACTGGCAGTTAGCTATCTACTAAGAATAGCTTCCTTTAAGTTTGCCATTTTGTTGATGTGACTTCCAGGAATTTCTGTCTGAGACTTGAAAATTTAATTTTGGATTTACGTGATATTTTAACTGCATTTTACCAGGAAACATAAAAAGAAAAGCTTTAAGCCAAAAGTGTTCAGTTCCTGAGGCAAAGTAACTGTTTTCTTTTCCTTTTTTCTCTTGGATTTTAAGGTAACTTGATCAGACAGGTCCAAACCTTTCAGTCCTTCTGTTTTTAAAAATTTCATTAAAAAGTTGTTAGTCACTTGTTTATTGCTTGGTACTTGGAATTGTTCTGGGAGAGACATGTATTATTAGACCTGTTACCAAACATCTGGACAACATTCAGTCAGTAGAAGACTGGCTAGATTTCATTGCTGGTCCTTATTGAATGTTAATATTTTTTCAGGCTTAAAATCATCAACTCATAGATTATAGATTCAGAAGCAGGAGGAAGTCTAGGAGCCACTTATCTTATAGAGGAGGTAGCTGAGACTGTAGCTAGTCGGTGTCGGAGGCAAAATGTGGACTTGGGTCTTACTAATGGCAAGTCCTATTTCGTTCATTGCTTGACTACAGGACAAATGCTGTCAATCACAGTAATAAAAATAGTGGTGATGTTTGGCATTTGTGTAACCCTTTTAGGTTTGCACAGTCCTTTCGATGTATCATCTCATTTGCTCCTCACCCTAGCCGTGTGAGGCAGGTGCCATTTTACAGATAAAGAAGGGAGGCTGCCAGAGTCTGTGATTTGCCCTGGGTCACACAGCTCTGTCTGAGGCAGGTCTTCTGCCTGCAGGTTCAGCCCTCGGGATGCAGTTGTGTGTAATGCACAGCCATCCCAAAGATGGACTGAACGTGGGCATTTGTTTTAGGTTGTGAGGTCAGGGCTCACTCAGAAAGTGCTAAACACGGCATCGGGCCCTGGTGGATTCTTAACAGGTGTTATTGGATCCTTAAAGTGGTCAGGGTTGTCCCAAACAGCCCGGGAGGTGGCTGGAATTTTGTCAGACGGTTTTGTTCTGTTTTTTTACTCTGCTGCCTTGCAGATGTGTCTGGTTTTGGAAGCTCATTCACTCTGTTAGGTTATTTGAATTCTGGCGAACTGTTTACTTCAAGTGAACCCAATAATATATGACTAATTAGAAAGTCCCATCTTCTCCCCAAAGTACAAGTCATTGAATGGCTTCTCATCATTAGAAGTGAGAGTCTTAACTTGAAATATTTCTCAGGCCTATCTTTCCTCCCTTTGGATTCAGGTGGAATTTTAAAAATGAATAGAAATGAGAAGTCAGCCTGGATTTCCTGTGACCTTCTAGTGATTTGTGTGAAGGCATCTTCCATGTTGGAGGCAGCTAGGTGGCTCAGTGGATAGAGCGTTGGGCCTGGACTTCCAGTCTGGTCTGGACACTTACTAGCTGGGTGACTTTGGGCAAGTCTGTTTGCTTCAGTCAACTGGAAGAAGAACCAACAAACCAACAGCATCTTTTCCAAGAAGAACTCATGGACAGTATTGGCATGCTGTGTTTCACGGGGTCATGAAGAGATGGACACAACCGCACCAGTAAACAACAACAACGACAACAACGATCTTCTCTGTTTGTTCCATCGAGCTCGAGCACAGACGTGGCCCCAGAAGCACGTTGCCAGACGTAGGGCTGTAGAATGACCTGAGGTCAACCTGCAAGAAGTCTCAGACCAGCTTATGGCAAGAATTCTGCTTTCCTTGGGCCGTCAAGGTCAAGATCAACGAGTTCCCAAGCTTCCGTTCTGTGCCAGGTTCTGATCTAAGGCCCGGAAGACCCACAAAGTATGCAAAGTCTGGCTAACCAAGCTAGAGGAGGAATAGGTCCAAATGCAGCAAAAAGCAAATTATAACAGAATCTTGTTGGGATGAAGCGTATTATCAGATTATGGTTCTGGAGGAGTATACCTTATTCAAGAGAAATAATGTTGAGAAACTGAGATGGGAGAAGGATGATATTGTTCACTAAGAAGTATTTCTGTGAGAAAATTCTGGAGTCAGAGGGGAAAGCATGATTTGGGGGCATAAACATTATCACAGGACTAGACTATGGGCCATCTGGACAGAATAAAATAGATGAGCAGTTTGTGAAAGAGATCGTAAGCCTGGGACAAAGGCATGTTACGCTAGTGAAAATGGGTTTATATTATCTGGATGATGGCCAGAATTCCCCTCTCTGTCAAAAGCACAGTGGCCAATAATTTCATGATTTGTGTTAATGATGTTTTCTTCCTTCAAAGGGTGGAGGAACAAAATGGGAAATTCTGTTTTGGAAATGATCTATGAAGGTAGAAATAATGATAATTTTGTGAATTAGAAAATGGGAGTGATGTGAATCGGAGAAAAGTAAATCTCACCCATTTTTTTCAATGACTTGTTTATTTATTTTTAGTTTACAAGATTCGGTTCCACAATCCCTTGAGTTTCAGATTTTCTCCCCTCCCTTCCCCCCCCCCCCCCACCCCCATGGCGGCATGCAGTCAGGTATAGGATCTGCAGATACTTTCACATTGTACAACAGTCTGGTTGTATAGAAGGGTTGTAACCAATCACTCATTTTTTTTAAAAAGGTAGGTGGGGGGGAAGAAATTGGAATCTACAAAGCACAGACCATTGAGCTTGACTTTGATTACTGGCAGAATTCTAGGACATATTATCAAAGCAATGGTTAGTTTACATCTAGAAAGAAAAGTTGTCTCACAAAGAGCCAACATGGTTTCATTAAGAACAGGTCATTCCAGCATACTCTTATGTACTTTTTTTTAACAGGGCTATTATACTGACGAATCAGAGGTATTGCGTAATTTTACTGCCTAACATTTATATGTTTAAAAAGCACTTCGCAATACTGTTCAATTTTATCCTCACAACAAATATGGCAGAGTGGTGTTATTATTGGCGTGATTTCATTTGATGAGTTCATTGAGTCTCAGAGAAGTTTAGACACTTGCCCAGAGTCACACAGCTAGTAAGTATCAGGGTTTGAACCCAGGTCCTTTAGGCTCCCAAGTCCAGTGCGCTTTTTATTATGTCATGCTCTCACCTTGTTTTCTTAAAATAGGTACTTGATAAAATGTCTCATTCTATTCTTCTATAAAAATTGTGAGACGTGAGCTAATAGTCCATAAATATTTATTAAGTCCTAACTATATGCCCACCATGGTGCTCAGTGCTGTCTGACAGCATATTTAGATGCATTTAGACCTGGTTAAACACCTGAGGCTGAAGAGTCACAGATGGCTCAGTGTCAGTCAGGATGGATGTCTCCATTGGAGGGCCCCAGGGATCTGCGTTCGGCTTTGTGCTATTTAATATTTGTTTTCGGCGACTTAGTTTTATGTGTAGACATCACAGGCATCACTTTTTCAGACGGCCCAAAGTTGGGATACCCAACCTAGTGGTTGGCAAAGTCAGGGTTCCATGTGGTCACGAGAGGCTGGAGCACTTTGGCCTCTGAATCAGGCTAAAGTCTGATAGAGATAAGTGTAAAGGCTTACATGATGGGGAGAGGCACAGTGAGATGGCAGTTTGTCTGATAAAGATCCCAGGGTTTTGGTCGTCTGAAAGTTCCAGGGATCTCGGTAATATAATTGGCTTAAAAACACTACTGTGATCTTAGGCTGCTTCAGAGAGGCTTGGCTTCCCAGAAGATGGGGGTCTTAAAGCAGAAGCATAGATAACCACTTGTTTGTTATAGTGACAGAGGAGTCTTTTTAAGGAATGCACTGGGCTAGATGGGGCAGCTAGGGGACACCATAGTGCACAGAGCACTGGACCTGAAGTTAAGAAAGCTCATCTTCCTGAGTTCAAATCTGGCCTCAGACACTTTACTAGCTGTGTGACCCTGGGCAAGTCACTTAACCCTGTTTGCCTCAGTTTCCTCATCTGTGAAATGAATTGGAGAAGGAAATAGTAAACCACTCCAGTATCTTTGCCAAGAAAACCCCAAATGGGGTCACGGAGAGTCAGATATAACTGAAGCAACTGAACACCAACAAAAATTGGCCATTGAGATAATTTCCAATGATACTGTGATCTGTTACTAGAAGACTGTTTTTCCCTGAACCAGTGACGTGGACTTTGGTCTAAAAGGAATCACAGATTCACAAAATAGGGGGATTTATCAAATAACATATACATACATACATACATACATATATATATATATATATATATATATATATATATATATATAGTTGTGTTTGCTTTTGTATCTTATATGTCTGATCTGTTTTACTGATGTCTCTCTCTTTTTTTAACCAATACTAAATTGTTTTGATGATGACCACTTGGGAATATAGTTTGAGATCTGCTGCTGATAGACCCAGACTCTTTCCTTACAACTTTTTAAAAATTATCATTACCCTAGAGAGTCTCGATCTTTTTTTCCTCTATATGAGTTTTTCATTGTTTTCTAGATTTATAAAACATTCTTTTCAGAGTTTGATTGATATAGCACTGAATAAGCAAATTAATTTAGGTGGTATCATCTTTTATTATACTATGTTTTATATATATGTATGTATGGGTAGGCTACGTGTTAAATATATATATATATATATATATATATATATAT
>CM053581.1:549529809-549572419 GCA_028627135.1 Pseudochirops cupreus
TATGTTACATTTAGTTATATATATTATGGGTAGACTCAACCTACCCATAAGCAATTAATAATTTTCCACTTAGTACCTTTATTAAGCATCGATATGTTTATACAAGTGAAATTCTTCTCTAGTAGTTTGCCATTTTCCAAATTTTTAATTATACCCAATATATAGTAAAAAGATGTATAAAATTGGGTGATGAGAGCACTTTGAGAAGTTGAATTGAAGAATTGAAACAGTTAATGACTGAGTTCAGATAATCTGGTGCCAAACTAAAGTTTTTTTCCTTGACCAGATTTTATTGAAATGTATAGCAAAATGAAACAGCTAGAATTGGAGTCTAGAGATAAATTGGTATATGTACTTCTATTGAGGTGTCAGCCTCAGAGCAGAAGGTGTAGGTCAGGAACACTTTCAGCTTGAGCTCTGCAACACTGAATCACATTCTGTCTTTTATTTGTCACCTTGTGAATGTATGACTTGTTGGTTTTTTTAAATTGGTTGAGGACACCTAAGTCATATAAGATTTTAGTGTAAACTGTAGTTCTGTAATACATTGATGGGGAAATTAGAAGCTTATTTTCTTTAAAAAATATATATTTTTTGCTTTCTAATGCAAAAACGGAGTGCTTGCTACCACCATATCTAAATGTCAGCTTGATTTTGACTGTGCCTCCTGGAAACACATGCCTTGGTGGTATTTTTGGAGAGATGCTCTCCGTTGTTTTTGCCATGAGAAGTAATCTTTTTTTCACTTGCTTGTGTGTAGACTGGTGATGTACATTGAAAGAGACAGCAGAAAGGCCACACCAGGAAAGGAGCAGCAAAGCGGCCATGAGTACCTGTCAAAATGCCTGGATCTTCTCATCTATCATATTGTACAAGAACTGCCAGGAATTCTGGGTAAATGGAACCAAGCAGCTGTGACTTGGCATTTCTTCCTCAGTTTCTGCTTTTTTCTTACCTTGCCCTTACTGGGAAATATGTACCTTGTAGAAAATGTGTACTTGCTCCTTAGACTGTCTTCATTCCTTGTGTGTAGTGACAGGAAAATCCATCTTTCCTTGGACTGAAGAATAAGCTAGCTAAAAATAGTGTTGACCTCCTGTCTTATCGATTGTAATTTTTCAGAAGGAAAATTATTTTTCATAATTAGATCAAAGTACTGGTTGATTTTTATCCCAATGCTTAGGCCTGGAACACAGTCAGTGCTTAATGAAGGGTTTGTTGACTGACCGAAGGGAAGAGATTTCCCAGGTAATTTCCAGGTAATCACTATAAAAGGACAACTTTGGAAAATGTTTGAAGGGAGAAGGTTGATTTGGGAGCCTGAGAATATGACCAGTACAGTTCTTTTTTTTAATGCTATTTTTGCATGAGCTTTCTTCCTAACTAACTCTGGAAGGCATTTTTTGTCTTCTTGAACTGTTCTTCCAGCATAGCATGATGCAATAGAAAGAACACTGGGTCTTGAGTCAAAAGACCAGGATATGAAAATGATTCTGACCTTTGGCCTCTCTGAGCCTGTTTCCTCATCTGTAAAATGAGGATAATGATTCTTATATTATCTTAGTGTGTTTTTGTGAGAAAAGTGGCCAATAAACTTTAACATGCCACATTATTGTGAAATATTTATTATATTCAAGAGTAAGAAAAGAGTAAGGCAAAGAAACTTAATTATCAAGTCCAATTCAATTTAACAAAAACTTAGTAAGTACTTATTATGAAGTTGGGCAATTGGAAGTCTATTATTTTAATTATTAAAAACACTTAATTTAAAAAATAAGATGCTATTAATTGATCAGAATCGTGCTTTGTCATTGTTCTGTGCCAGTTATTAGAAATTACTTTAACAATTTTAAGATGTACATATTTTTGACAATTTACTTTTTTATTAGCTAAGTCTATTCTACTCCCATGCTTTTCCAGCAGATGTAGCTATAAACCAGAAATACTAAGCATTTGAAATTAGTTTTAGCAGTCTATGTTAAAATATTCTTAGACTGGGAAACTCAGGCTATTGAGTCATGTTGATGAAAATATCTTCCCACACTTCTTTCCTTCTTCACCTCCTTAGGACATTTGAAGACTTCTTAGCTTCTTATTGAGAAAATTCATATTGATGATACTGATTGAATTGTTGATTTAGTCTTTATTTTGCTGCATAACTTTCTTACATACTAATTAAACAACAGAATTTTGCTCATTGGATGCTAATTTTAATTTTTTGTAGAAAATAGTGTTTCCTAAGGATTAACTCCTTTTTACATACCTAACCCAACCTCATCCTCTGATAAAGGACTCATTTCCCATGTAAAGAATTATTTCAGGACTCTGTGAGATATTTCCCTTTACAGACATTTCTGTAAAGAATTACTTTAGGATTTACTGTCTTAGTCCTGCTGAGGGGTTGGCTAATATGCCACCATCATAAAATGATTCTTAAAAAATTTTATTTTTAATGAAATGATTCTTCCATGTTCTGCCTCTTTATCATCATCATGGTTAATATCCCACATACTCCTCTCTCCACCTCTGACTGTTTTCATGACTATGCTCTATTTTTCCTGCCCTCCCCACTCTCCCCTAATGAGACTAAATTAATGGTCCATTGGAGCTGCATGTGGGCAGTACCTTGAGCTTGTGGTGTTCCATGTCATGATGTGCAGGTGACGTTCTCAGCGCATTGGCTAATGTTTCTGGACGTAAACATCCATCGACAGTACAGGTTAAGCAGCTGAAGATCTGTCTTCCAATGATGCCTGTGGTGCTTCACCTTGTAACCTCACAGGTAGGATTCACTTTTGTGAACAAAAAAATGGAACCCAAATTTGACTCACTCATCTTTGAGTTGACTGCATTGCTTTTATGCTAGAATTAGAAAAGTCAACTCAAACAAAATTTTTAATTTTTATACATTACTTGAAATAAAATTTTCCATATTCTTAAGTGTTCAGTCTATCCATCCTTTCCTCCTACAGGTATTCCGCCCTCAAGTTGTAACTGAGGAGTTTCTTTTCAGTTGTGGAACTTTGCTTGTAAGTAACACTTTTGATTTTTCAAGTTCGTATGTGGTGCCTCTGCTGTCTCTGGGATTGTGTGTCAGTGGGGTAATTTAAAAATCCAAGTGGTATTCAATTTTCTCCAGGGAAGTGACCTTTTTTTTTTTAATCCCTTGGCTGTAATAAAATTTGACATTTGAAAGAAAATGAATTCCTTTCCAATAATGTATTTGTTCAGTCGACAGCCACAAATAGGGTGAACTTCTCCATAGAAACGTGGTTACAGATTGTGATATTAAATATCATGAAGACTCCTAAAATGACAAAAAGGCTGAAAACAGAATTTAGAGAATACTTTAAAATTAGTGTCTGTGCTTCTTGCATTGTCTAATAAAGCATTTTTAACTGTTTAAATGACCATTTAGATTAATTTATCATTTGGATTTATTTATTTATTATCATTTTAGATTATATGGACTGATTTTTAAATTTAATCTTGAAATTATGCATAGCAATGCATTGTCTCTCACGTAAGTCCTTGGTTGAGTGGAATATTATTTCCTGGTATAAGAGTACACATCTCAGCAATTATATTATCTTTCTCACCTTGCCAGTTACAGTTCCCTTCTTTTGAGTCGATGAAATGCTGAGCCATATAACAGAGAAAACTAAGACTTTTGTCACCTTCAGCATCTGTAATCTTACTTTGATATTAACAATACCGACGTTCAAAAATGCCATGAATCTCTGTATTTAAAATAAGGTAGTAATGTGCCTTTGTATTGTTAGTTCAGATTGTAGAAAAGGGTTGTCACTCACAAAGGAGAAAGGCTCTTTTGAGAACTTAATACTTAAGGGAGAGGGAGGATGTTTTGAAGTATAAATGTTCCTTTTAGGTCATTAACTATAAAAAATCTATGTATTCAAGGAATGTAGTCTAAATGATTCCGTATTTTCCAGTTTCTTATAATTGCATTTCTCTAGAGTGCCAAATTAAACTTCTTTGCATATGCATGAAACTGCTTGCAAACTTTTAGAAACTTTCTTATTCCAAATCTCAGGGAGTTTCTTTTATTTGTAACTTGGAGATAATTTTGGGCTGTCACATAGAAATTTTCTGAATGGTATGAAAACCACTTGTCTACAAATCAGGAAACCTGGTTTCTAGTTCTTACTTTATCAAATCATTTCACCCTGAAATGTAAATTTTCTGTTAAATGAGAAGTTGGGATTAGATCATCCCCAAGGGCCTTCCTAGTTCCAACATTCTCGGAATCTATAATGGCTTTTGCTGCCATGATCTAATCAGGGGACTTCACTGCTGATGACTTACAGTGATTCACACAATTCTTGTCACCTATTCTGAAGGACATTTGACTATTTGCTTCATCTTTGCAAAATCTGGAAGGAAGATGTTGGAATGAGCTAAAATTTAAATAATGGGATAACTTGATAAATGAATAACCTATTTGAAATATTTTTGCCAAACCTTTGTGTGTTACCATGTTTTCAAGTTGAGAAGAAGAGCTAGAACTTTCCCCTATAACTTTATTTGCTGTTGGGCTGCCACCAGAAGACTTTCGTGGTTGTAACCTTAAAGTATGATATTTTTCATTTTTATAACAATTTGGAACAGGGAATACATATGTGTAATAAGTGGATGCTTGATATTTCTTGTTCCTGCCCTCTGTTTGAAAGGGAAGAATTAACTTTACCTTTGGAAAACATCATTTCTTTGCTTTTCTAGGAGTAGTTTTTTTTTTTACATAGTTGATTATAACAATAATGTTTTTGAATTGGTTTTTATGGTTTTCTCATCTATCCATTCCCATTCCTCTTAAGCCTAAGGTGCAGATGGAGTATGCTGTTGTTTGGGTTTTTTTTATTTTTTAGAGGGCGGAAGGCAAGGCAATTGGAATTAAATGACTTTCCCAAGGTCACACAGCTTGTCATTGTGTCAAGTATCTGCGGCCAGATTTGAACTCAGCTCCTCTTGAATCCAGGGCTGGTGCTCTATTCACTGTGCCACCTAGCTGCCCCTGTTTTGTTGTTTTTACCCTTGGAAGAAATCTATTTCTTTTTCTCTTTTCTAGAGAAATGGAAATCAAATTCTTAAAATTCTATCAATTGTGGTAGAAATATCCAGACTAAATATAAAAGAATTAAATAATGTTAATACATGATCAGATATTAGGGTGCAGTACATACACTCTGATAAACTGAAAGCATCCTAGATTATGAGATCATAGAATACTTATCTATCTAGTGCCTCAACTGCCATTCCTTTGTAATATTATAATATAATGATATGATATATGATATAACATGACACAATATAATTTATATTAATCTGTATATATGTATATGTATATGTATATAAACACACATGTATATGTGTGTATGTATGTATGTATGTATACACACACCAGACTAGACTTTAAACTCCTTGAGGGCAGGAGTTGTTTCCCTTTTATCTTGGTACCCCTGCTCCTGCCACAGAGTTTAGCACTAGTAGGTAGTAAATTTCCACTTGTTTATTGATCGATTGAGACCTTAAAAAGTAGGTCATTTTTTTTTTTAGTGTCACAAGTTTGCACCTACTGTGGATACTCTATGGAGGAAAATAATAGTAATTTATCACAATAATTAGGTTCTAACCATGGATTTCCAGGGGTGGAGCCAAGATGGTGGAACTCAGCTGAGCTCTCTCCACATTCCCTTCTAAACAACTTTAAAATAATACTTAAAAGCAAATTCTGGAGTGGTGGAAGTGACAGAAAGCCAGAGTGAGATGTTCTGGTCCAAGACCGTGCGGGAGGTCAGAAAAAGAGGCTTGTGACGTCAGGGAGAAGTGGGGGGACCGGGTGGTGGTAACAGAAGCAGCAGCAGCTCTGGGGCCTCTCAAGCCAGAAACAACAAGTGGACCTGGTGACTGGTCAGAAAGAGATTACAGAGGACCCTCTATGTTAGCACTGGACTCAGGACCAGACTGGTTGGCAGCTTCTTTGCCTGGACCCACTTCTGAGTCATAGTTCAAGGGCAAAGAGGAACACTTTGGGTCAAGAGAGAGTGGAAACCCTGAGGGGCAATATCACTTCCAGATCAGGGAACAATGTAATTTCTTCTCTGAAGGGAGGAGGGCCCTGAAGAGTAGTATTGATCATAGTTAAAAGAGACAGAGGCCCTTCCTGGGTAAGAACCAGAGTGAAGACCAAGAGAGCAGTGACTACCCTTCACTCCAGATCATATCACCTTGGAAACACTGAAAACTTCCGAACCCCTAGAACCATCTTGAAAACATCAGTGTAAAAAAGCCTAAAAACATGAGACAATGCCCCTTGTCCTCCCCTCTCCCCCTAGGAACAGAGTCCAACATTAATATAAAGTTCCAGATAACCAAATAGAGTGGAAAAATGAGCAAACAACAAAAAAAGAACCTGAACTTAAAAATCTACTATGGTGACAGAAAAGATCACGACAAAAACTCAGAAGAAGATAATGAAGTCAAAACAGCTACGAGCAAAGCCTTCAAGACAAAAGAGTGAATTGGACACAAGCTCAAAAAGAATCCCTGGAAGAGATTAAAAAGGATTTTCAAAATCAAAGTGGTAGAGGGAAACTTAGATAAAGAAATGAAAGCTAAGGGGAAAAAAACTGTGAAAAGACAATAATAGCTTGGTAAAAGAGGCACAAAAATTTGGAAGAAAATAACACCTTAAAAACCAGAATTTACCGATTGGAAAAAATAGGTACAAAAATTCACCATGAAATAACTCCTTAAAAAGCATAATTGGCCAAAAAGAAAAAGAGGTACAAAAGCTCATTGAAGAAAATTATTCCTTAAAAATTAGAATTGGGCAAATGGAAACTAATGACTCCATGAGACATCAAGAAACAATAAAACAAAGTCAAAAAGAAAAAAAATAGAGGAATATGTGAACTATCTCATTGGAAAAAACAACTGACCTAGAAAATAGATCCAGGAGGGATAATTTGAGAATTATTGGATTACCTGAAAACCATGATCTAAGAAAGAGCCTAGACATTCTCTTTCAAGAAATTACCAAGGAAAACTGCACTAACAACTTGGAACAAGAGGGCAAAATAGAAATTAGAGGAATTCTCTGATCACTATCTGAAGGATATTCCCAAATGAAAACTCCCAGGAATATTATAGCCAAATTCCAGAGCTCCCAAGTCAAAGAATGAAGCTAGAAGGCTGCATTCAAATATCATGGAACCACAGTCAGGATCACACAAGATTTAGCAGTTACCATGATAAAGGAGCAGGGGACTTGGAATATGTTATTCCAGATGGTAAAAGAGCTGAGATAACAACTAAGAATAAGCTACCCACAAAACAGTATAATCCCCCAAGGGGGAAAAAAACCCAAAATATTTAATGAAATAGAGGACTTTCAAGCATTCTTGATGAAAAGACCAGAGCTGAATAGGAAATTTGACTGTCAAATATAAGACTTAGGAGAAGTATAAACATGAAAATGTTTAAACTCAATAAGGATAAACTGTTAACCTTTCTATATGGGGAAAATGATATATGTATCTTATGAGAACTTTATCATTATTAGGGGAGTTAGAAGGCTTCTACATAGAGGGAGGATGTGGGAATGAGTCATTTATGTTGGGATAATGTAAAAAAAAGGAATAAGTGAAAAGATACATTGTATGTGTGATGACCAACTTTGATAAATTGGACTCTTTGCAGCAATGCACAGTTGTAAGATAACTCTACAAATCTCAGGATGGAAGGAGATGTCTACATTCAGAGGAAGGTCTAGAAAGAACAGAGTTTAAATGGAGACTGAAGCAATCTACATGCTATTTTTCCATGTTTGGTTTTCTTTCTTTTTTCCCATTGTTCACTCCATTGGTTACAACCCTTCTATACAGCCAGACTAATGTCCAATGTGAAAGTATTTGCAGATCCTATACTTGATTGCATGCCATCATGGTGGGGGGGAAAGAGGGAGGGGAGAAAATTTGAAACTCAAGGGATTGCAGAACTGAATCTTGTAAACTAAAAGTAAAGAAACAAATCAATTAGGGCATAAAAATCTCAAAACCAAAAGCAGAAAACAGAAAAATCAAATGCACCCTTCTCAGACCATAATGCAATAAAATTTATATTTAAAAAAGGACCATAGAAGCATAGATTAAAAACTAATTGGAATATAATCTTAAGAAATGAGTGGGTCAAAGAACAAATAATATAAACAATAAATATTTATATATTTCACAATGAGAGAACATTCTCAAATTTGTGAGATACATTCAAAACAGGACTTAGGGAAAAATTGATATCTCTGAATATGTACATCAGTAAAAGAGCAGATCAATGAATTGGGCACGCAAGTAAAAATCACTAGAAGAGCAACAAATTTAAAATCCCAAATTAAACACCAAAATGAAAATTCTGAAAATCAAAGGAGAGAATGGCAAAATTTTAAGTAAAAAAACCCATTGATCTAGTAAATAAAATTAGGAGCTGGTTTTATGGGGAAAATAAAATAGAAAAACTATTGGATGATTTGATTTAAAAAAAAGACAGAAGAAAATCAAATTACCAATATAAAAAATGAGAAGAGTGAATGTATTACCAATGAAGATGAAATTAAAACCATTATTAAGAGTAATTTTGCCAGTTATTTGCCAGTAAAACAGACAATCTAACTGAAATGGATGAATATCTGCAAAAAATATAAACTGCCCAGATTAGTAGAAGAAATAGAATGCTTAAAAAGCCTCATCTTAGGAAAAGAATTTGAACAAACCACAAATGGGCTTCCTAAAAAAAAAAATGCCCCAGGACAAGATGACTTTGCAAGTGAATTCTACCAAATATTTAAGGCACAATTAATTCCAGTACTATATCAACTATTTGGAAAAAACAGGTAAAGAAGGAGTCCTACCAAATTCGTTTTATGACACAAACATGGTTTTGATATCTAAACCATAGAGAGCAAAAACAGAGAAAGGAAACTATAGACCGATTGCCATACTGAATATTGATGCAAAATTTTTAAATAAAATACTAGCTAGATTACAGCAATATATCACAAAGATCATAATACTATGAACAGGTAGGCTTTACGCCAAGAATGCAGAGGTGCTTTTGTATTAGGAAACTATCAGCATAACTTGCCACATAAGTAACAAAACCAGCAGAAATTGTATGATTATCTCAATAGATACATAAAAAACTTTTGGCAAAATACAACACTCATTTCTAATAAAAATGCTAGAGAGCATAGGAATGAAGGGAACTTTCCTTAAAGTGCTGAGTAGTATCTGTCTAAAATTAAGGGCAAGCATTATTGGTAAAGGGGATAAACTTGAAGCCTTTTCAGTAAGATCAGGAGTGAAGCAAGGATGTTCATCATCACTGCTATTCAATATTGTACCAAAAGTATTATCTCTAGCAATAAGAGAGGAAAAAGAAATTAAAGAAATAAAAATAGGCAATGAGAAAACTCAGCTATCACTTTTTGCAGATGATATAATTGTATACTTAACGAATCCTAGAGTATCAACTAAAAAGTAGTTGAAATAACTAGCAATTTCAGCAAAGTTGCAAGATATAAAATAAACCCATATTAATCATCAGCATTTCTATACACTACCAACAGCAGTCAACAGGAAGACATAGAAAGAGAAATTCCATTTATAGTAACTGCAGACAGTATAAAATACTCGAGAGTCTACCTGTTAAGACAACCCCGGGGATTATGTGAATGCAATTACAGAACTCTCTTTCACACAAATACACAAATATTAATTGCTCATGGGTAGGCCCAGCCAGTATAAGAAAAATGACAATTCTACACAAGTTAATTTACTTACTTAGTGCAATACTAATCAAACTACCAAAGAATTATTTTATAGAGCTAGAAAAAATAGTAAAATTCATTTGGAAGGAAAAAAGATCAAGAATATCTAAGGAATCAGTGGAAAAAAATGTTAAGGGCTGCACCAGCCCGTGAGTACCTTAAAGGGCATCGCAAAGAAGGACGCCATCAAAATCACGCGGTCCTGGCTGAGAAACGGGGCGGCGATCCAGCGGAATAGATTAGTCACACAATACACAGTAGTAAATATCCATAGTGATCTCGTGTTTGATAAACTTGAACATCCAAGTTTTTGGAGTAAGAACTCAACGTTTGACAAAAACTGCTGGGAAAACTCGGAAATAGTTTGGTAAAAACTGGGCATAATGGATCAACATCTCACGTTATTTACCAAGATAAGATCAAAGGGTGATATTATAAATAAATTAGGAGAGCATGGAAAAATGTACCTGTCAGATATGCGGATAAGGGAAAGGTTTATCACCAGATAAGAAACAGAGGATTATAAGAGGTAAAATAGATCATTTTGAGCTCATAAAATTAAAAAGCTTTTTCACAAACAAAATTAATGCAGCCAAATTTAGAAGGAAAACAGGAACTAGAGGAAAATTTTATAGCAGATTTCTCTGATAAAGCCTTCATTTCTCAAGTATATGGGGAATTAAGCCAAATTTGTAAAAATAATAGCCATTTTCCAGTTGATAGTCAAATAATATAAACGGGAAGTTTTCAGAAGAAGAAATAAAAACCGTCAGTGGTCACATAAAAAGGGCTCTAAGTCGTTGTTGAGTAGAAAAATGCAAATTCAGACAACCCAGAGCTACCACCTCGTACCTACCAGATCGACTGACGTGACTGAAAAGGAAAACAACAATACTGGGGGGGACATGGACAAACAGGGACAGTGGTGCATTGGTGCTGTAGTTACGGGCTAGTCCATTCTGGAAAGCAGTCTGGAACCATGCCCGAAGGGCTATGCAACTGGGCACACCCTCTGGCCCAGCAGTACTGCTGCAGGATCTGTATCCCAAAGAGATCCAAGCAAAGAGAAAAGGACCTGTTTGTGCAAAAATATTTACAGCCCTTTTTTGTGGTGGCAAAGAATTGGAATTGAGGGAATGCCCGTCAGTTGGAAAAGGGCTGAGCAAGTTACGTATGGTTGTGATAGGATGCTACTGTAGTATAAGAAATGATGAGCAGGATGGTCTCAGAAAAACCTGGGAAGACTTAGGTTAACTGATGTAAAGTGAAGTGAGCAGGAACAGGGGAATATTGTACGCAGTAACAAGAACGGCAATATTATAAGGATAATGTGAAAGACTTGACTACTTTGATCAAGACAAGGATTCGAGACAATTCCGAAGGACCTGTGATAAAAAGTGCTGTCTGTCTCGAGGGAACCGACGAACTCTGAATGCAGATTGAAGCATTTTTAAACACTTTATTGTTTTATTTGGTGTTTTCTTTTGCAACATCTCCAATATGGAAATATGTTTTATATGACTTCACATGCATTTGTTGTTGTTTAGTCATTTCAGTCATGTGTGACTCTGTGACTCCATCCAGGGTTTTCTTGGCAAAGATACTGGAGTTGTTTGCTGTTTTCTTCTCCAACTCATTTTACAGTTTAGGAGACTAAGACAAGCAAGATTAAGTGAATTGCCCAGGGTCACACAGATACTAAGTGTCTGAGGCCAAATTTGAACTTATGAAGAGAAGTCTGACTCCAGGCTTGGCACTCTGTCCACTTGCCTTTTCAAGGAAGGGCTCAGCGTCGGAGGGAGAGAGAGAATTTGGAATTCATAATTTTAAAAAATTGTCATAAATTTTAATAATGTAATTGGGAAATATTTAACAAAATAAATAAAAGTGATTTTTAAAAAGTATCATCTCTGTTCAACTGTTCTTACCAAACCCCGTGGTCAGGAAAAGAGGAGCAGGAATTATACTTCCAATGTGGCTGCTTTTTTTTGCTATAATCCTTACTCGAGTGTTTCCCTCCAACCCAAGGTTCTCAGCCCAGATGGCTGGCTCTCCAAAGATGAGTCTCTCACACTCCAGGATCCAACATCCTATTACCTTTAGGATGAAATGTACACTCTGCTTTTCATTTAAAGTATCCCATTGCTCTTCTTCACATGCTCCACATTCCAGCTTGACTGGCCCAATAACGACTGTTTCCTGACCTCAGTGCTCTACCTTCTGCCTCTCTGCCCTCCAGAAGGCTTCTCCCACACCTGCCATGCACCAGCTAGGGCCCTATCATCTGTGCAGAACCATGACAGATCCCCTGAGTGTGCAGTTTTTCCTTCTTCACATTACATTAATTTCACTTAGGCCTTGTAGAATGTAAGCTCCTTGCACTGACGTTTTTATTTTTAGTCCTTGCATTTTTAGTACCCAGCACTGTGCCTGGCACTGAGTAGGTATTCAATAAATGTGTGTTTGGTTGCATTTAATTGACAACTCTACAATCATATATTAGAAGGCATGCCATGTGAGTAAGTATAGTTCTCAGGGTCTTACATTGGGTCATGTTGGATAAGAAGAGATTTTGACATTGTGGACATATTGTGGGTACATAATGCTGTACTACATTGTGTTCATTGTGACCGACCTTTTCACAATGTTGCTTGATTAATGAGCTGGAGACAAGTGCTGGAGACAAGTTGGATTTTTTTGCACTTCATCTTCTGTTTTGATTAGTTCACAAGCAGGTGATGGCTGATGGAAAATTAGCTTGTGGTTTTTACTTGAACCAACCAGAGAAATTCAGCATTATTTATGTTTTATGGGGAAATAGAATTCCTAGCTCTAATCAGAAAGCCTGATTTTTAAATTCAAAAAAGAAAAAGCATTCTTATAATTTCATATAACTCTCATAGAGACAAGTCACATGACAGATCCTTATAAATGATGATGATAAATGTAAGTAGTTATTATTAGCAGCACCAGCTGAAATGCTATTCCCAAGTGTTACTGTTGCTATAGATTGTGATTACTGGTGAAGTAAAGAGGATACCCTATTTACTGGGGCAGATAGTGTCAACCTTTGTTTTTTTCCATAATCTTTAATGAATCTCTTTCTTCTTTCAGCAAATGTCTATTGAGCATCTTATGTTTGCAGCACCCTATGCTAGGATCTTGGGAAGATACGGAGATAAATACATCCTGATCTTTGATTAGGAAGAGCCTACACTGTAACAGGGAGAGAGCAAATAAAGTTACAGATAATAAATAGATGAGAATTGAAAGTACCAGGTGATTGACAGGCAGGATGTGTGGTTTCGTGAAGAGTCTGCTGTTGGACTTGATGTCAGGGGAGACTTCACTTTTTTCTAGCTCTGACTTTTCCTGGTTATGGGATGCTGAACAGGTCACTTACTCTGCAAGTCTCATGCCCACCTCATGGGTGTGTTGTGAAGGGAGCACTTGTCAAACTTGAACCTATATGAATGCTAGCTATTATTAATATATCTGTTTCCTTTACCACTGGAACACGTGAGGGCACCCATTGGCTCCATGCACAGTCAGCTTGGCATATAGACTGGGTCCTGGCTGCTGGCCTGCTTGCTCGTGTTGTGTGCTAGGCTGTCAAGTCTTGCTCCCAGCAGCTGCCAGTGAGGCTGGAAGTTTTACCCTCAGTTAATTTTTTAAAGCCCTGGTCTTGAAGTCAGTTAGAAGCCTGTATCTGAGGCTTGGCTTCTATACTTACCAGCTTGTGGACATGGGGTAAATCACCTGGCTTCCTTTTTGTAAAGTGGAAAGAAGCCTGCTTTTATTACTTATCTCCCAAAGATGTGAGAAAAGCATTCTGTGAACCTTCAATGAGCCACACAAATGTGGGTTATTCTATTTTTGTTATTATCAATAGAGTAGGGCTATATTGGGAATCGATACTTCAGTGTGAATTAATTCATGAGATGCTTTCTTGTATCAAGGCTAGTGGAGAACATGTTCTGATGAAGAGGAGACACATGGGTCTAGGAGAGAGTGTGCAGCCCAGGGAGAGCAGATGTGGGTGGTCCAGTGAGGTCCCCGGGAGTCATGAGGTCATCAGAAGCCAGCAAGGAAGTGGAGGGGTAGGGCTGCCTATGGGAAGTTTCACCGGCTTAACAATTTAGCTGCAGCCTGGCCCTTACTGCCCGTGACAAAATATTTTTTCCTGAACTATTTGGCTCTAATGGGGAGGCTGATCAAAGCTACTGGGAGTTTCCCAGTGAATGGTGCCACATAAATTCTCATTATTTTGGAACTTGTGAGCTCTGTTAGACGCAGCACCAGCAGCTAACAGCAAGGATTAAAGATGTAATTGAAACCTCAAAGTGTGGTTGAAGCTCTAGCTTCTGGAAGGTTCCAGAGCTTTCTGCCTTCTCTTGACTGATATAGCAGGCCAGGAAAAGTAGGGAATGTGGCAAAAGTAGCAGATGCATAGCCAGGCACCAGCTTTAGCACGAGACCTCTAAGTGCATCATAATAGTGTTTCAGTATAAATTTGGGGTTTTGTTGGTATGGGGGAAACGGGTTGAAAAATCTTGACCACCCCTAATGTAAACATGTTATCTGTAACCACTAGGTTCTCCGAATTTATTAAACACTTACTTTGGCTGTGCTAGATGCTAGGAATGTGAAGGAAAACTTGTAAATCAACCTCTGCCCTCCATTCCAGCAGCATATTCCACATGAGAAATGTGGAATATGTGCAGTCTTATTCCCTCTGACAACTATCTGTGCCTCCCTGTCCTTGTGATCTGTCCACGTGCCCACAGCTGTATGTGTCACAGACAGGAGTTAAACCCAAGCCATCCTGACTCCAACATATGCCCTGTATTGTATCTGCAATGCTGGGATGGTGTGCATAGGAATAAATAAACTTATTCAAAAGAATAAATAAATTGACCCATAAAATAACTCAGAATATCACCATATGATTATGAATAATTTTATTTCTCCATTGGATCAATGATTGTATTAGTCCATAACACTTAATGCCTGCTTTATCAGTTGTCAGTTTGTCAAGTCAGAAAGAGATTAGTCCTGACAATATCCTGTATAAACTCCCAGCATTATTTACAGCATACTCTTAGCTCCTAAACTTTAACTTAGTGGAATGTAGTGGATGGTAAAAACAAATTGTGGAGAGGATTGCTCCCTCATTGGCAACTAGAAATCAGTGGTGTGTCCTTTGTATCACTTATGAAAGTCACATCCTGGCATAAAAGTGAAATCAGAAGGCTGGAAATAAATTAAAGGACAGGGGAACATTAGGAAGAACAGTTTAGCATTTACTCATCCCAAATCATTAATATTTCATTCTCCCAGCTTCTCAGTGGGGCCATTGCAGAACATTTTGGTACCTGGGGCATCGTACTATGTCACTTTGGAAGCTCCTCTTAAGCTGGTGGGAATAGTTCTCCTTCCTTTTGGCAGCTTCCTTGTAGGAATGCCAGGGATTGTCCTTTGTTTTTCTTCTATTTTTTGATGATCCTGTTTAAAGTGAAGAGTGAGAGCATCAGATGGGAGCCTCCGTACTTGCTTCTCAGGCTATTTATTGTCAGTGGAGCATTTAGCCTTCCTGGTTTCTCCACTTTCTCTCCTATAGTCAGCCCTGACCTTTGGTGTGTGGCCTGAGTCAAATCCTGCTGATCCGGCTTCCTATCCGACTTCCACATAACTATTCTAACTTGTTAGCCCTTTGTTTTGGTACTCCTTCCACTCAAGCAAACCTCTGTGTGTGATTCCCACCTCTGATTCCCAAACGTAGGATGACTTTCGCAATTCTCTTCCATGACGTTTCCCTTAAATTCACCTCCTCCTTGAGTAGTGCAGCCTCTTGTGCATTGGTTTCAGAGTCTTTTGGGGCACATATTCATTATTCTCTCTAGCCTCATTAGTTGCAAAGTTTATGATTTCTCTTTATGTATGATGTTTTTATCTTACCCATTCCTACCCGCCATGATTGGCTTAAAAAAAATCTTATAGCACCGAGTACTCAAGTCTGCATAGGGTGGACAATCAGTAAACATTGTCTGTCTGAACGGACTGATTTTGAGAAATGGAGTTCAGATGTCTTCTCACTTCTGCCTGATGCTCTCTTTGAGTAGATCGGCTTTAATCTTCATTTATGACTTCTCATAAGCTTGTTCCCTTAACTTAGAGATTCATAGCTCTCTGTATGTGACCAGAAGTCTGTCTTTTGCATAAGTAGAGTCATATACTACATAGTTTAATGGCTAATCAGTTAGATTTTTACATTATGCAAATATTTTTCCATTTGTTACTTTTGAGTGTTTTTAACTTTATACTTAACTCGTACTCAGACTGTCCACTTCAATATTTTATATATGCATGTGTGTATATGTATGTATAATTGTCCTGGATAGTATACATGTAGGTACATGTACAAACATATAGACATATATAATGCATGTGCACACACATATACATACATACATGTATTTATTTATTTCTGGATGGCATTAAAGTATTGATCTAATCTAATTAGATCATATTGATCTAATCTGATTTAGCTGTATGGATAGTACTTAATGTTACCAATGAATGTTTAATAAGGAAAAAGAGTGGTTCTTTGGAAGCCATGTTTATTTCAATTTTTTTTTTACAGAATCATATTAAGTCCATAGAGTCAGGAGAGACCAACATAGATGGAGCCATAGGTCAGTATTTCATGAGGGCATTTTTATCTCTTCACTTAAAGTATTTTGACATTGTGTTTCATGTCATGATAACAAAGCCATGTAATACTCATTTTATTTCCAGGTCCGACAGCATCAGAAGAATTGATCAAGATTACTTTATTAGCTTTTGAAGCAGTAACACAACATCCAGCCTTGCTGACACATTTTCGCTCTACGGTCAGTTCTGACAGTTTTTTGAAAGTCAGTAGTCTATTCACTGAGTAAGTTCCTCATAGTGGAGGACTTCCAAGTAATGCGATTTATAAATTAGAATTGTTCATAAACAATAATTGTTTTAGAGTGTTCAGGGTTGTACTGGAGCTCATGATAGAACTTTTGGATTTGCTTCCACAAATAGTAAGACACTGTACTAGGAACTAGGTGAGATTACAGTGAATTAAGACGTGTTCTTTGCCTCAGGCAGCTTATTGAATCCTTTCCCCTAGTGCACCTCTTAGACTTAGAGCTTCTGCCTCTCCATAGAGCCTGTGAAGAGAAGCTCTTCTTCAGGAATGGCCCATGCCAGGCACCAGGAGAATGCCTTGGGTTTCTTTAGCTTTTCTGTTTCTCTGTCTGGTTCCAGCTGAGATCTATAGAACCAGGGGAAATGGAAGATAACCAATGAGATGGTTTTTGACTCAGAACCTTTTGCATCCAAATTAGGTTTAAGTTGGATTCATGACTCAGGTCAGTTCTTATTTTCAGCCTTCCTTTCCTTTATCTGGTACCTCTTTAAGTAGTTACTTCTCTTTACTTTCCTCTGAACTATGGCCTTATTGGGGTATATCATTGCCCTTCCCTGGGCCTTGGGTTTTATGTCTTCACAATGGAGGTTGTGACATTTTTATTGCCATCCACTTGAGGTTTTAAAATGAGGAAAGCTCATAGTAAACTTTAAAGTAGCATATACGTTTATAATTGAGAGTATTATCAAGTGGGGTTTTCTTCCCAAGTTTAATTAATTAATTAATATATGTATATATATTACTATATTATTATATTTTCATGACAGGTATAGTGGATAGAGAGTAGACCTCCCCTACAGGAAGATCTGGAGTCAGGGTCCTTTTCTGTCACATGCTGTCTCTTTGACCCTGGGAAGGTCACTTCCAAGACTGATTTTGGAAAGAAGGGACACATCGGTACCTGTACATTGGTATAAGGAGTTTCTTCACCTGGTATTTCTTTCTGACAATGAAAGCAAAGTCCAGTGCCTAACCTTATTTTTGTAATTAGAAAGAGTTGTTTTTGGAATATGGAAAATTATCACCAACTTCCCCTGATAATTTCCATAGCAATCCTTTCTTCTTTCCTCCATTGAATCTTTAGTTGCCCAGTTATCATCTTAAATCTGCTTCCATAATGAAAAATGTTCTGAATTTAATGAGTTAAGTTGGAACATCTTTCAGTAACTGTCTTCCCTTTAACTTAAAGTTTAATTAGTTTATTACCAGATGAAGAGACTCTGGCATACTAATTATTTGATATACAGCCTGCATTATTGTGGAGAAAACTGTTGCTTCATCTTACATGATGCATACAAAATATTTTTAGAATGCTGTAACTCATGGGATATCATCTAATTACCTCTTTGGGAGCATGACTGGAATACATGAATATAAATACACTCTAGTGGATATAGGAATGTAGTAAGTGCCATTTGAAAAGTTAAAGTTACCCATGTTAAAAGATCCAAAGAAATACTTCATTATACAGAAAGGTATCCTTCATATTGACCAGAAGTGCTTCTCTCATATAGGTTTTAGATTTCGGGATAGCTTAATTATATAAAGCTGGTAACAATTAGTGTGTTTTAAAGATGTGTTAAAAGTATCAGACTGTTTTTGTGTTGTTTTTTTTTTTAATGAAAAATTTTCCTAGGATGGCTATTAGTTAAAAAAAAAAGATGATTTCCATATTAGAAGAGTTAAACAAATTTATCCATCCAAAATGTATTTCTATAATAGCTGAAAAATTAACTAAGTCCAAAAAGTGATATATTTATTACCTACTTCTGAATAATTTGGTTTTTGACAGTCAGTCTACCATTGGATATTTCCTTATGCCATGTCTTCAGTTTCACAGTCTGCAAAGGTATAGGATCTTTATTATATGTCATTGAAATATTTATTAATTTGTAGACAATCCCCAATTTTATGTATGCTTGACTTAAGACATGATTAAAACTTGTCATCATATTTTCCTCTTTACTCCTGCCGAGTCCTTGTCTGTCTAGGTCAGGGCAGCAGTTGAGTAAGTAATGATTGAATGGTGCATGGTTTTTTTTGAAGGACTGGAAGGAGGGAGACATATGAATTCTTATACAAATGGAAAATAGAAACACAATTGGACTAGAACTCTGCATGCAAGTAATAAGGCTGTTGGAAAGACTTATGTGAACTGATGCAAAGTGAAGTGAGCAGAACCAGAAGAACACTGTACACAGTAACAGCAATACTGTACTATGATCAACGTACCCCTTACGCACAAGTGTCGATCCTTCCTCTATCAATCAGGCCTGGTCTCCAGTCTTCAGCATTGGTTTTGTCTTCCAGTCTTCCCTTCCAAGGCCTATTTTTTTCTCTCTGTTTTATTCTTTGCCTTATGGCTCTCACTTGAGCATGTGGTGGTGAACAAACCAGGCTTGTCCCTGAATTTCCTGTTACACACAGCTTCGTTTCACTTCAGTCTTTTCTCTGTAAAGGTCTACTGTTAACATATGTACATTAATTTGAATCTTATTATTGAATTGAATGATGTTTAAATTTAAGGTCCTCTCTTGGTGAGAGCAAGCAGAACAATGAAAGAATTTGGGGGGCACCTGTTTTACCTTTTGATATTATCATCTAGAACCCCATGATTTAGTCTCTAGGCTTGGGTTGGGCAGTGACAGTGAATGAAGCAATAGGCAATAGGAAGGGACACAGTTCAATCCTTGTGGGGAAAAAAAAAGATTGTAACTAGCAAGCCACACCTTTGCTTGTGCGCCCTTCCCGCCACCCTATTCTACAGCCTTTTACCATTGAATCTATTGTCAGGAAAGAGGCCCCACTCCCATTGCAGTGGGAGGAGATGTGTTCCTGGCCTTCTAAGTTGGAATTCTAAATTCGTTTTCCTATAGTAACTTGATGCCAGAGTTCTATAGTTTTTTTTTGGTAGAGTTGATCACGAATTGTTGATCACAGGATTGTAAAGCTGGATATCACTTTAGTCAGCAGTTTTCAACCTGTGGGTTGTGACCCCTTTGTGGGTCAAACAACCCTTTCACAGGGGTCGCCTAAGACCATTGGAAAACACATATTTCTGATGGTCTTGCAAACTGAGACAACACTCCTCTATTCATCTCCAGGCGGGTCCGCCCACATGCAGATTCATCCACATACAAGTATTAAAGGGCATTAGGAAGGTTGAGAACCACTGACTTTAGTGATAATCAGGATTTTAAATTCCATGAGGGCAGTAATCTGCCCTCTGCAGATTAGAAGGTACTTAATAATTGTTTCTTGAACTGAATTTATTCTAGTCTAACTACCTGCCCACTCCCTCTTTTATAAATCAAGATATTGAGGCCCACACAATTAAGTGATTTGTCCAAAGGGGCAGAGTCAGTACCACATTTCAGGTTTGTATGAACAATTATATTGGCTTTTGTTGACAGACACCCTGCATTAATGCTGTTTCCATGGGAAAATGCAGTCAAATTTTAAATAACTAACTTAGAAAGAAACTTTTTGAATTTAACCCCTGCTTATGTTAGGGACGTAATCAAAATCTCATCCTTTTGTAGTCTCAAAAACTGGACACCCGGTCCTAGGAAACAATGAGTAGATTGATTATCAAAACTAAATTGGTTAGAACTGGGTGTATTGTAGACATTTATTTTTGTCAAATTCAAGTCAAAGCAATTAGAGGAGACTTTGCTAAAATGATTCCATCAGTATTATTAATAGTCTTAAAAGAAACTCAAGAGAACTTTATCCTTGTTTAAAAGAAGGCGTTAGAAGGACAGGACTGTGGTAGGTGATCTGTTTGAGTTTTGTCATATATAGTCTGCAAACATTTTCTTTGTGACATTAAAATTTTATATTTTGAGACATGATTAGTAGCAATTTCAGAAGTCAAACTCGTTTATTTAAGCTATATTTTATGATTTGATAAATTGTCCCATTTGACATTTGGTAATTTGAATTGTGCCAATCTAAACATTGCCTTTTCACATTACTTATAGATGAGGGTGCTTCTACTTAAGAAATCATGAATCAGGAACCCGAGTCTCCTGATTTCCAAACCAGTGTTTTTTGGTCATTATTCTTCTTCTGTTTGTTTTTAAATGGATGCTTTTTCTTTTCTGTGTATTTAAGCTTTCTTAGTTTATGGTTAACATAAGAGCCTTCCCTTTGTGAATTTTCACAAGGACACAAGCAGCTGAAAATGACATTGCCCAGCTCTCTTGGATTTTTCCCATAGTTCTTCAAATGGACAAACTAAAACCAAAAAATTTGAGAAGTGATTAAAACTTGTCGTCATACTTTCCTCTTTACTCCTGTCCAATCCTTGTCCCAAAATCCTGTCTAGGTCAGGGCACTGGTTGAGCAGGTGATGGTTTTTTTGAGGGAGTGGGAGGAGGGAGACACCTGAATTTGTATGCAGATGGAAAATAGAAAGACAATTGGACTAGAACTCTGCATACAAATAATAGGGCTGTTGGAAAGACTTAAATGAACTGATGCAAAAGTGAAGTGAGCAGAACCAGGAGAACACTGTACACAGTAATAGCAGTATGCTCAACTATGAATGACTTAACTATTCCTAACAATACAATGATCGAAAACAATTCTGAAGGATTTATGATGAAAAAGTCTATCTCCCTCCACAGAAGGAACTGATTGTGTCTGAAAGCAGATTGAACCATGGTTTTTTAACTTTTTTTTCTTTTTTTGTGGTCTGTGTTTTCTTTGCAATGTGACCAGTATCATAATAGACTTTGTATGACTGCACATGTATAATCTATATCTAATTGCTTTTGTCTCAGTGAGAGGGAGGGAAAAGGATGGAAAGTGAAAATTTGCAATACAGAATTTTAAAAAACAAAAGTTAAAATATTTGAATGTATAAATGTATAAAAATTTTCACATAAAAAAAAGTAATGGAGGGGAGGGGCAGTGTCAGAAGTGTGAGGTGGTATCAGAATTGGATCAGGATAGAAGTCAGGAAGGTGACCACAAGGCCCTCAAAGGGCTTTGTAAGAGATGAGCTCCAGGGCTCACACTGAAGGAGTCTGAGCTGAGCAGAGAGTGTTTGTCACCCTCACCAGCCTCATAGTCACAGATGAGTTGTAAGCCTAGCCCTCCATGTCACACCTCTTGCTTCAGCCTCATCCAAGTCCCCTTCAACTGGAGAAATCTTGCTGTTGTGGTCTCCATTGTTTGTCTGTAGTTACCTGGGAAATTATGTGATAGATAAGTGGAGTCTTAATCATAAATATAAGGCCTAGATGATAGATGGTATCTTGTATCAGACTTTGGCAGCATATAATTTGATACTGATTTACCTGTTTTGTTTAGCTCTATGTTGGTCCTTTTGTAAGAACTTCTCATTATTTTTACATTATTTACTGTATATAGTAACATCGAAGTTATAAATACAGGAATAGTAGAAGTTACTATTTTTACTTCCTCACAATAATTTATCCCACTAAGATACTAAAAAAATTCAAGTGACTCACTGAGTGTAAATTTTTTTTTAAAATGTCATTTTGACAAGGTTAGTTTAAATTGTGCTGTTTTACGTCAGGGAAGACTCGATCTTAAGTTTAGAGCTCAAAAGTCAATGAACAAGTTTGTTGGTTATTGACAGTTTTCTAAAATGTTTTCTTTTCAGACAGTTATAAGTTAACACCTTCTCAATGTAATTCTGTGCATATAATTCCTCTGTCTACCCTTATCCCTACATTAAAAAAAAGTATATCCATGTGGTAAAAACCATCAGATATTGACATTGTCACAGAAGAGTAAATTCTACATCTCTTTTCCATGTTATTGTTGAATTTCTATGCTTCTGCATCATAGAGACATGGAATTTTAGGTCAAAGTGGAACCATAGAGAGGCATAGTCCAACTTTATCGTTTGATACCCAGGGAAATTAGGCTCCAAGTGTTTAAGTGACATGCTCAAAATTACCCAGGTTGTTAGTAGAAGAGCCTAACCCTTTAGATTGCCAACTCTGTATTCTTTTGCTCATTGCTGTTCTGGTTGTTGTCTGTTATTCCTTTGTGTCTGACTCTTTGTGACCATGGCACACCAGGCCCTTCTGTCCTCCACTACCTTTTGAAGTCTGTCCAGGTTCATGTTTGTTGGTTCCATGATGCTGTCTCTCTCATTCTCTGCTGTCCCCTTTTCCTTTTGTTTTAACTTTTCCCCAACATCAGGGTCTTTTCTAATGAGTCCCATCTTCCCATTATGTGGTAAAAGTATTTAAGCTTCAGCCTCACTATTCACTTCCAGTGAATAGCCTGAATTAATTTCTTTAAGTATTGCCTGATTAGACCTCCTTGCTCTCCAAGGGACTCTCAAAAGCCTTCTCCAGCACAATTTGAAAGCATCAATTCTGTGATGCTCAGCTTTCCATATAGTTCAATTTACAGCCATATATAACTAATGGAAAAAACATAGCTTTGACTATATGGACCTTTGTTGGCAAGGTGATATCTCTGCTCTTTAGTATGCTGTTCAGATTTGCCATAGCTTGCTCTCCAAGGAGCAAGCATCTTTTAATTTCATGGCTGTAGGCACCATCCTCAGTGATCTTTGAGCCCAAGAATGTAAAATCCAATACTGCTTCCATTACTTCTTCCTCTGTTTGCCAGGAACTGATGGGACCAGTTGCCAAGCTTGATCTTAGTTTTTTTGATGTTAAGCTTCAAGTTAGCTTTTACACTCTACTTTTTAACCCTTATCAAGAGGCTTAATAATACTTCTTCACTTTCTGCCATTAGAAAGATATCGTCTTCATATCTGAGACTGTTGATATTTCTCCTGGCAGCCTTAATTCCAGCTTTTGATTCATCCAGCCTGGCATTTCACATGAAGTACTCTGAATATAATTTTAATAAATAAAGTAACACTCTACAGTCTTGTTGTACTCTTTTTCCAATCTTAAACCAGTTGGTTGTTCCATATTTGGTTCTGATTGTTGCTTTGTGGCCCACATATAGGTTTCTCAGGAGACGAGTAGATCTGGTTCTCTCATCTTTTTGAAGACTTGCCCCATTTTATTGTGGTCCACACAGTCAGAGGCCTTAGCATAGTAAAGGAAGCAGAAGTAGTTTTTTTTTTTTGAAACTCCCTTGCTATCTCTGTAATCCAGCAAATGTTTGCAGTTTGGTCTCTATTTCCTCTACCTCTTTCAAAACCAGCCTGCCCTTGTAGTACTTCTTAGTTCTCATAGTGCTGAAGCCTATGTTGCAGAATCTTAGGGATAACCTTGCTGGCATGTGAAGTGAGTGCAATTGTCTGGTGATTTGAATGTTGCCCTTCTTTAGGGTTGGGACCTAAAGTGATCTTTTCCCATCCAGAGGCCATTGTTGAGTTTTCCAAATTGCTGACATATAGAATGCAGCACTTGAACAGCATAGCTCAGTTGGAATTCTGTCACCTCCACCAGCCTTATTATTGGCAATGCTTCCTAAGGCTCCCTTGACTTCATTTTCTAGGATGTCTAACTTTAGATCAGAAACTGTGCCGTCATGGTTATCGGTGATTTGAAGATCTTTCCAGTATAGTTCTTGTGTGTAATCTTGGCAATTCTAAATCTCCTCTGCTACTTTAAATCTCAACCATTTATGTCTTTTATCTTGCGCATTTTTGCATGAAAATTACCCTTGATGTCCTTTCCCTTTTCCTTTCCTTCTTTCCTCAGCTATTTGTAAAGCCTCATCTGACCGCCATTTTGCTTTCTTGCTCTTCTTTTTCTCTGGAATGTTTTTTGTTGCTGCCTCCTGTACAAAATTCTGAGCCTTTGTCCATACTTCTCCAGACGCTCTGTCTACCAGATCTAATCCCTTAAATCTGTCTATCTCTATGCTTCATATTCATAAGGGATGTTACTCAGATCACACCTCTGTGGTCTGATGGTTTTCCCTAACTCTGAATTTTGCAATGAGAAACTCATGCTCTGATGCACACAGTCAGTTCCAGGTCTTGTTTTAACCAACTGTTTGGAGCTTCTCTACCTTTGACTGATAAGCATGAGATCAGTCTGATTTTGATATTGACTTTCTGGTGATGTCCATGTGTAGAGTCTCCCTTTTGGGTTGTTGAAAAAAAGTGTTTGTTATGACCAGTGGGTTATCTTGACAAAACTATTAGTCTGCTTTATTTTGTATTCCAAGGCCAGTCTTTCCTGTTAATCCAGTTGTCTTTGGATTTCCTATTTTAGCATTCTAAAGCCCTGTGACCTTTTGTCAGAGCTCTCCACTATGACCTTGGGGATGCATAGCATACCTCATAGATTCATTGAGCTATACAAACCCCTCTGCCACAACAAAGCAGTGACCTGCAGGATGGGGGAGGGGTTTGGGATTTTCTTGCACCAATTTTAAAATGAGTTATTTTTCTGTTACTCCAACATTTGTGTTTTTCTTTCTACTCATGTTAGATTCCAGTATACATGCTATCACTTCATTTCATGTTGCTATCTTCATTCCTTAGAGTTTGGGTCTTTCATTTCCTCAGTACGTGATCCATTATCTGTTAATAGTATTAGTGTTATATTTTGGCAGAGGTCAGGAGTTAGGTAGAATATCGAATATGAAGTCTTGTTCAGATAAGCTAGACTTTCATGGATATGGATATAGGTGTATTTTCCCTTTCCAAATTCAGGATCGATCTTACCTCCCTAGTGCTGTATTGTGAGTACGAAGTATAATGAGACTACTCTTGGATACCATTAAATCCATTTCAGGAATCATTGATCAAGTGCCTACTCTGTGGACTTTGCTAGGCCAGTGTTCTTAGTCTGGTATGCATGGATCCATTATGGGGGTTCTAGGATAGCTTTCAGGGGTCCATGAATTTGTATGAGAAGAAAAAAATAACATGTCCCCCCACAAACCTCTAACTGGAATTTAGCTGTCCTTCGGTTATCTTAAAATGTGATTCTGATGAGGAGTCCCTAGGCTTCACCAGGTCTCCAGAGGGCTCCTTGGCTCAGAGAAAGACGTATTTCCTCCTCATTCTTCTGATGTGGTTTATCACTGTATTAACCAAAGTTCGAAAGCTTTTCAAAGTTGTGGGTTTTTTTCTATAATGTTCTTTAGACACTGTCATCTTGTGTGTTAGGTTATAAAAAGATTTTGCACAAGAACAGATTCATTAAGGTTTGGAGACATTTCATTTGTGTATTTAAGTTGTATCTGACAGATTAAGTGAATACAAATGAGTTTCAAAGGCATGCCCTAGTATCTGTCCCGTATTACGTGACCAAAGTTGTTGTGAGCATCCCTCAACTCATCACTCTTATTGTGTTAGTTACTGGTAACGTACAACAGCAGCAGGCCAAATCCAATATTTGTTGCACCTTAGCTATAAGATTTGCATTTATTTCCAGAGGCCAAGGTTTGAATAAAAAAAAACACATAAAATTACTCTATTTCAGACTCTTAAAATACAAGGTTCAAGATGAATCATTTTTAGGACGTGTCCTTGAATGAACTTTGAAGCTGCTGAACTTTTCATTTTATTTGACCCTTTTATTTGGGAAACCACAGCCACTTTTGTATTTGAGATTAAACTCCCCTGGGACTGATTTATGTCAGTATATTACTAAACCAACCGAGATATGGCCAATGAATGAGGGTGTTTTATGGAACAAAGAACTCATCAGTGCATGTGCATAGAAGATTCATAAGAGTCACAGTGGAATTCTATCTTAATGGAATGTATATTAATCATAAATTCTGTGAAAGATTTGTAAGGGCAAAGCACTGAAGAGTGAATCATGCAACTCTGTATTCCCAAAATATATCCTTGGAACACTTTCTCAACAGGTTGCATGCACTTCCTGTTCTTTACAAAGTAAACTGAATTGGTGGGCAGAGGCATGTTGATTGGGTGCCATCGAAAGTCTTTGCTCTGTCTTTGTACTACGTAGAGTCAGGCTCTTTCAAATTAGTGGCTACTTAACATAACGATGAACTAAAAATAGCTGAGTCTAGAGGGCTTTTCAGCCCCATCCTTACTCATTTTTTTCTTGTTTCATTATGATCTTTTCAGCAAAGTTACTAGTTGCTGTCAAAGCTATGGAAGTAGAAATGTGTTTATGACAACATATTATGGAAGGGTCAGATATACTATAGGTCAGATTGTATCCTGCAAGATATTACAGCTGAGTACATAAAAGCCTTATTGAAAACAATTCACTTTTAATGTGATAATTAGTCCTTTTCCTCATTTCAGCGTTGTAAAGGTAAAGGAATTACATTGAATATCCTTAAACTCCAGAAGAGGTAGATTACTAACTTGCTCTCATTCCCTTCAGTAACGATATATAATTAGCAAAAGAGATATAATATACAGTATAAATGCTTATAATAGTTAAGAAGGAAACTTCTATCCTATTAAACCTCTATAGACTTTTCTCAGCTCTCTTCACACTCAGCATTGTCAGAGTAATGGTCTATCTCATGGCAATAAGCTTAAGTAGACTGAAGAAACTAGATACTTATGCATAGGTGGGTAGAATGTTCAATAATTGTCAAATTAATTTCAATTCAATAAATCTTACTAAATGTTTACTATAGGCCAGGCGCTGTTTTTAGGTGTTGGGGGATACAAAATTATAATGAAACGCTCTCTGCCCTCAGGGAGTTTATGGGCTGCTAGGGAGATGTAACACATAGATTAATAAATACAGTATACATTCAAAATAGTGGAAGGAGGGAGGGAGGGAGGTGTATCAACAAGCATCCTAGCATACTCAGGATGGCTGCTAGCACAGGTTCTTCGATCTGCTTTTCTAAAGGAAAGAAATGCAAAAGGGGTTAACAGTCTTACTTTAATCAAACATATATATCATTCACTCAGTTAAGGGGAAAAAGTCAGCACCTTAAACTTCAGAAAATACAAACAGAAATTATAAGCAGACAGAAAATACAGAGAAAATAACACAGTTCAACAGACCAACAGACAGGGCTTCTAGCTGTCTGACCATTACATACATACATAGTTAGCAGAGAGAGAAGTACCAACATATGTGTGTGTACATATGTATGCATGTATGTGTGTATATATGTATGTATACACTTCTTCAGAGTCAGAGGACATCACAACCTTTGTGACCCACTGCCTAATTACAAATTAACAAAAGGTGTGCCTTCCTGAAAAATAGAACTGCCCTAAGCAAGCTTCTTTTGTTAGGCTCCAAGTGGGGCCCATTAAGGGGTAGGGAAGATCTTCAAATTCCCTTACCATTACAGGAGAAGAGGGGGAGGGAGGAAGGGAGAGAGAGAGAATGAGAGACAGACAGAGAGAGAGAGAGACAGAGAGAGACACACACACAAACAGAGAGAAAGAGAGAGACAGACAGAGAGAGAGAGAGAGAGAGAGAGAGAGAGAGAGAAAGAGAAAGAGGGAGCATGGACTAAGAACAGGCAGAATTGGGAAAGACCTGGTGTGAGAAGTGTCACATAAACTGTGCTTTGAAGGAAGCTAGGAATTCTGAGAAGTCAAGGTGAAAAGGATGCATTCCAGAAAGGGAGGGACCACTGTGGGTGAAGGCAAGGGAATAGAAGATGTTACATGATATATAGGAAAGATCCAGCAGATCTACTAGATGAGAACCTGAAGAATATGAAAGGGAGAAATGGGAAATGACTGGAAAATTAGGAGGGAGGCAAATTCCACAGGCATGCCTTGTTTTATTCTACTTTTGCTTTATTGAGCTTTTTAGATATTGTGGGTTTCTTTTCTTTCTCTCTTTCTTTTCTTTTTTTTTTTTTTCCAAATTGAAGCTTGGTGGTAATCCTGCACTGAATGGATCTATTAGTTGCCAGTTTTTCAAACAGCATGTACTCACATCTTGTCTCTTTGTCACATTTTAGTAATTCTTGCCATATTTCCGACCTTTTCATTATTATTATGTCTGTTATGGTGATCTGTGATCAGTGATATTCGATGTTATAATTATAATTGTTCTGAACCATGCCCATATAAGACAGCAGAAATAGTCGATAAAAGTTATGTTTGTTCTAACTGCTCCATTGACTAGCCATTCCCCTTCTCTTTCCCTCTCCTGGAACACAACAGTGTTGAAATTAGACCAATTAATAACCCTACAGTGGTCTTTCAGTGTTCGAGTGCAAGGAAGAGTCAGTCTTGTTAATCAGTAAGCAGCCATCCACGTTGAGAAAAGATCTTCCACCAGCAAAAGAAGATCACAACTTTCACTTCAGACTCCAATGGTACTTGGCATTATTTTTACCAATGAAGTTTTTTTAATTTAATTTTTTTGTTACATTTTAAGTTCTGAATTGTCTTCCCTGTACTAAAAAAAAAAGGCCACTATTCAACACAGATTTACAAATATAAGTGAACGTAAGTAAAACCACATTACGCATACTTTTATTTATCTGTTCTTTCTCTGGAGGTGGAGAGCATCTTCCTTCACAGGTCCTTTATAGTTAATATGAGTATTTATAGTGCTCTGAATAACTTGATTGTTCACCATTATTTGCCAAATAATATTGCTGTTGCTGTATACAACATTCTTTTGCTTCTTACTTCACTTTTCATTATTTCATGCAAGTTATTCCATATTTTTCTAAAATTAGCCAGGTATTCATTTCTTATAGCACAGTAATATTCCATCATTGTCATATACCACAACCATTCTCCAAATGATGGACATCCCCTCAGTTTCCCGTTCCTTGTAACCACAAAGAGAGCTGCTATAAATATTTTCGAACATATAGGTTCTGTTCCTTTTTCCCTGATCACCTTGGGAAACAAATCTAATAGTGGTATTGCTGGACCAAAGGGTATACACAGTTTTAGAACTCTTTGAGCATAATTCCAGATTGCTCCACCAACAATGTATTAATGTCCCAATTTTTCAGCATCCCTTCCAACATTTATCATTTTCCCCTTCTATCATTTTAGCCAATTTGATGGACATGAGATGATATCTCACTTGTTTTAATTTGTATTTCCCTAATCAATAATGATTTAGAGAATTTTTATATGTTTATAGGTAGTTTTGATTTCTTTATTAAAAAATTTCCTGTTCATATCTTTTGAGCATTTATCAGTTGGGGAGTGACTCATAGTCTTATAAATCAGACAGAGTTTTCTGTATATTTGTTTGAGATGTGAAATATTTACTTGAAAAACTGTCTATAAATTTTTTCCCCCACAATTTAATGCTTTCCTTTTAATCTTGGCTACATTGCTTTTGTTTGTATAAAACCTTTTAATTTAATGTAATCACAGTTATCTATTTTATATCTCATAATAGTCTCTATCTCTTATTTATGAATTCTTTTCCTATCCATATGTTTGATAGGTAATGTGTTCCATGTTCTTCTAGTTTTCTTATGATATCCCCCTTTATATCTAGGTCATGTATGCATTTTGACCTTATCTTGGTAAATGATGTAAGATATTGATGTGTACCCAATATCTGCCAGACTGCTTTCCAGCATTCCCAATAATTTTTTACCAAATAGGGTATTCTTATCCCAAAAGCTTAAATCTTTACATTTGTCAAATACAAGGTTACTATAGTCATTTATTTCTATGTACTGTATGTCATCTCTGTTCCACTGATCCACCTTTCTTTTCCTTAGTACCAGATAGTTTTGATAATTATTACCTTATAACATAGTTTAAGATCTGATACTGCTAAACTTCCTTCCTTTACTTTTTTTTCATTAATTCCTTTGATATTCTTGACCTTTTGTTCTTCCAAATTAATCAATATTAATTTTTTTCTAATGTAGTAAAATAATTTTTGGTAGTTTAATTAGGATAAATAGATTATTGAATAAATAGATTATTGAATATTGAATAAATAGATTATTCTAGGTAGAATTGTCATTATTATTATATTGGCTCTGTCTTCCCATGCACAATGAATATTGCTTCAATTATTTAAATCTGAATTTATTTGTGTTTGTTGTGTAAAAATGTTTTATAATTATGTTCATGTAATTCCTAGGTTTTTCTTGGCAGGTATACTCCTAGGTATTTTGTATATTTTACAGTTATTTTAAATGTGATATTTCCTACTCTCTCTTCTTGCAAGGTTTTGTCAGTTCTATATAGAAATGCTGATGATTTATGTGGGTTTATTTTGTCTCCTGCTACTTTGTTAAAATGATTAATTGTTTCAACTAACTTTTTAGTTGAATCTAGGATTTTCCAAGTATATCATCACATCCTCTCCAGAGAGATAGTTTTATTACTTCATTGCCCAGTCTGATTCCTTCAATTTCTCTTTCTTCTCTTATTGTTATTGCTAGCATTTCTAATGTAATATTGAATAATATTGGTGATAATGGGCATCCTTGTTTCACTCCTGATCTTATTGGAAAGGCTTCTAGTTTTTCCCCATTACAAGGCAGGTGTTTCTTATCATTTTAAGGAAAAATCCATTTTTACCTATACTTTTGAGTCTTTTTAATAGGAATGAGTGTTGTATTTTTATCAAAAGCTTTTTCTGCATCTCTTGATATAATTGTATGATTTTTGTTACTTTTGTTATTGATATAATCAATTATACTGATATTTTTTCTTATATTAAACAATCCCTGCATTCTTGGTATAAATTCCACTTGGTCACCTTGTATAATCTTTGTGGTATACTGTTGTAATCTACTGGCTAGTATTTTATTTAGAATTTTTCCATCCATATTCATTAAAGAAATTGGTCTATAATTTTCTTTCTCTTTTTTCTCTTCCTGGTTTGGGTATCAGCACCATATTTGTTTCATAATAGTAGTTTGATGTAGGACTCATTTGCCTATTATTCCAAAAAATTATGCAATATTAGAATTAGTTGATCTTTAAATTTGTGGTAGAATTCATTTGTAAATCTATGTAGTTCTGGTGCTTTTTTCTTAGGAAGCTCATTTATGGCCTATTCTATTTCTTTTTCTAAATGAGGTTTATTTACATGTTCTATACTCTTCTGTTATTCTAGGAAGCTTATATTTTTGTAAATATTCTTCCATTTCATTTAAATTGTTGAATTTATTTGCATGTAATTGGGTGAAATGGTGCTTAATAATTACTTTGATTTTATCTTCATTAGTGATATATATTCACCCTTTTCACTTTTGATACTAATATTTTGGGTTTTTTTCCCTCTTTTGATCATATAAACCAATGGTTTAATCTGTTTTATTGTTTTTTTCATAAAGCCATTTCTTGTTTTATTTATTAATTTAGTGGTTTCCTTACATTTGGTTTCATTAACCAAATTTTAATTTATTTAGTTTTTGGAATTAATTAAATTTTTAAAATAATTTTAAAATTAATTTAATTTTTAGGATTTCCAATTTGATGTTTAAATGAGTATTTTTAATGTATTCTTTTTTCTAGTCTTTTAAACTGCATAGCCAATTCGTTGGTCTGCTCTTTCTCTATTTTATTGATCTAAGCATTTAGGAATATAAATTTTCCTTTGATTACTTGCTTTTAATACATCCCATAGGTTTTGGTACATTGTTTCATTATTATCATTCTCTTTAATAAAATTATTTGTTGTTTCTATGACTTGTTTTTAACTCACTCATTCTTTAAGATGAGGTTATTTAGTGTTCAGTTAATTTTAATTCTGTGTTTCCATGGTCCCTTTTTAAATGTAATTTTTATTCCATTATGATCTCAAAAGAATATACTTACTATTTCTGCTTTTCTGCACTTGGCTATGCTGCTTTTATGTCTTAACATATGTCAGTTTTCATAAAAGTACCACGTGCCAATGAGAAAACTTAGCTGTGACACCCCTGTGAGTTTTCCTCTTGGGGTCTCTTCCAGTGACCGGTGGTGTTTTTCTGTTTGTATTTTGCCCTTTTGTTCTAAAGCTTTAGGACAGTTTTCCTCACTCATCTCTTGAAGTATGGTGTCCAGACTTTTTTTTATTACAACTTTCAGAAAGTGCAACAGTTCTTATATTATCTCTCTTGACTCCATTCTCCAGGTCAGTTGTTTTTCTGATAAGATGTTTCCCATTCTCTTCTATTTTTTCATTCTTTTGATTTTGCTTTATTAGTTCTTGGTGTCTGTCTTATGAAGCCATTGGCTTCCCCTCTGCCTAGTCTAATTTTTAAGATGTTATTTTCTTGTGTAAGTTTTTGGATTTTTTTCCAATTGGTTAACTTTTTTTTTCTCACAGTTTTCTTGATTTTCTGGCATTAGTCTTATTTCTTTCCTTATTTTTTCCTCAACCAACCTCCCTTATTTAATTTTTAAAGTCCTTTTTAAGCTTTTCTAAAAACTCTTGCAGCAATTTTGCTTTTTTTCTTTTTTTGGAGATAGAAGCAGCTGTTTTAATTTTATTATTTATCTTCCCCTGAATTTGAACCCAGATCTTGTCTATCACTCTAGTAGTTATCTGTGGTTGAACTCTTCCTCTTTTGCTCACCATTATTTTTTATTTTTTAACTGCTTATTTCTTATCAGCTTTGTGTTAGAGTCAGGCTCTAGTCTTCAGGTGTGGCGAATAATGTCTCAGACTTTTGGGGTTTTGTGTAGTTGTTTTCTAAACTCTGTCTGGGGACCCAACCTCTGCACTCTTCTTTTCACCTGAGCTATGACCAGGGCCCCTAGCCACACTGTCACCACAAACACTCTTGTTTTTTACAGTTCCTCTTGTGGCTGCAAACTTCAGCCCACCCTTCTGCCCTGGGACCAAAACCAGGGACTCTATTCTTGTGTGATTGCCCACAGCCAGCAGGGTCCCCACTCTCTGACCCCATTCAGTGGTGTCCTTGTTCTGCCTTACCCACAGCCATAGCTCTGACCATGTCTGGTACCTGGACTTAGCCAGTGGAAGGTCCTATGATCTTCCCCTGATCCTCTGCCCAGACTGGTCAGCAAGGTGACCGTTCCTGAAGCCCACAGCTGAGGTTCTAGCCAGGCTCAGTTGTCTTCCAGGGCTTATTCAGTGGAGTCTGCCTGGAGGTGTTTGCTCCTCACTTGGGCAGAACCTCTGCCTCTGCAGGTAGGGTCTCTGCTGGGGGCCTTTCAAGTTGTCTTAGGAGCACGACTGCTTTCTCCACTTTGTTATTTTGTCTCTCAAAGCTCACACTGAGGCAATATTTGATATTGTTTGTGTGGGGATTTAGGAGAACCAGATAATTTCCTGCCCTATTACACCGTCTGCCCAGAATCCTTCTCTAATGAAGAATTTTAAATTAAGGTATATACATTGATTTTTTTAGACTTAACACGAGCCCGTCAGTCATTTTTAAGTCATGCCCAACTTTGTGACCCCATCGGCAGTTTTCTTGGCAAAGATACTGAAGTGATTTGCCATTTCCATTTCCAGCTCATTTTACAGATGAGGAAACTGAGGCAAGCAAGATTAAGTGACTTGCTGCTCAGCTGCCCAAACATAATACTTTTGCATACTTTAATAGACTCTGCCATAGTCTATTTTTTAACTTTTACATGTACTGGGAAACCAAAAGAAATGCATGTGACTGCTTAATTGTAGTGGTCTGGTACCAGACCCACACCATTTCTGAGGTGTGCCTATGTAGGGCCCTGAAAGCCAGGCCAAGAGTTTCATATCTTATCCCAGAGGTAATAGAGAGTCATTGACAGTTTTTGAAGAGTGGGGAGGCGTGGTCATGTCAGTGCTTTACACATATGACAGTTTTCTGCAGGACAGTTGGAAGAGGGAAAAGAATGCAGGCAGGATACCCATTAGGAGACCAGCTCTGATCTTCTGGGCAGGGGATGATGAAAGCCTGGACTGCTTTACCATTTTTTTTTCATCCACTACCCAATTCTTAATTTTCATAGCTGTTGCATGATATATCTCATGGAAACAGTTCACTTGCAGAATGAGAATTTGGAATAGCAACAATAATGATAATAATAAAAATGAACATTTCTAATACTTTAAAGTTTGCTAAATGCTTTACAGATATTATCTCATTTTCTCCATCTTACAAGCAGCTCAGTGGTGTAGATGGAGTGCTAGACCTGAACTCAGGAAGACTCATCTTCTTTCCTTCAAATCCATCCTCAGATATTTACTAGTTGTGTGATCTTAGGCAAGTCACTTAATCCTGTTTGCCTCAGTTTCCTCATCTGTAAAATGAACTGGAAAAGGAAATGGCAAACCACTCCAGTATCTCTGCCAAGAAAACCCCCAATGGGGTCACGAAGAGTCAGACAAAACTGAAAAAATGGAATAACAACATTCATCTTATATTCAGGGGTGTATTATTGCCTTTCTTCCAAGTTTATCAGTAGCTTAGTTGTCAGAGTATTCTAGAAAACAGATTGTCCTTGCAAATCCATTGTTATTTGACAGTGTGAAGGATTTTGGCTGAAATACTTTCAATGAGGTGTTCTTTTAAGAGCAGTATAAATTTTCTTCTCATAAATTCGTCTCATGGATTTGCTAACACAGATCTGCAGAGATGAAAACACAACATTACTGATTTACATTTGCTTATATTAAGTTTTTTTTGTCTTAACCAAAAATAGATGTTCACCCTCTCCCATTCTTCTCTGTCCTCCCTGAGGTTTATGGTAAGTGTTAATATTCCCATATAGTTGCTTATTATTCCTCTGGCATTTATGGGAGCATCATATCACTTCCTTCTGCTTTAAACACATTTAAGTTTCTAAGTATTCTATACCTTGAGCCTTCTTAATTTTGCTTTCCTCGTCAACTATATATTTATTTTCATTTTACTAAGCTCTTTTCACAAGTATTTGAAAAAGGGTTATTGAATGTTTTTAATTTTTCACAATTTATTATCAGACACATTTGTTTTTCTTGCTTTTATGTTAAGAAAAAGTTGGACTTCTCAACCTTTTCTACCTTGGTGGACTAGCCTAATGTGGGCCTGGCCCACAGTGTTCTCTCTCCTCATTAAGACTTTACTCTTCTCTAGAAGAGTAAACAATGTCCCTTGTTCCTTCTCTTTGCCCTAATATGACATTATCTGAAGGTTGTTCATCATCGTAATTGTTCTTCTTGTTCCATCCTCATAGCAAACCGAGAGGGTTTACAGCGGTAATGTTATTGTCCCCAATTTACAGATCAGGAAACAGGAATAGAAAGATCAATGACTTGCTCAAGGTCGCACAGTTAGTAAGGCAACATTCTTCACATCTAAACATGGCCCTAACCATTTATAGGTAGATCAGTGTGTCATTCTGGCTTCTTTTCCTGGTAAGTGTAACAGATGTGTTCTACTGTCCATATGATTTCAAACACTCTTAGTTTTTATCTTGGCACTCATTTGTAAAACATTTGGTTGAATTTAGGGATGGTATCAGTACTGAAACATGAGATAGAAGAAGAAACTCATAACAGTGTCCTTACTTTTATACAATTTAATTTAATTTTTATTTCCAGATCCAAGTTCCTTCCCTCCATCTGTCCCCTCCCCTACTCCCTGAGAAGGCAAAAGATATGACACCCATTATTTATATTAAATTGTGCAAAACATATTTCTGCATTAGTCGTGTTCTAAAGGGAAAAAACAAGGAAAATAAAGAAAGGGAAAAAAATATGCTTCATTCTGCACCGTGAGACTGTCAGTTGTCTGTGTGGATGTGGATAGCATCTTACGTCTTGACTCTTTTGGAATTGTGTAGGTCATTGTATTGATCTTTCAAAAGTGATGATTTTTATATTGCTTTTAACCGTGTAGATTGTTTCCTGGTTCTGCTCCCTTCATTGTGTATCAGTTCATATACATCTTCCCAGGTTTTAAAACACCCTGCTTGTCATTTCTTATGGCATGCTCATATTTAGTCATACAGTGTCCTTATTATCACAGTGTTTCAGCTTGCCAAGTTAACCAGTCCAAGGATAGTATCTGCAGTAAATCTGAAAAGACAGGTGATATTCAGTGTAATAGGGTTATCTCTAAGGATGTGAAAAGGTGGTAGATTTCCCCTCAGTGGAGTTTTTCAAGCAGAATCTGGGTCATCACTTGTCCAGATTTTTAAAGTGATTTCTGGGTTCAGTTTGGACCTCTCCAGGTCTATAATGTTAATTCCTCAATGCCTGAGGATTAACATTGCTTTACATGAGAACTATAGGTTTATTTCCACAAAAATAGCTCATCTGGGTAGATAATGTTCTTTAAAATTTCCCTGTGGCATTGACTCACAAGCTAAGTATGTGGTTATTTAGCATTTTGGGGAACTCTTAGTGTTTCCTGGGAAGATTCCCAATCAACATTAATTATCCTCTGGTTGTGTGTTTGGGAGAATGACAGAGTAAGACTGAGTGGTGCCCTCAAGTTGTCTGGAATTCTGTTTGTAAAATAAACCACATTACTTGTCTCACAGCAAATATGGTTTGCTCTGTGATGCACTTGTTCAAACACTAGAATCACAGATTTAGGCCTGGAAGGAATCTTTTGGGCCATGTAGTTCAATTCTTTTACTTTATGGACAGGAAAATCAAATGCATGAAGGCTCAAGATCATGCAAATAGTAAGCAGAGGGAATGGGACTTAGCCCGAGGTGCTCTGGTGTCCAGGCCAGATCTTTGCTGTGCTCAGCCTCCTGTGGGTCGTGTGCTTTCCCCCAGATCAGGCTGGTGATTGGTCACCTTATAAGCTGAAGAATAACTATGAACCTGTGTTGTTTAATATTTTATCTCAAGGCTCAGAATGTGCATTAAATACTAATCTTCTTGGTATAAATCACATAGATGATGAATTAGGTGGCACGGTGAATAATAGATTGCCGGGAGTCAGAAAGACCTGAGTTTGAGTTCTGCCTCAGGTGCTTGTTTGCTTATATGATCCTGCACAAGTCACTTAACCTCTTCCTGCCTCAGTTGGTTTGGTTTTTTTTTTGGTAAAAGAGAGAAAATAACAGCTAACTCAGAAGTTGTTGAGAGATTAAAGTAGATAATATGTGAATTTGTGGTAAGTAGATTTTAGCTGTTGCAGTTAATATTTTTATTTCCCCTGACCTCTGTGCCCTCAGTGATTTATCTGGTGGTAATTGGGCAGGTGGGACTCTAAACAGAGTCTGAGTCTTGAAGTATTTCTTTGACAGGCCAGCCCTTCTCCTGAAGTGTCTGGTGGTAGTGAGTGCCGATGATGGTCTAAGGGGGTTCATTTTTTTACTGGAATCATCTGAACCAGTCTTTGTAATGCTGTCTTTTAGGTCGTGGACTTTATCCTCCCGCCCTTGGTCTCGTTGGTTCAGAGTCAGAATGGTAAGTAGAGCCACATCAACCAAAATGTTACTGAAGCTCACATTTTGGGGTTTGTTATGCGTCAGTGTGGTCACATTTCTGACGTTTTCTTTCAAGTGGAATGGAGACTCTTCAGTTTGCGGCTGTTGTCAGAAACCACATCATTGCTTGTCAGCCATGAGGTTGTGGCGGAGGAGGAGAAGGAGAAGGAGGAGGAGGAGAGCCTGAGCTCCAACACCAAGCTTCTGTCTCTGATTCGAGACGTTCTGCTTCCCCAGTAAGTGCCGCCACCTTGCTGTACTGCAGATGGCCACTACCTTCTCTTCAGATATCGTCTTGGTTAAATCAAACAGTGCAGCTAAAAGGCTAATGGTAGTAACAGCAGCAGAATGGCCGTCTGTTAGTGCTGGAAGGGAACCAGGAATCTCTGTCCAGTTTTTCTTTTCCATTTCACTGGTGAGGAGAGAGGCCCAGGAATGGGGTCATGGCCACTGAAGGTCGTATTGACTAGGACCCATGTTTTGTATCATAGTATTGGAAATTAAGATGGTGACTGACAGATCTTCACAGATCCAAAGGGAAGCTCTCTGTGGTTAGACTGCTTCTTTTCTGAAAGGTGTACTTTTTGAGCTCTATGTTGTCTGCAAGAGTTAAGCAGTGAAGGGCCAAGTAGCTCTAAATATATTCATGACCCTGTCTAGCTGAGGGTTGTCACTAAGGACCAGACGCTTGATTTTCTTTTTTTCTTTCTTTTTTTGGAGTGGGGGGGAGGGCAGGGCAATTGGTGTGAAGTGACTTGCCCAAGGTCACACAGTTAGTAATTGTTAGGTGTCTGAGGCTGGATTTGAACTCAGATCCTCCTGATTCCAGGGCTGGTGCTCTATTCACTGCTTCACCTCGCTGCCCCAAGACTGGATTTTCTATGGGCTCTAATACTAGTCCTTTCTGTACCTTTATTATCCTAAATAGAAGAGTTCTGTGTATGATCAGTCTATGTATGAACAGATGACTGAATGTCCTATTAGATGTAATTGGTTTTAGAAGTCCCAATAAAGAATTTTGAGAATGAAAATCCCTACAATAGCTGTACTAGGAGTATGGTCAGCTACTTGAAATACTTTTTAATAAAATTATCTATTTATTTTTAATTTACAACATTCAGTTCCACAAGCTTTTGAGTTTTAAGTTTTCTCCCCTCTCCCGAAGTCAGCATGCAATCTGATATAGGCTCTATTTGTACATTCATATTAAACGTATTTTCACATTAGTCATGTTATAAAGAAGAATTGTAACCAGTGGAATGAACCATGAGAAAGAAGAAACAAAACAAAAGAGAGAGCAAATAGTGTGCTTCAATTTGCATTCAGACTCTGTAATTCTTTCTCTGGATGTGGATAGCTTTTTCCATCCTTAGCCTTTTGGAGTTGTCTTAGAACTTTGATTGCTGAGAAGAGCCAAGTATCGAAGTTAGTCATTGCACAATGTGGCTGCAACTGTGTACAGTGTTCTCCTGGTTGGGCTCCCCTCATTCAGCATCAGTTCAGATAAGTCTTTGGAGTACTTTTGAAAGTGAGACTCTGTGATTTAGGAGAAAGCCCTGAAGAAACACAAAGTTCCCTGGTGCTTCCACATGCCCTGGATGTGCCCCTGGGTTCTCAAACGCTGTAGCAACAGAGTACAAGCTCTGGAGACCCTATCATGCTGGAAAGGCTTCAATTGAGAGTCTTGGTAGTAGAACAAGTCTACTTTCAGTGGACTGTCCTAGCTGAGTAATGAGAGGTTCATTATCAGAAGGGCCATGAAAACTCATCCAATAAAAATGTAAAATGGCCTCTGTCTTATGTGGCTTCCATATGCACTTACAGTGATAGATAGAACGATAGAAGATGGGACAGAGGATACTAAGCTTCATACAATCTCTGAACTGCTCACAAATGTTTACCTATTGGACTCAAAGTGAGAAATCCTTCTTTACTAACCTAAAAGCAGGTCTATTATTGGAGGAATTAAGCCATGTAACTTATGCTTGATGTTCTCATTTCCAGTGAAATCAGATTAGAGGATATTTCTGGCAAATGGGAGCATGGCCCACAAATTCTCCTTTGAGAGGCAATAAAGGAATTGGCGGAGTGCAGAATGAATGTGTAAATGCAGCATATACACAGATGTGTCTGTTTACACACACACACACACACACACACACACACACACACACGTTTGTGCATACAGGACTAATGTGAAGATTGGTTTTCTTGACTGCCAGTTTGTAGCAAGGACTTTGTTTTTCTTTTATTATCGGTTGGGGCAGGGAAAAAGTCAAAGGGAGAGAAGGTAGATATTTGATGATTAAAAAATATCAATTATTTTTAAAATAAAAAAATTGCATGAAAAGATACATGATGGAGAAGTTGGGTCTAAATTTAGCTCCCTACCGTTAGCTTAATAGTTGAAAATAATAATTGAATGGCAAACAACAAAGAAGGTATGAGAAAGACTTCATCACTACTGAAAATTTAGCCTTGAGGGCTAAGACGATGAGGATGTGTGTTTTAGGGGTAGTGCTTGAACCTGGGCCTTTCTCACCTTGAGCCCCATGGTCTATTACTATACTTATTGCCTCTTTTACAGACTAGAAGTATAATGATAGGGACTCGTTGTGTGATTCCATTGGCAGGGGTAAATCCAAGATAAGGAAAATTTACCAATGAAGATTGACAGTGTCCTTACAGTTTAGAGTCTTAGAGAGTTACCCAGAGTACTAAGAGTGTAAGTGACTTGCTCAAGGTCCCATAGCCAGTATACGTCATCAGTAGGGACTATAGCGCAATAAAAGTAGTACCCAATAATGAAAATATAAACAAAATATATAGACCTAAATATAGATTAACTAGCAATATATTAAATAATGGCTCAGTTAAAGGACAAATTAAAGAAATGACAAATAATTATGTGGAAGAAAATGACAAAAGTGATAAGTAACATATCAAAATTTATGTAGTGCAGCTAATGTACTATTTACTAAAAAATATTTCTGGAACAAAAATATCCGTCATCTGCACAGAGATACTAATTGGATCCATGGGACGTCAAATAGAACAACCAGTGTTGTTTCTAGATGGCCGATGTTTAAACATAATTTCTTCTTTCCTATTAAGAAATATAAAATGACTGGAGCAGAAAGTTAAATGTACCAGTCATTGTTAGATTGTTTTTCTTAACTATTTTTTTAAGGAAATGTAATTATTTATTGGAAAGTGATAGTGTTAGCAAAATAAAATATATCTAGTTTTTTTTACAATAAGACAGTTAGGAAGTATTGAACCCATGAAGCAATCAAACGGCACAAAAAATGAAATCGGGAGTATTTTAAGAGTCAGGAAATGACTTGTCACCACTGTGTGAGTTATTTCTCAAGCAGCTGCGTGCAGTGAGAACACCAAATTGTAAACCAATACTATATTAGTAGAAAGAATAAAATAAGAATATATGACATATGGTTGTGACCAACAGTTTTAGCATGATTCATCCAAAATGTTGATGCCAAAAAACAGGAAATGAATAAGAGAACAGACAGTGACTTAGACTGTTCCCATTTTGTGAAGGAATTTTACTGCTGCAAATAAGTCATCACAATCAGGAGACAAAAACCGCCACAGCCAGCAAATATTTAATGTACTTGCCTGCAGGAGAGATTTGGCAGCCAAGGGCAATGCTGATTTAGAATACAAGCTCATTTGTAAAATTTTGTGAAAAAAAGATGGTAGAACTATTTCATAAAACAGATAAGAAGTAAATGAAGGGAAAAATCAGTACGTAGAAAGTTTGACAAGGGACTCAATTAAGGCAGATGAGCTTGAGAGAATTTAACAGTGATCCTGGAAAAACAATAAATCGATAAAACATAAAAAGGTATATGATGATTTTACTAATTTTTTTTTCACCAATAACTTTGGAACTATCACCTTTGGACTCTGTTTTAATATTAATCTCTCACATGTTGCCTAAAACTTAATAGGAGAGGAAGAACAGATTTCGTTGTCTTTGGACGATTGTAGGAATAATTCAAATGCTTGTCTTTTATTGACTGGTTTTTTTTGCATTGACTTGTTTATTTACTTTTAGTTTACAAGATTCAGTTCCACAATCCCTTGAGTTTCAAATTTTCTCCCCTCCCCCTTCCCCCCCCCCCCCATGGTGGCATGCAGTCAGGTATAGGATCTGCAGGTACTTTCACATTGTACAATAGTCTGGTTGTATAGAAGGGTTGTAACCAATGAGTGAACAATGGGAAAAAAGAAAGAATACCAAACATGAAAAAGAGCAATAGCATGTATTGCTTCAGTCTCCATTTAAACTATAGTCTTTCTATATCTTTCTCTGAGTTTAGGTATCTCCTTCCATCCTGAGGCTTGTAGAGTTGTCTTATAGCTGTGCGTTGTTGAGGATAGTCCAGTTTATCAAGGTTGGTCATCATATGTACGATGTGTCTGTGATTGTGTACAGGTTTTGCCTGGTTCTGCTCTTCTCACTTAGCATCAGTCCGTATAAGCCTCTCCAGGTAATTATAAAGACCGTCTCCTCCCCATTTCTTATAGCACAATAGTATTCCATTACATTCATATACCACAACTTATTTAGCCATTCCCC
>CM053581.1:549572519-549613630 GCA_028627135.1 Pseudochirops cupreus
TCTCTTTGGGATATAACCCCAGAAGTGGTATTACTGGGTCAAAGGAAGGGTATGCAGTTTTTATCTTTTTTCATTGATGATTGGGCTCAGATTTACAGGGTATTTAAGTCTGGGTTTTGTCTTGAGCTCTTTTGCTTTTCAAAATATGTTATTTTCATTCCCTTCCATGGTTGTTTGTGGTTATAGAATTGTCTTGTGTTATTCAAATTTCCTTTCCTTTATATTTGAAAGTGCTCCTTCTAGTCAGTTACAGATTGTCTTGTTGTCTAAATGGTCAAATTTGGCCATTATCTTGGAGGTCCCTGAATTAATTTCTCAAAAAATTTAATTAATTAATTAATTTACATTTAGTTTACAACATTCATTTCTACAAGCTTTTGAGTTCCAAATTTTCTCCTCTTCTCTCTTCTCGCCCTCTCTCCCCATGATGGCATGCCTGGAATGATTTTGATGGGTGTTTTGTTTTCTGTGTTTGGAAGTTTGTATTATCTCACACATTTTAGTGCTTAGCTTTTTTTTCTTATCATTTGCTTCTGAAAGATCTATGACCATGAAGTTTCTATGCATCCTGTCTTGAGATCATTATATTTGCTTGATTTGTTCCCTAGTTGAGAAACAGTGAAACGATGTGAAAAGGCAGTTTTCAAAGATAACAAAGCTGTCTGTAGTCATATGAAAAAAATGCTCTAAATCACTGTTGATTAGAGAAATGCAAATTCAAGCAACCCTGAGGTACCACGTCTCATACTTTTCAGTTTGGCTTATATGATAGAAAAGGAAAATGACAAATGTTGGAGGGGATGTGGGAAAATTGGGACACTAATGCACTGTTGGTGGAGTTGTGAACTGATTCAGCCATTCTGGAGACAAATTTGGAACTCAGCCCAAAGGGCTATAAAATTGTACATACCTTTGACCCAGCAATACCACTACTAGTTCTGTACCCCAAAGAGATTTTTTTAAAAAAAGAAAATGGGCCTATTAGTACAAAAATATTTATATCAGCTCTTTTTGTAGTGGCAAAGAATTGAAAATTGAGGGACTGCCCATCAATTGGGGAAGGACTGAATAAATTGGGGCATATGCTTGTAATGGAATGTTACTGCGATGTAAGAAACAAGAAGGATGCTTTCAGAAAAATCTGGGGAAACTTATACAAACCGATCCAAAGTGAAACGAGCAGAACCAGGAGAACATTGTAAACAGTATCAGCAATATTGTCTGATGATCCAAAATAATTCCAAAGCACTCTTGATGAAAAATGCTATCCGCTTCCAGAGAAAGAACTGATGGAGTCCAAATGCAGATTGAAGCCTACTATTCTTCATTTGCTTTATATTTTTATGGGGCTTTGGGGGAGGGGGTGTTTGTTTTTTTCACAACATAACTAATATGGAAATATGTTTTGCAATGATTGTGCACGTGTGGCCTATATCAAATTGCTTGCCATCTAAGGGAGAGGGGAAGGGCTTGAAAGAGGGAGAGAATTTGGAACTCAAAATGTTTAAAAATGTTAAAATGTGCTTTTACATGTAATTGGAAAAAAATTTTTAAAACCCCAAACAAATAAAAATATATTTTGTTTGACTAGAGATCATAGTCCTCTTTTTAACATTGCTTTTTGCTTCTGTTTTTCCATGTTGTTCTTGACTGCAGTATCTTTTTTATCACCAATTACTAAATTATTGCATCTTTTTCTTCTTGGGAGAGATTTACTACTATGGATTCAATTTTTTTCTTTTCTAGAATTATCTCTGCTCTACGGGCCTTAAATTCTTCAATTTTGTTTCTTTTTTACCTTCTCTCAAGAATTTTAATTTTCTCCTGAACATCCTCCTGTACTTCCATGCTCTCTTGGGACTATCCGAGCTTCTCTGCTTCATCATTTCAGTTCAGTTTCCTTTGTCCTATTTATAGATATTTGGACTTGTTTAGATGGTTTGGTGGCCATATTCTTTTTCTATTTAATAATTGTTGTGCTGGTGCTCTAAGTCTTTAATTAAATTTTCTTCTTCCTGAGATGTTTGGTAATTTCACTCCTTTTTCCTTACCTTTCACTTTCTGACTCCTTTCTCTTTGGTGACAGAGTCTCTGCTGCAAAGTTGTTTCAATCTCCTCTCTCATTAGGGAATTCATTTTTCCTTGGCCTTACCTCCCACCCCAAGTGAGTTCTTGGGGGGAAAACACTGGCCTCTGCTGGTTGCTAGTTCCTTTTCCTTCCATCCTGGTATAGTCTCACACATGCTGATACCCTATCCCAGTTCCCTCTGATCTTGAGTTCTCTGACAGAGTACTGGTGCAGTTCATTGCACTTTAGGCAGAAAGAACATTTTTTTCCATTACTTTTTCCTACTTATTTGTTGCAAAAGAGGAAGCAGAGTTGAGTTCTACTGCCTTTTGCCATAAAATGATGTATTCAGGGCAGGGACAGTGTGTTTTGAGCAAGACTGCCGCAGCTAGGAAATTGCTGAGTGGATACCAGAGCACAAACTGTGGATTGTGCTGCCCTGCCAGATATTAAGGTCTGGTGATGAAAGGGGTGCTGAGCAAGCAGCTTAAGTACTGTGAATTAGCCTTCTCTGCTGTCAATTCCTTATGGTGTTACCTTGTAGTCTTCTTAGTGAAACTTATCCACAACACTCAAAATTTCTCCATTTTTCATAACCTATGGTTTCATGTATGGATGGCACAGTACTAGCTGCTGGAGAACCTGTTTTCTTGATGTCGGTTGTCAGGCCAAAATTAGCACAAGTGGCAGAGAATCAATCCATACTGTTTCATCTCAACCTCAGAGGCTACGCTGAGTGAATAACCATCTGGCAAATGAAAGTCGTGCACCAATTCTCCCTCCACTTCAGTCTGGGCTTGTAACCTTTTTGAGTTAAATAGCTTACCATCATTGCAGGAGCTATCCTTGATGACATTTACCCCTGGTTGAACGCATCTGACATCACTGAAAATATGCTAAAAAGCCTGGGAGCAAGCTGGTCCTGCTTCACTCCATTGGTGACTGGGAAAGCATGAGAACATCATCCTTTGTCCAGAACCATCCAAGCATACCATTATGAAACAGGCGTACAGTACTGATGAACTTCTCTGGGCAACCAAATTTTCCATGATCCTCCACAAACCCTAATGATTGACAGTATCAAAGGTCTTGGTCAGGTTGACAGATGTGTAAAGACCTCTGCTCTGCTTCTGGTATTTCTCCTGGAGCAGTCACACAATAAACACCATATTGACCCATTCCTTAACCCTTTCTGAAGCTATTCAGGCTCTCAGGTAGATGAAGGATCAGCCTATTAAGGAGAACTCTGGCACGAATCTTGGCAGCAACAACTAAGAGAGAAATCCCCCTGTGATTGTCACTGGACAACATGTTTCCTTTTACTTTATAGAGCTGGGCAGTGGAGGCATCCTTGATCTCCTGGGAGATAACCTCCTCTTGCTATGTAACCCATATAACTTGGCAATATACTTTCCAGGTACGCCCACATAGATGATGAGGTTGATGCGTGCAGTGCCAGAGCCATCTCAGTGTTTGGGAGACTGAAAGAAAGTGTGGGTGGGAGGACTTATTTGCCTGCCTACCAAACTGAGAATCTACAAAGCCAGTGTTGTATGACGGTGAAACTTAGACCATGTCCCAGTACCATGCCAGAAAATTGAACCACTTCAATTTGAGTTGTCTTAGGAAGATTCTGAGGATCACCTGACAAAATAAAGTTCTACACACTAGATCCTCTCTTCAGCTGAACTGCCAAGCATTCAAATTCTGCTGCAGAGAGTGCAACTCCAATGGGCTAGCCACGTGGCCTGAATGCCAAACCTATGTTTATCTAAAAGATTATTTTACAGAAAACTTGTGTAAGGCAAGCACTCATGTGGAGGGCAGAAGAAGCTGCACAAGGGCACTCTCAAGGTCTTTCTGAAGACCTTTAGTGTTGATTGTGAGACATGGGAGAGACTGGCACAGAACCACCCACCTTGGCAATCTACATCAAAAAAGGCACTTCTCTGTGAGCAATGCAGAATCGCAATTACACAAAGGAAACATGAGATGCACAAGTCTAGAGACATCTTCATCCCAAATATTCACATGGACTATTTGAACCCAAATTGTGGTGGATCCTTCAGAGTTTGTATCAGACTGCTTCACTATGGTCAAACACGCTTTACTTTGACCCCAACACTGTGATGTCATTGGTCCTCTTCAAGTATGAGGGATGAACAACAGTCTTGGTGTCTTGGCCTGCCGAATTGGCTACAATTGCTTTGTCCTTATATAGAATTTCTGTTTTGGGGAATTTGGAGATTTTGTGGGGGCTGGAGAAATTGTCTAACCCTCTCATCTTGATGGTCACATTACCTATAACCTTTAGGCAATTGCACAATGCTTTTAACTATCCTAGCTTCTCCTTGAAACAAAGGCATATTTTAAACATCAAAACTCTTCTGATGTGTGATTAAGAATCATAACATACACTGTCTCCTTAAAGATTGAATGGAGAGGGGCATCATGGATATGGGTCGGTTGCAACATAACATCAGTGAAGAATTTTCTAGCAGGAGTATCATAATGAATATCGTCAGGTAGAAGCATGACCAACAAGCTAGAAGGGTCAGCCGTGACATGAGAAACACCTTGCCCACTGCCTGGAGTACAGTAGGTACTTAATAAAGACTTGTTGATTGACTAAAGAACCTTGGAGGATGACTTACAGTCCTTTAAATGCAAGCCAACACTGATTGGCCGCTGATCTCAGATTAAATGTAATGGCCAATCTTGACTCCAAAGGACAGATAATGCAATATTCTTCTGCTCTCTGGTTCATAGATGAGTGGGTGGGGAAGGTCCCTGGATGCCATCTGTTATGTGTGTTGACAGGTTATATGTTGTGTCATTTGGTTTTGCTTAGTAGGTTTTTTTGTGACAACGGAAGGATGCTGTGGAATGACCAGTAGAAATACACAAGGTCTTGAGAAAATTGAGTACAACATACTTTTATTTTATTTTTAATTATTTTTATTTTTTTCATTGACTTGTTTATTTACTTTTAGTTTACAAGATTCAGTTCCACGATCCCTTGAGTTTCAGATTTTCTCCCCTCCCTTCCCCCCACCATGGTGGCGTGCAGTCATGTATAGGATCTGCAAATACTTTCACATAGTACAACATATTTTTAAAAAGAATAAAGAAGAGTATGTAGTGAATATGCCTAGGCAGCAATGCATTGTCATCACTTGTCTTCAATGAAAAGCGAAAGTAAAGTGGAATATAAAACATTCCAGCTACCATTTTTATGTCATAAAATCTTACAGCTCCAGTTTTTCTAATTAAGGTTGATCTGAATTGATATTGACTAGCAAAGTCACTTCTATTTCTGTTACTTTTCAGTTTATAAAGTTCTTTAAACCAGTCAATCAAGCATTTATTGATCACCTTTTGTGTACACAATGCTGTATTAGACACTGTAGGGGGTTGCCAACTCATCAAATTCTGTTTACTATGTGCAGAATGTACCAACAGGTAAGAAAGATGCAAACAAATATATCCTTTAGAGGCATGCTATGACTTCATTAGAGCCTTAGAGGATGGGCAAGATTTGGACTGGTGGAGAAGGGGAGTATAGATATTCCAGGTAAGGAACAGAGCGTAAGCAAAGGCGAAGGGATGAAAACACAGAGGGAGAATTAGTTGACCAGCTTAATTTGAGCAATAGGCTTTGTGCTTATAAGTCATCAAAGATCAGGTTAGAGAATTGTTGAGGGATTGAATTATAGAGGGTCTGGAAAAACACTTCCTGCAGATGTACCATATTCTCTAGGCAGTGGGGAGCATGACCTCCACAAACAAGGGGGCAACTTGATCAAAATGATTCATTTGGGGAAATTAATTTTCTGGTTTGCGAAATGTATTAGATCAGGAAGACACTGGAAGCAGGAAGACTAATTTTGAATCTGTTGCAATTGTAGCTTTTAGCTAAGACCTTGAATTAGGGAATAGAAATAAGACATTGATAGGAGAAATATAAAAATTAGAGTCCATGGCATATGTTGGGAATAGAAGACGGAGCCAAAGGTAGCCACCATTTTTGGAACCAGGAACACAAATAATGACAGTAGCAACAACAGTAGCTACCATTTAATATTTGCAAAGGGCTTCACCCACATTATCAGATTTGATCCCCTGGGATGTAGGTGCCATTGTTATCCCCATTTTACAGAAGAGGAAACCAGCACGAACATGTCAGTGGCTTGACCAGAATGACATGGCTAGTGGTGTCTGTGACCAGATGGGCCCTCATCTCTCAGTGACCCAAAGGCTGACACTTTGGCCACTGCACCACCTGTCTAACCATTTGTGGAAAGAGTTAGATTGGAGCGTGTTTGGAGTGAGGATAAGTTCATTTGGGACATGTTGATTAGGAGGTAACAGGAGATCATTTGAATGGAAATGCTCAGTAAGTAGCTGGAGTTTTGTGACCAGAGTTCAGGAGAGACATAGAGATGAGAATCATTAGTGTGGGAGGCAGAGTCAGAGCTGTGTTTGGACTACTGCAGTGGCTCTGAATTGATCTCTGTGCCTCAAGTCTCTTCCCACTCCAATCCATCTTCCACATGGCTGCCAAATTGATTTTCCTGAAGCATTCGTTTGACCACATAACCACCCTTAGTCAGTAAATGCTAGTAGCTCCCCATGATCTCCTGGATCAGATGAAAAAGCCTCCATCTGGCATTTGCAGCTCTTGATATCAACCTCCTTTCTCTCCAGTCTTGCTACACATACTCCCCTCCACTCCCAGCCCATTGCTAGTTCCTTTATGCCACAGGGTCTTCGTGTTGTTAGAGAACCAATTTCTGAGTTTTAGCTTTTAATATTTCTTCTTTAACTTTGAGTGGCATTTTTTTACTAGGAAGATTTTACTGTTATAAATATTCTCATGGCCATTTGTTGTCTGTGTCAGTGCAGCATTCGGCATGTTTTTCCTAGGAAAAATAATTACTGCTTTTCTCTTTATGCCTTCAATATGACCCGTAAAGCCACCAGGGTCTTAATGACTCAGTAAATTATTAAGGCTTTTTGGTTTGTGAAAGAGAAATACATTCATTACAAATGAGAAAGTATTTCCTTTTAGAAATTGGAATTTATGGTTGCCATTACTTCTAGGAGGTTGCAGACACCATAGGAATAATAGGAGACAAAAGCTGTACATTTGGGGCTTTAGTTCTTTGTTGGAAGTACTAGCAAATACCCCGACGATTCAGGGAAACATCTGTCACTGAGCCCTTGCCAGGAGGTATGAATGGAGCAGTGACTTTAGCCTGCCTGGTGGGTGCTGCAGGAACACCACTCATTACTTCAGAATAAAAAGACAAGTTGATTTTATGTGGAGCCATTTCTCCACCATTGTTGAAGATGAGTGGCCATTGTGAACATTGGGATGTGCAGAGCAAAGCAGCTTGATGCCTTATCTTGTTCCCTTGTCTTTCTGTGTTTATCATGATTGATACATACTGATCAGAATAAGGTGATTACTACACCTTCCAGAGAAAAGTGGGGATGTCTTTGGATATGCTATTCCCCCCAACAGACTCCTTGAGAGAACATACCATTTCATTGTTCTCTTTGTATTCACAGGAGCCAGCACAGTGCTTGGCACACAGTGGGCTCTTAGCACATAATTAGATTTAATTGAAGGAGTCAAGATTCTTGCTGCCACAAAAACTTACTTTTTAGCTACCAGTATTCTTCTAATCGCACTACAAGGCTGTGAATAATGCATACCCCAATGGAATAAGAGGGGAAGCAGTGTGGTGTGATGAAGGCATACTGGATTTGGGTCACATGACTGGGTCCAAATCCTGGCTCTGCTTCTTACTACCTCTGTAGCTTTGGGAAAGTAGCTTGGCCCCGTTTTCCTCATGTTGCCTAGAGCATCGTAAGTGCTTCATCAGTGTTTTCCATTAATTCATTCATTCATTCATTTGACCGGATGATTTCCGTGATCACTTCTGCTGGAGTTGTATAATCTTAAATGGATAACTTTTGTAAGAGAAGTGTTTTAAAAGGTGTGGTGAAGGAGGTGATAGTCCCAGTGGCTTCTGCCCTGGGCAGCCTACATCTATAATAGAGCGTTTGGTTCTTGGTGACACATTTTTGGGAAGGTTCACATTAGTAAGCCAGAGAGCATCCAGAGGAAGACAACTAGGGTGGTGAAGAGAGAAGGCTTATTGTTAAGTCATTGGTCATGTTTGACTCTTCCTGACCCCATTTGGGGTTTTCTTGGCAAAGATACTGGAGTGGTTTGCCATTTCCTTCTCTAATGCATTTTACATACGAGGAAACCAAGACAGACAGGGTTAAGTGACTTGCCCAAGGTCACCCAGTTAGTGAGTGTCTGAGAACAGATTTGAATGTGGGAAGATGAATGAGTCTTCCTGACTGCAGGCCAGGCAGCTCTGTGCACTATGGTGCCACCTGGTTGCCCAGAGGAGACTCAGGAGGGACATAATGACAGTCTTAAAATTGAATTCTTATCATGTGAGAAAGCACTGAGACCTGTTTTACTTGTTTCCAAAGAACTTGGAGTAGTGAGTGAAAATTGCAGAGGGGGCAGATTTAGGTTTAATGCAAGGAAAAGTCTTAAAACAATTCCCAAAGTAAACTGAGTTGCCTCAGAATGGAGTGGTGCCCACTCATTAGAAGTCTTTTAAGCAAAAACTGTTATAGAGAGGATACCTTCCTGGGTTTTAGTAGAGCTAGAAGCCTGCTGAGATCTCTTCCAAAGAAGGTGTGTGAAGGAGCCCACACCGACAGCCCAAGTGTTGCCCTGGCACCCCAGAAACAGGAAGAGAAACAGGGAGGATTCTTAGCTGTTGGGGAGGAGGTCCTCTGTGGACACTTGAGGGAAGGGCATGGGCAGGAATGGCAAGAGATGAAATGTCAGAAAGAAACTGTGATTTCCACTGGTGGAGGGGGGAGCATTAGTCATTTATCATCCAGTTAAGAAGTTCTTCAATTTTGTTTTTAAAAAGAACATCCTAATGAACATTAAATCCTTTTTGTGTCATTCCATGTTCATTTCTGAAAGCTATTGATGCCCATAGTGCTAATCGACATTGTTGTGATTTGTGCCCATCTAGTATCATTTTATACATATGTATTTATGTATATGTATACATAGATGTTTCTTTGTATTGGCATCTTCCAGATTCTTGTTATTTTTTAACAGAAATATAGTTCCGTTACATTATTATGCTGCGGTTTCCTTAAGTCGTTCCCAAGTTGTTGAGCATTTGGGCTATTTCCAGATTTTTGCTATTATAGATAGAGTGGCTGTGAACATCTTTCTGCAAATTACTTTCTTTTTTTCTTTTGAATTATTTCCTTGGGGTAAAATCCCCAAAGTGGAATCACTGAGCCAAAGGGTAGGAACAGTTCTTATAGCTCTTGTTACATGTGGTCAAATTGCTTTCCAGAAATATTGAACCAATTTGTATTGCCACCAGCAAAGTATAAATGTACTTGTTGACCCAGAACCTTGCCAACACTGAATGTTAGAATTTTAATTTATTTTCACTGGTTTAATAAGTATATAATGGTACCAGCATACATAGATCATTCCACAATGCATTGCCTTAAATTTGTTCTAGTTTGCATATCTTTCATTACTGGTGGGACTAAATTTTTGCATATAAAGACCTTAGTGGATTTATTTCTTCTTGTATAAGTGTTTTTAAATTTCTTTGATCACTTAGTAAGTGGAATTTGGGCTTTGACCACATACTTTTGCATCAATTCTGGAAAGGAAGCTTTTATCAGTTATACTTGTACTGTGTTTTTGACAGCCTTTTATTTTACCTTTTATATGTTTTAATAATATCTTAATACAGAGATTTAAATTTTTTTATACATGCCCATCTTATTTTATATTATATCCTTCATTTCTTCAGTACTCAAAAATTTATCTCCTGTTCATAGATGGAATAAATATTCTATTCTGTTTGCAAGTCTTTTACCCATCTGGAATTTTTGCAGGCTATTATAATAATAGCTAGAATTTACATAGTACACTTGTATCTCAGTTAATTCTTCTTCATTTTGATATATAGTTTTAGCTATAAAGTACATTAAGCAGTGTTTCCCTCCATTTTTAAGCTCCTTATGGTTCATCAGGCAGCCAGATGGCCTCGAATAAAGAATTGGACGTGGATTCGGGAAAACCTGATTTACTAGCCAAGGCACCTGGTCACATCACTCCACCCCCCCCCCCTTAGCCTCAGTTTCCTCTTCTGTAAAACGATGGATTTGAAATTGATGACCTTTAACATCAGTCTAGTCACAAACTGTGATCTTCTGATTACACATTAAGTTTTTATAGTCGTTTGAAATCTGTTTTGAGAATCTGTTCTTTTGATCATTTTTTCATAGTTCTTAAACCAGTATTTTAACATTGATAATTGTCACTTTTAAGTATGTTTTGCATTTAATAGGGGAAGTCCAGGACCTTTTATTTTGTTGTTTTAAATACTTGTTTGAGAAAGCAGAACCAGGAGAACGTTGTACACAATTACAGACACATTGTATCTGTGATGACTAACTTTGATAGCCTGGGCTCCTCTCCGCAATGCAAGGCTCTAAGACAACTCCAAAGGACTCATGATGGAGAGGGCTCTCCACATCCAGAGAAAGAATTACAGAGTCTGAATGCAGATTGAAGTAAACGACTTGCTCTCTCTCTCTTTTGCTTTGTTTTGCTTCTTTTTTCTCATTCATTCCATTGGTTATAATTCTTCTTTACAACCTGGTTAATGTTTGATGTGAAAGTATCTGTAGAACCTAGATCAGTTTGCACGCCACCATGGGGGGAGGGGGAGAAAATTTGGAACTTGAGGGATTGTGGAACTGAATGTTGTAAACTAAAAGAAAGTAAGTAAATAAATAGATCAATTTATTTAAATATATAAATAAATGCTTATTTGAGTTCTGGCCCACTTACTCCTGCACGTAATTCTACTATCTGCTTGTAAGGGTCTTTTAAACATCCCCAGGCACATTAATAGGTATTGCAGTAAATGTATCTCCTGACTTCAAGAGCACTGTTGCCTTTACTGTATTCAGCCTTCTTTGCCAAGGGCAAGATGTCTCCATTTATTCTTGTCCTTTTTTATTTTTCTTATTATGGCTTTTCTCATCTCCTTGGAATAAACCTTCTTTCTCCTAGATTAAATCAATGAGCACACATTTAATTCTTTTTCTTGCTATTATAAACAGAATCTCTTCTTTACTTTGTATTTTCAAGCGATGCGTCCTGAATGTATACAGTGTCACCGATTTCTTTTTCCTCAACATGTTGATGTAGGCTGTTGGGCCATCTTACCCAATGGCTTCTGGATGTGGTTCATAGTCTTCCCCTTCATCTCATTCTCCTCTATCATACTCAGGGACTCAAGTTTTCATAGAATCACAGAATTTTTATTGGAAAGGAATCTTAGCAGTCATCTATTCTAATACCTATCTCTGAAAAGGAAGTTCTATTATATCCAGACTTTGCTTAAAGACGCTCACTTTAGTCTGAACTCAGCATCTTCCAAGGCAGCACATTCCACTTATGATAAGTTGTAATTCTGAGGACTTTTTTCTTCCTTGACATCAAGCCTAAAGTTCATATTTTTCCTCCTTGATCAATTTGTTCTCTTTAGGTCTTTAGAATTTTATTTTATTTTTTTTAACATTTCCCTCTTCCTTCTTTTTGCCCCCTCCTCACCTTCCCTACTCACTTCCCTTCTAGAATCTTAGTCTGTACCCTCTGTAGCCATCCTTTTGATATCTGTTTTTTATTTTATTTTATTTTTTTTGGAGGAGGGAAGGCAGGGCATTTGGGGTTAATGACTTGCCCAAAGTCACATGGCTAGTAAGTGTTAAGTATCTGAGGTCGGATTTGAACTCAGGTCCCCTGACTCCAGGGCCTGTGCTCTATTCACTGTGCCACCTACCTGCCCTGATATCTGTTCTTTATGAACCTAGGGTGTGTGTCAGCATAGGTCTGGATTTCCTGTCCTTTTCTATCACAGATTCTAGGGGTGGGGGAGTATCACTTCCCTCCAAAGTTCCTATCATTCTTATCCCGACAACCAATTCTTCCTCATTAGTAAAAATCAGATCCATAACAGAATTGTCTCTTGTTGGTTCTTTTACTTTTTCAAATGGGAAATTACCTTTAAGGCACATAAAGAAATTATTAGCTATTCTGCTTCTGCCATAGAGAAAACTAATGCAAAGTGCTTGGATTGTTGAGGTTACCCATTACATATTATACCCTAGTGGCAGGTGTGTGACTTGATTCCTCAATTCTTCATTTTGTTTGGGTGATTTGTTGTATACCCAGGTTACAAGATTACTGCTGTTTCTACCTCCATTGACTGTTCCCCAAATACTGCACCCCCAACATTTTCTCACATGAATCTGCCTTCTTAATATACAGTGCTTCCTCATTTTAGCCTGTTCTTTTTCTTTCAAGGAAAGTATAGCTGTCTAGAACCATATTTGAGTTTTATCACAAGTCTTAGTAATACCTAGAAGCTAAATTTGCTTTTTTTGCATTTAGACTTTCATTTCACCTTGTGTATTGTCCATCCTTTGAGCGTTTGTGTTTGGATGTGTGAGGCCATGGATTTTACTACTGGCTCCTATCTTGGATTTTATTTCCTATGAACTCCTGGGTGTCTCAGCTACTATTCTTCCTTCATTGTAGCTGTCTCTGTGTTCCCTAGCTTGATAGACATGTAGAGGCAGTTTATTCCCTGCTCCAGTCTTTTCAGTATGGATTATATTTGTAAGACACCAGGCAAGTAGAATCTTACCAGTCTTTCTTGGCTTCACCTGGCCCGTGGCAACGAGCCAGGCATGTCTACCTTTTAGCGCATTGCCCCATAAATCCTGATGTCTTTACCAAACTACAGCTTCTCAGCTAGTTTTTGGCATCCTAAATCACTTGTTCCCCTTTGCATTTTGTGCCTTTAGTTGAGCAGGCCTGAAGAAAATGCAAACTATACCCTAATGAGTTTTCGTTTCTTGCCCAAAGCTTTGTAATAGTTGGTGATTCTTTTCATTTATATTGATGGTCACATCCCCTCATTTTTCTCATCTCTAAGTCTCCTCTGGTCCTGCCTTTGACCCCGCCATTGCCCAGTCCTGTGCCACCTCCAGAATCTTGCTCTCCAACCACAGCCTTAAATCTTTCTGCCCCTCATTGCTTACTCTTTGCTCTTATGTTGACTTCCACTTAATAAACTCCTCCTTTTCCCACCTTGTTCTTCTCACTCCAGTCTCCTTAGCATCATTTTAGTTATGTTCTCGCTATCCCTCCCCTTTTGAGACCCCATCTCTCATCCTGCTAGTGCTCAAATTGGAGCAACCTCCAATTTCCTTTTTTCTCTCCTGCTGGTCTGCTGTTCTAGAGGAGATATTTCAGCTAATCCTAATTCACTACTGCTTTATGCTTTAGCTTCATCTGGATCTTTACTCTGGTGTGGTAGTTCATTTGTTTTATCATATTTTAAGTCACAGTATTGATTAATACACGTTTATCAAAATCTCTGATTTTTATTGCATTCCCAATTGCGATGGCCAAACTTTTCCTTCTTCCTCCAGTCCCTAGCATTTTCTCTACTTTTGCCCCTGAATTCATAGTAAACGATCTTCACTGCCGCTTTATTTTAAAGGTAAAGCTTGCCCATTTCTCACCTCTGTCCCTCAAAACTTTTCCCTTTCTTCTCACATTATTTCCTCCTAATCTTCAGTATTAGAGGAAGATATAATTTCACTTCTTGACATAGCTAACCCATCCAAAAATTCACCCCAACTAATTGTATCCTTTGTCCCCTTGCCTTCGGTCTCCTTTCTCCCTCATATCTTTTTCTCAGCAGTCATGCCCTGCCTCTTGTGTGTTCACAATTACTCCCTTTCCACTGGCTTCTTCCCATATGCCTAGAAATGTATCCAAGTTGTCCCAATCCTGTAAAGACACTTTTACTATATCTTTCTATCCCATGAAGCTACCTGCCATCATACTCTTCTCCCCTTCATCACTAGACTTCTTGAATCATGGTCTGCAATCTCAGCATCCTACTTCCACTGCTATATCTTTCCTAGAACTGTGCCCCTAAAGGCCACCAACGACCTCCTTGTTGTAAACCCCATGGCTTTTTTAGACCTCGTCCTTCTTGGCTTCCGCGATATTTCATACTGTTGTTCTCTCCTTGGATGCTGAAAATTGGCTCCAGTGACCCCCTTTCCTTCTCCCTCTCAGGTTTTTCCCTCTCTGTCTCTTTCTCTGGCCTATGCCCCTGATTGGCCCTCTGAGGGTAAGTGTTTTAAAAAGTTTTGTCTTGGCTCTCTTCTCCTCTTTGTACTTTCCCTTTACATTTTTATTCATTCCCATAACTTCCAATGTATCATTTATTTAGGGAATTCCCTAATAAATATTTCTGGTCCATGTCCTTGAGATTCAGATGCAGATTTCCATCTTTATACTGTATCTTCTTCTTTCTTCTTCTTCTCCCCCCTCTCTCTACCTCTACCATTTTCTGTCATTCTTCTCTCTCCCTCATTCTCTCTACTTTTTCTTTCTCCACCCTCTACATTCTCATTCCTATTCTCTTTCTGTCTCCATTTTCTCTCTGTCTCCTCTTCTTCTTCTGTGATCTCATTAGGTCTAATGTTTTGAATTATCATTTCTGCTCACATGACACTCTAAATCTATATGTCTACTCATCTATTTCCTGAGCCTCGATCTTGCATTTCCAATTGTTCGATGGACATTTCTACCCAGATATCCTATCTCAAATTCAACAAATCATATCCACAACTAATTATTATCTTCCCTCCCTAAATGTACTCCTTCTCCTGAGCCCACTATTTCTTTAGTGAGTAATTACATTCTTCTAGTTCCTGGCTTTATGGCCTTGGAATCTTCTCTCTTGACCCTCCACCTTCCAGGTTGTTGCCCAGCCTTATTTGGGCTCTCCTGTATACGTGGAATGCTTCCTCTCTTCCTCTGTACCTCTTGGAATCCCTAGATCCTTTGAAGACAGCCCAGGGGCCATTTCATTCAAGCAACCTCTCCTGACTCCCTCAGTTTCTAGCCTCACCCCAAGTAATTTCATATTTATTTCATATTCACTTCTCTGTGTCCACGTTGTTTTGCCCAGTTTGTCTATAATCTTGACTTTGAGGGACTGTTCACATTTCTCTCTGTATTCTTAGCACCATAGTGCAGTTATAGCACACAGTAGGTGTTTAATAAATACATGTTGAGTTGAATTGAAACTGTGCGATAGTGGGTTAGCCACCTAACTCATCTGAGCTTCAGTTTTCTCATCTATAAGATGAGAAAAACCAACCAAACCAGTAAAAAATTTGTTTGGTGGGAGAGAAGGGCAGAGAGCCAGCTATTCAGAAGCCTATCGTTATGAATACAAGCATACTCACTCACAAACCCTAACTCCAAGAGTGCAATTTCTATAACTTTAGCAATTATACAGAAACTGAAACCAGGATTCAGCTCTCCTCTGTCCCCAGACAGACTAGCTTAGCCTACAGCTATAAGATGGAGATAACACTTTTTGCACTATCAACCATATGACTGCTCTGAAATCCCATGTAAATGATCGTTTTTGCTGTTAGCTCATTGTCATGCTTTTTGGACAGAGTTGTATCCCACCGTTAGTCTTTGTATTGAATGTTCTGTGAGCTGTCGTGCAGGTGGATAAAGGGGCTACACTTTGTGATTGAATGAGAGTATTGCAATGTAAGCTCATCTTTCAACAACTCACTGAAATTTCCCCTGGACAGAGGCTGTAGCAGACCGGGTGATAGACATTACATATACTTTATCCTTTTCCCACATAGTTTTACTTTCTTCTGCCAGGGGCTCAAATTTTTTTTGAAAGCTTTTCATTTAATGTAGTTTGGAGATAGAGTGTTGAATATGGTGATAACAAATTTAAAAACTTTCTTCTTAATTTTTTATGCTGTGGTGTTCTTTCCAGACTACTATAGGTAACATTTCTGTATATGAAAATAATACAGTCTCACTCCAGCTTGTTTGTGGGATTCTCGGAGTTATTTGGAGATTTGTTTTTTTTGGTATGGGTATTTTTGTTGTTGTGGTTTCTTAGCTTATGTAAGACAGCAAGTGTCTGATGTATAGTTCTTACTATCTAGCCTTATCCTTTTAGGTATCTAGTAGATGCTAAAGTTTTACAAAGCAGGTAGGTGGTGCAGTGGATAGAGCGCTGTCCTGGGAATCAGGCAGATCTCTCTTCCTGAGTTCAAATCTGGCCTCAGACACTTAGCAGCCGAGTGACCCTGGGCAAGTCACTTAATCCTGTTTGCCTCAGTTTCCTCATCTGTAAAATGAGCTGGAGAAGGAAATGGCAAACCACTCCAGTATCTCTGCCAAGAAAACCCCAAATGGGATCACAAAGAGTTGGACACGAAAACAACTCAACAACAACAGTTTCACAACATGCAGTAATAGGTTATACAGTTTCCACCATTGCATAAGCTGCATCAATCACTAAGTGTCAGATTTAAAAAAAAAAACAAAAACCTTTCTCTAATTTTTGGTAGAAATCACCCAATCCTTTATTATTGTTATAAACAGATTCGTACAACTCAGCCATTTAGTTGATGTGTCTTTTCCAGCATGTCATTGGTTAAGTTGGTGTCTGTGGATGTCAACTGGTTCTCCTTCCTTGTTGACTTGAAAACCATAAACATTTCTGCTCAGGAGTGATAATAATGGGACCGACAGGAGACAGAACCATAATGGGCGTAAACAGTCTCTGCAGAAGATGCCATGTTTTATGTCACCTGTTGTTGATGCTGTTGTGTTGGTGGTGTGCTTTAAAAAGAGAGCAGTTTTTCATGTGGACATCAGATTCTCTAAGCATTCTTTTGTACTTGGACCTGTTTTACATATTGGAAAGTATATGTACAAGTCATGAATGTAGACTGAGGCAAAGTCTTTGCCATTGTAAAGCCCGGGGTAAATATAGCAGCCCTTTGGGACAGCCATGTCAAGAATCAATCAATCAATCAATGCCCTTCATTCCTCTGAGACTTTCTAGCACACTCTTCTTACGCCTCAGCCAAGATGTTGTTTTCTTACTTGTAGATTTGTTTTGGATAGTACAAAGGACTTAGACTCCTAATTGCTCTTTATTTTTCTCTTTGTTTGGCAATGGCTAAGTAACGCCTTCTCTCCGGATAGACGGGGTCAGACCTGCCTGGGAGCGGGCTGGTCACGGGCTTGCTAGCAGCCTGGTGACCCAACGATTAGGAAGTTTTTGGGCCTGGCGTTTTCCGGTTTTGCTGGAGTGCTAGAGCTTCAGCTGCCTTCCTTGGCGTAACTTTTCCTTTGTCCTTTACAGTAACGCAAACTTTTTCTTTTGGGTTGGATTCAGTTTGCATTTTTATTATGTTAGACTTCTTATAATAATATAGGTTATCGGAAATTTTCCACATCCTGCTAATTAAGGGCTTCTGTTCCCTCTAATTACTTTATTTCTCAAGCCTCTATAGCAGTTAATTATCTTGAAATTTTAATTTTATTTTTAGTATCGTTTTGACTTCCTGTATTGCCTTGACTTTCCAGCTTTCACTTTTAGTTGTTGATTAAGGGGATCAAGAATTTCTAATAGACTTTGACTTTCCACATTCCATTCCACAAGTTTTTCTTTCTTTCTCTTTCTTTCTTTCTTCCTTCCTTCCCTCCTTTCTTTTTTCTTTCTTTCTTTCTTTCTTTTTTCTTTCTTCCTTTCTTCCTTTCTTCCTTCCTTTCTTCCTTCCTTCCTTCCTTTCTTCCTTCCTTTCTTTCTTTCTTTCTTTCTTTCTTTCTTTCTTTCTTTCTTTCTTTCTTGTCAATGTGGTTTTCATGTTTTCCAATGTGTTGTACCCATTAGATATTGATGCAATCTTCTAATCCCTTTCTACATTTCTTTATAGTTTTCTCAAGTTATTTATGCTTTGCTGGTATTTCATGCCTCCTCTTAGGATTAGTTCTAAATAGTTCTACCTTTCCTTCTTTGACCTTACAACACCAATAACTACAGCATCTATTGTCGTGTTCAAGACCTTGAAATTATATTATAGTCTATCTATGTTTTGTGAGAATGTATTCATTTAGCATGGTTAAAGCGTTTGCCATCTTTTTTCGGGAGGGAGAATATGGTCTATAAATTGGATTTGTCCCATCAAACTCAAAAAAGGGCTTTTCAGAATTCCATTCACAGTGTGCCCCTTTCTTCTTCAGAATCATTTGATTCATGTGCATTATTTTTAGCATCTTTCATTATTAATGAGCACTTCTGCATTTTGCATTAAGTATAGATTTTCAAAGCTTTCTGATTTTTCAACTTATTCATATTTAAGTAACTCCTCAATTTTTCTCTTATTGCATATTATTATTATAGAATGTTATAATACAATGATGCTTTCATGACCTACAAATGTATGTAGGTACTTGGTGTCTCCTTGAAATTTTTCCAGATTTCTCAGCTGTGTGTGTTTTTGTGTGTGATTTTATAGTGATTTTCCCCCAATCTCTTCTGTTGCCATTATACTGTCAGTGCTCATTGTTAGTAGCTCCCATCTACAGTAACCATTTGCCCTCACTCTTCTAATTTGCTGTTTTTTGTCTGTTGTTGCCTTGGAAATAAAATAATCAATTGAGATTGTGCATAAATCAAAAGCCAATAGATTCTAACGACTTATGAGTAAGGTATCTTTTTGAAGGGGTTCTATGTCTTTTGACATTGATTCCAGGTTCTTGGTGGTGGTTTTAGATGGGTAAGTGTAATGTTAATGGGATAAGATCTTCCCTGCCTGTTAATAGGCTTCACATGGAATCCATTAAGAGAAGCTTGCTTAGGCGAGGCTTGCCCATAGGAAGGCTTTCATACCTTTTGCTAATTTCTAATTAGGCCGTGAGTTATGAAGGTTGCGATGTACATGTACTCTGAGTTGGTATTTTGTTTTGGGGCTCACTTATGAGAAGGATCTTGTGATTCCCTGAAATCTAGATTATAATTCTTTCGTATTCTAGTTTTTTTAAAGATTGTTGGTCTTTTAAACTTTATATCTAATGAATGTTTTGCATTGCTTATAATTTTATACTTATGATTTTAAATCGTGTTAAACATTTTTCTTTTGTTCAAGGTATGAGCATGTTCTTATGGAACCTGACCCCGTACCAGCCTATGCTCTGAAATTGCTAGTAGCGATGACTGAACATAATCCAGCTTTTACCAGGTACTGCAGCTTCAAATATCCTTTTCTAGCAGAAATTCTTAGCATTTCCCTTTTATTGACATGCTCATCCATAAAGTGAAATCTGTGTGTGCTACTAAAAATGACACGGTTCTGAAGTCTGATGTTGGAACAGTAAAAGTAGTCATTTTTCATGTTTCATGCTTTGTAATAGCTATCATTCAGGCTACGTTGGCTTCTACTTTTGTATTTTTGTCTCACTCGTATTTGCCAAATATAGGGTGGAGGCACATACAGCTTTCAGAATGGTAGGTTCTTTAAGAAGTTACCATTGCTTTCTGAAGGGTCAAACAATACACCACAGATCGCTCATAGTTGTATAGCCTTTGTAGTGTGTTTATGGTGTATCCCTTGCCGCCCTTTGATTGAGGTGACTTGTTTTGGTGATTATTGGTTTATGGAGGGTTCAGCTTCCTTCTCTAGGAGGCAAAAATACTCTCCACTTCTCAACTTGAGGCAGCTCTTTGCCTTAGCATCTCTCTGCTGATGGAACAGCAGGGTCTGACTAGGGCCTAGGCCATAGGAAAAACAAGTCTGTGTGGGGGCAGTGGCAGGTGCCTTGAGTATCCCAGATAGGCCACAGGCTCCAAAGGAAGGGGAGGAAGAGATCTTTGTTCTTCCTGTGGGGGCCTCCTTCAGTAGAGGAGCCATGGAATAGTCTACGCAGTTCTTCGTTAGAACTGCTGATGATCAAGGATGTCTTCTCCAATTCCATATAAAAATCATCTTCTTACCTGCCAATAATAAAAACTCTTGGTCATCATCATTTCCCTTTATGTGTGCTTATCAGCCATCCATTAAAAATGCTCTTGAGAGGGCAGCTAGGTGACCGAGTAAATAGAGCACTGGCCCTGGAGTCAGGAGGACTTGAGTTCAAATCCAGTCTCAGATGCTTGACTCACTTACTAGTTGTGTGACCTTGAGCAAGTCACTTAACCCCAATTGCCTTGCCTCCCTCCCCTCCAAAAAAACCCAGCTTTTGAGAGGAATCATAGTCAAACTTGCTGCCCTATAGCTGAAAAACTTCCTCTTCTTTGCTTTCCTGACTTCTCCGATGTATGCGGGCTGCTCTCTCCTTCTTCTGCCTCTGGAACTTTTGGCTCTGACCCTTGTTTTAGAACTGGAGCCGTATTTACTACACTTCACTGTTTTCTATTTTGTGTCAACCTGATCTGGCCAGCTAGTCTCTGAACTTCTTGAACATAGAAATTCCGTTTTGTACACTTTCCTCTAAGTCCTTCTGTTGCCTCAGAGCTGTGGGGGGACTGAGAAGATGGTGAATACACATTTCTGGATTAATTAAATTAAACAAGGAACCTTGGTCTCTGTTTTCAGTCAGTTGTTTCGTCCTTTGACTGGTTGTTGGGGCCTCATTGGGGGAAAGTAGCAAAGAAGAGAGGAAGTTGCCCCTTGAGGCTTGGTCCATGTAATGGGTCCAGCACCAGTGTGGGAAGAAGGTGGGGGTGTGTTATCCTCATTGCTCGTGTGTGTGTGTGCGTGCGTGTGTGTGTGCATGTATGTGTGCATGCATGTGTACGTGTGTGTGCATGTGTGTATGTGCGCGTGCGTGTGCATGTGCACGCGCATGTGCATGTGCATTGTGTGTGTGTGTGCATGTGTGTGTGTGCATGTGCGTGTGTGTGTGTGTATGTGCGCACACTTCATCGGCACAGGTCCCTTCTGCATCAGCTGAGAAGGCAGCCCAGGGGCCTTTAGAGAAGGGGCTCGCCTGGGAAGCCCCAGGAGAAGGCAAACACTCTCTGAGAGCAGGGGCTGTCTTGTTTTTTTGTTTGTATCTTCCCTGCTTTGTATACAGTGGCTGCTTAATCAATGTTCATTCATTCATTCCAGGCTGGAGAAATTGGAGTAGGTCTTTGGAACAAATACCTCTTTCTCCCTCCCATTTCCTTCCTACAGTATGTATGTGTGTCTGTTCCTCTGTACACACACATACATGTACATGCATGTCACCTACATGCACACACACAGCACACACATGGTGTGCCTAGACCCGTAGTTTCATTCGCATGGAGAACTCTTGGTTTGAAATCTCCTCTGGTGACTTGTTTGTAGCTTGTTACCTGGGAATAACCACAGGGTAAAGCAGTCAGTTCATCAACACGTGTTTTTTAAGGCTTAGTGTGCACTGGGCGCTGTGCTGAGCCCCGAGAATACGAGCTCAAGCAGAAAGCAGGGCATCCCTGGCTCTCAGGGGCATGTAAAAGGGCGCTCCAAGTGGTGGGAGGGGCACAGCAGAGTCAGCAGGGCAGCTTGGAGGGGAGCCGAGGAAATAAGGGGCTTGGACACACATGGAGACAGAGCTTCTGGGCCAGAGGTGGCTCTTGTTCCTGGGGCTTGTCGCCCATCCAATATAGATTCCTTTATTTTAGGAGAGTGCATCAGTAAGAAGGGTCGAACTTTGATTTCTTTTAAAGTTAGCATTTACTAGTAACATATGTCATCATTGGAGGTATACATATGTGTATCCATGCATGTGTGAGATGAATACACACAAACAACACGCACATGTGTATTTCCACACACATATCTGTGTACACATGTATGCACAGACATGCATGTGTGTCATGTATCCACATGTCATACACTATCTCCAAAATGTGTCAGAAACATGAACAAAAAGATTCCTAACTTTATTATGAAGAAATTGTAAGAAATGGACTTTTGAGCGGGACTAGGTGATGGGAAAGAAGTGTTTCTGGGGAGGAGTCACTCAAGGAGGGGCCTTGTGAGATAAGTTTCCTGTTTGTGTGTGTGTGTACATACACATGCATGCACACAAGACTTGAACTCGGGTCTTTCAGACTCCAGGCCCTGTGCTGTATCTACCATGCCACCTGGCTGCTTCTTATTTTTGTTGTAAGCTGTTAAAAAAAATCACTGCACACCAACCACTCTTAAGGGCTGTACCCCAGACAGATCATGAAGAGGAGAAGGACCCACATGTTCATGAGAATACTTATGACAGCTCTTTTGTGGTGGCTAAGAACTGGAGACTGAAGGAAAGCCCATCATTGGGGAATGGCTGAACAAGTTGTGGTATGTGATTGTGATGCAGTGCTGTTGTGCTACAAGAAATGATGAGCAGGATGATTTCAGAAAAGCCTGGAAAGACTTACATGATCTGATGCTGAGTGGAATGAGCAGAACCAGGGAAACATCGTACATAGTAACAGCAACACTGTGCTTTGACCAGCTTTGATAGACTTAGTTTTTCTCAGCAACACAGTGATCTAAGACAATTCCAAAAGACTACTGGAAAATGCTGTGTACATCAAGAGAAAGAACTATGGAGTCTGAAACAGATTAACACATACTATTTTCACTTTTTTTTTGCAGTTTTTTCCTTTTGTTCTGTTTCTTTCACAACATGACTAATGTAGAAATATGTTTGACATAATTGCATGTATATAACCTATGTCAGATTGTTTGCCATCTTGGGGAGGAGTGAGGGGAAAAAATTTGGAACTCAGAATCTTATACAAAATGAATGTTGAAAACTATCTTTACATGTAATTGTAAACAAATTCTATTATTTATAATATATAAAAAGAAATCACTGCAGAGCAAAGGTACACATTCACATACATACTTCAAATACAGACATATGATTTCATTAGTATAGGAAATTTCTGGTGTGGAAACTTCCTCTCCCAATATGTTTTGACATTTACTATGTAATTTAGAGTCTGAAACCCTGGTCTTCTGCCTTACACTCTCACACTCTCCCTACCTAACCATCCAACCTCACCATTGAATGGATGTTGGGCCAATATTGAAAACAACAAAATTCAGTGCATCAAAATAATGTGTACTTTGTGAGGAATTGACATTTAAATTTTTTGGGAAAAGCAGAGAGAGATTGGAAGTAAGAATGAAAATGTTCCTCTGAGAGATAAATGAATCTCCCTTGGACATTTTTCTCTTCAGTGGCTGCCTCTTGAATTCTACCTAATAAGATCTAGAAGGTTGTTGCTGAAGAGAAGAATTGACATCCTTATCAAAAGAAAGGGTTAAATCCCTGAATATTAGAAACGGATGTTTTGATGGAGTTTTTTTCCTGGAAAACAAAAGATAAGTCTATATGGGAAGAAAGGAACTAAATGATTAGCTCCCCCACCCCCAAGAAAATCCTTAGAAAACCTGCAGGTTGTATTCTTATTTTAGAGAAGACAGGGGAAAGTGTGGTACAGATTAGATTGAGCTCTAATCCTGTTCCTTTAACCAAGGTCAGGTCACATAAAATTTGAGGTATAAGTTTTTATTTTTCATTTATAAAATGATCTCTCAAATCCTTTGCCAGTTCCAAAATCGCATGGCTTTTCTTCTTAACTACAGCCTGGAAAAGTCTTCATCTGGATTCAAGATGCTGTCACATTTTAAAAATAAAAATAAGGTCTGTGATGGAAAATCTACTAGATTCACATTTTCCTGAGCATAATAATTGACTTCTGTGATCATCACAATTAATCAGTATTTATCTCCAGTTAGAAAAAAAAAATACATGTAGTACTTAATTTTAATTTTTTCCTGCAGCAAACATCCGGGCTAAAAAAATAGAAATGAAAATCTCCTACTCAAAGATGCAAAGATTTATAAGCATAAATCATGACAAACAGCATGTCCTTATCTTATGGTTATTTTTATTTGATATAAATGATTATTTGTCATTTTTATTGCTTGCATTAAAATCTTCTCCAGATATACAGGGCTAATTAACAATTAGCTTTTAAAAATGATTTCATAATTAAAAAACATTCAGTTCCTCAAAATAGTTATGAAGCGACACTCTGTTAAACACCAAGTATGGTACAATGTTTTGAGAAGATGTCCTCATCCTTAGGATCTGTATATTTGCATAAATAACATTCATTAATAACTATTGTACAGAATAACACAAACACCAATCCTTGAAGCCCAACCTTTGCTAAGTGTTATGATTTGTGCCTGAGCATGCACATATTTCTCTCTTATCCAAAAGAATGCCCATACTGTGTTAGATACATGATGGCATGCTTTCATGGGTTCTAGATAATAGGCAATGCTCTTGTCCTTTCACAGTCACCAATGAAGTGAAGTAGGACTGTGTGTTTCTCCCTATGCTTTTCAGCATCATGTTTTCAGCAATGTTGCCCGATGTCTTCAGTGAGGACCAAAACAATATGAAGGTCAACTACTGAACTGATGGTGAATGATTTAACTTGAAAAGCTTACAAGCCAACATTAAAGTGGAGGGAGAGTTGATGCACAATGTTTTTGGTGCACTTAATGTAGCTTCTGAGACTGAAATGTAATAAAGTATGAATCTTTTCTCTGCCACTTGTGCTAATTTTAGCCTGACAATTAACACCAAGAAATAAGATTCTCCACCAGCCAGCACCACACCATCTATATGTGGAAACGTTGCTTATAGCAAATGGAGAAATTTTGAATTCTGTGGCTAAGTTCGCTTACCTTGGCAGTACACTGTGATTGGTGCATATAGATGATGAAGTTGATGCACACATTGCCAGAACTAGCTCAGAGTCTCAGTTGAAGAGAAATAGTCAAGATAAACCTGTATGTGAAAGATCTTCAATTTGCTTCCTCTTTCTGAACTGCCTATCAACCTGACAGTCTACAAAGCCTTTGTGCTGACCTCATTGTATGCCTGTGAAACCCAGAGAGTCTACCAAAACCATGCCAGAAAACTGAACTGCTTTCATTTGAATTGTCTTAGGAATATTCTATCACCTAACAAGATAAGACACTGGACACTGATGTCCTTTCTCAAGCTGAACTGTCAAGCATTCAAATTCTATTGCAGAGAGCACAACTCTGATGGGCTGGTCCCGTTGTTCAAATACCAAACATATGTTTGCCTAAAAGACTATTTTATGGAGAACTCACATGTGTCAGGTACTCATGCTGGTCAGAAGAAGCAAGATAAGGACACATCAAGGTCTCTCTAAAGAACTTTGGTATCAATAGGGTGACATGGGAGACACTGGGACAGGATTGTCCAGCGTGGCATGCCACATCAAAGAAGGCGCTGTGCACTACGAGCAAAGCACAATTGAGGTAGCTTAAAAGAAACATGAGATACACAAATTTAGGGACATCGCCTTTCCTTATGGGCATATGGATTTTTTGTGCCCTACCTGTGATAGTCTCCTGGGGTCATGTTGGTATGATCAACCACAGCTGGAATACACGGTACATTAAACCTGACATTGTGAAGTCATTTTGGTCCTCTTCAATCACGAGGGACAAATAACAATAATTACCTGTGATATAGTAATAATAATGGTTATAATGACAAAACAAACCTGGTTCACTGGATTCTGAAGATACCAGTGATTAGGTTAGCACCCCCGTCAGTGTAATACAACTAACTGTTCCTTGATTATAGAAATGGGGAAGCTAATGTTGCAAGGTAGCCCTGTTCAAAAACATCATAATGATGAGCTTAACATGGAGGATGTTAATAGTGGAGCAAATGGCATTCCTTAGTGTTTTGTTTTCACAATAGGGCAGGATACAACAGAAATTATGCCTAATCATGAAGCAAATGAAAAAGAACTACTAATATCTCATGTGATTTTGGGTATACAGATACTATAACTTCAAAAAGCTTTTTTAGTTTGATGTGAATCTAATTAGATCAACCATTTCAAATTATTAATTAAAATAAGTTAGCATTTTCTCAAAACCATTAGGAACAAGTTTTCCTGGATTTGCTAAAACATTTAGAAATATTACAGGATGCACACTACAGAATAGGTGGTAGCCATTGTCATGGTATGAACCATCAGAGGAATGTTGGTGCTACCAAGGAATACTTTTAGGATAAGTGTCAGACACCACCATTACAGAAGCACCTAGAGAAGGGTATTGAAGGCCTGAAGAAAGGCATTGAAAGAGTCCAACAATATTTAGCTGACATACCCAGCAGAAAATTTGAATTCGGTATTGCCCAACTAAAATAGAATCTAAAAGTGTTACCTGTATGTTAACTATGTCAACAATATGTTCATAAAGAATTGGCAAAATAAGATGCTATCTTACAGATTTATTTGTGGAAACAGAAGAATTTTGGATGATAATTCAGGAACAGAGCATCACCTCAAGAAATCACAGAAGAGTTGTCTTGAAGGAGCTACCTTATCGGCGTTTAGTACAGAACCTGGTACATATTGGGTGCTTAATAAATGTTCATGGACTAAGGCACTCTGTTGAGGATCCACAGAGGTTACTACATGAAATGACAGAAATTGTGCGTATAGAAGGGAATCAGGAGAACAAACGTATTAGAACTACTAGATTCCTTTAAAAAACTCTGGAAAGAAAATAAGGTTTATGATACAAGGAGTCAAAGCAACACAAAGAACAAAATCAACAATTCAGTATCAATCAAAAAGCTTATTATAGGGGTTTGAGAAGCAAAGAAATCAGGAGAGAGAATCCCTAAATAAGGAGAATGTGAAAATTTTCCAGTCTTCTGTGTACTAACAAAGAATTTCAATACAATAAGAACAAAAATGGTATCAAACACAAAAGAGAAAGCGTAGACACTATGAATATGGTGAATAACAAGGCAACTTCCATGCAGAATTCTGAAGTGGTACGGTACTGTAAGGGCCATGATTTTCAGCACAAATGTGGTATAATAATTATTTTTTCAATTGCACATGAATCTGTTAGAACACATCACCATTTTCCTCCATACAGCAAATTTGGTCTTCTCTTTATTAACAAAAAACATCACATATTTATTGCTAAAAAAAAAAAATGGAAACAGCAGTGACTTCTCCAACTAGGATAATTATATGTTTATGGACTTTAATTCGAAGCACAGCTTGTATCCATCAAAAAACTGTAGATGGTTTGTGTGCAGAGGAAGGGGGAAGAGAGTATGTTGAACTGTAGAGATGCAAAAAACAACTTATTTCACTCAGATTATTTAACATGCAATCTTTGACTCAGTTCTGCACTCATGGCTTAGCTATCTTCTACAAATAAATAAAATAGAGTTTTTTTATGTCTACATGAAAAGTTGTTCAATAATTCAAATATTCCACCAATGCAATACTTTTAAGACAATTTATGTAAATTATGCTGTCTTCCAGGGAAAAAGTTTATGCCCCTTGTGATTCTACTTTAAGTGCATTATCATTTCTCCAAATAGAACTAAGTATGGTTTCTAAATTTGAGGAAATCATATGAAAAATATCTTTTTAATCACCACAGTGATTATATCAAAGATGGTAACAGCACCTACCTCCCAGGGTTGTTGTGAAAGTCAAATGAGCTAATAATTGTAAAGCACTTAGTACACTGCCTGGCATATAGTAAATGTTAAATATACAGTGTTAAGTTTAGTTAATAACAAGTATTAATCATTATTATTATTATTGTTATATTATTATATAAATACACCAAGTATAGTAAATACATCCTCCATTTTGTAGAATCTTTCTCCATTGACATTAAAATGTCATGAATTTGGTCAATATAAAATATTTAAATATATTTTGAGTGAAGAACCTGAAGGCTCTGAGCTTGACCGCAGAGACCAAATTGACCCAATAGATGAAGACTACACCAAGAAATAATTTGCAACGCACATTGATCATAAAACCACAAAGGAGATATCTGTGGTTGAATGTGTTGAGATTTATGAGCATCCTGAAATCTCATCTCAACAAGAACACATTTAGAAACCATTGATGTCTAAGAAATAACCACTTTGAGTGCATCCTTTTGGAGCTATAAAATGTATCATGACAGATTTGCAATATACCTTAGCCAAAACCTGTGTGATACTAACTAATACTAAGACCCATCACTTAACGTAAGCTATAGAATGGTTAATGTTTCAACAAAGAAGGAAAAAGAATTGATTGATGTTTTCAGAACATTCGATAGATAAGAAATCTATGGAAATACTTTTGGAAAAAGCAGAAATCAGTTCACAGAGCAATAAAATGGATCAAGAAAAGGTGTACACCATTAGATTTATCAGTTGTAACTAAAGGCAGTTTACCTCTGGATGGGGGTTGTGATATAGTTAAGATCTAAGAGTAGAATCAAAGAATTATTTGTGTGTTAACTGTTGATAACGTGTTCACAAAGAATTGGCAAAATAAATCACTGTCATACAGATTTATTTGTGGAAATGGAAGCATTTGGGATGGCAATTCAGGATCAGAACATCACCTCAAAAAATCACAGAAGGGTTGTCTTGAAGGAGCTGCCTTATCAGCATTTAGCACAGTGCCTGGTATGTAACAGGTACTCAGTAAATGTTTCTTGACTAAAGAACCCTGGGTTTGGGGATCCATAGAGGTTATTCCAGGAAATGAAAGAAATTGCATAGCACATCCCTGTGACTGTAAACATTTAGCACCTACTGAATGCCTAGCAAAATTTGACCTAATGGCTAGAATTATACATTAGAAATTCTCTTTCATGAATTGACATATGACAAATCTCCATACTATGAATATAAACTTTAAAATATCATTGAGAACTCAGCTAATAACTGTACTGGAAGCAATCCATTCTCACAGGCAACTGTTATTCACAATTGTTCAGATATAGCATTGATACATAAAAACATAAGAATAATATTTTTAATAGATGTAACCAACTCAGTATTTATAATATACAAGCTACATGGAACAAAAAACTTTCAATATATAGGGAACATTCATAGTGACCATTGTTTCCTCATTATCTGCTTTCCCTGCGCATTATTCTGGCAAGACCATGTAGTACCAACACTGCCTCTCATATCTCCTTTCCACCCCTTGGGTTCCTGTCGATGTGTTGTTTCATGTTAAATTTTTAAGTGACTATAATATACCAAAGTAGGCATATCTTTGTGCATGTTAAATGTGATACATTTTAATTTTATTCCTTAATGTGGTTAGCATCTGTGGAATGGCAACATACTAGCTTTTTTCTTAAAAAATTCATATGCCACCGTCATAACATTTTGTTTGTATTTCATGTATGTGTGATGATAAAATCTCTTTTGAAAATTTGATGTATTTGGGTGGGAGACAAGGGGACTTGAGCAGAATGACCACATCTTCAGATCACATCCAGGGTCCTTTCAAGACTGGTGTATATTGATGAGATAGTGAGTTAGTGTTCTTTAACAAAAAAGAATGGATAATCAAGCAAGTTGGGGGTGAGACTGTGGCCCTTTCAGACCACTCAGAGCAGTGGTTTTCAACCTTCCTAATGCCGTGACCCTTTAATACTTGTATGTAGGCATCTGCATGTGGGCAGATAGAGGACCGTGGTGTCTCGATTCCTAAGACCATCGGAAATATGTGTTTTCTAATGGTCTTAGACGACCCCTGTGACCCCTGTGAAAGGGTCGTTTGGCCCCCAAAGGGGTTGGGACCCACAGGTTGAGAACTGCTGACTTAGAGGCTAGTTGAGAGGAGCTAGGTCAGAGAGGACCTAAGAGATCATCTACTCTAACCATTTATTTTTATAAACGGAGAAACTGATGTCCACAGGAGGTTAGATGACTTGCCACAGGTAGGAAGTGGCAGTTGGAATTTGAACACAAGTCTTTCAATTCCAAATTCAGTGGTCTTTCCACTCTACCACACTGTTTTGTCATCCCCTTAAATACCACCTAACCTTTCTCCTATCTGCTGTAATTCACAGATCAGTGAACTCACACTGTTTGGCTGCAGATTGCATGAGCCCTGGATTCTGTGAAGCTCCAGCCAACATAACATAGGGGGAAACTTAATATGCTTTCCTGAGGCAATGGTGAAGTGATTATATCATTTCTATAAGCATTAAACTGTGTCACAAATTAAATAGCAGGATATAGTGGCTTGCTAAAGCAGTTTATAATAAGTTTATGGTAGGGCAAGTCTTGGTCATAAACATGTTGAATGTTAATTAAGATAATTTACTCTGTACTATATTGAGATTGGTGATTAAAGTGGAATATAACAAGAAAAGAAATCTTGAGCTAATGAAATTAATCTCTGGACAATTGAAAAATTGTATTTGGATTCAATGTTCTCTCTTTTTAATTATTTTTGAGAGATTGTACTTGTTTAAGAAATTGCTAGAGGAACTGAACTCCTGAACTCACTCTAGAAATAAAGAGTGGAATAGCAAAAAGTGGATCTGATTTTACCTGTCGGGTCTATTTTGCCGCAAGAACAACATAATTAGATATTTTATGTTTTGTCTGATAATTAATTAAATTTAATATGGGAGTTGTATTTGTTCAGGCAGAATAGTCTAAAAATGTAATATATGAATAGATAGATTTCTTTGTCCTTTCACTGATTTCCTGTGATGCTGACAGTGAATTGTGGTGAATAACCTAAAGATGATACCTAATTTTGCTGAGTTCTTTAACCATTATCTAAAGGAAATGTGTTCTGTGTCCTTTATTTGCTTATAATTATTCAGAATTTAGTTATCATAATTGTGATTATAAATAATGTCCTGTGATTATAAGCATGCCACATATTAAGGTTGCCTCTGTTTTTCTAGAGCAGAAGTTTTCAACCTGGAGACTGTGAACTTTTTTCTTTATGTTTTGCTAATCATATTTCATTGTAACTTGTTTCCTTTGTAATCACATGTATTTTATTTTATGCATTTAAAAACATTATTCTGAAGAGTCTGTACACTTCTTCAGACTGTCAAAGGGAAACATGCTATATAAAAAGGTTAATAATGCCTTTTCTGTGGTATTTTGAAGTCATCATAATCCACATGTGCCTTTCATTGTAATGAGTAGCATTCTGTTACTGATGGATATCCAAAGGCTGGTTTCTCATGTGGCTTACTTACTCTGGTAAAGAGCCTGTACCCCTCTCAGACTTGTGTCATACTTTAATCCTCTGTGGATACAGACAACAGATAGATCAGAATACATTTGTTGGCCGTACATATTATTATTCTGTAATGGAAGGTTGTAACTGGCATTGCTAAGACTCCAAAATATCCCTATTGTATGTCTTCATTTTTGTAGCATGTAGGAAATTTCCATACATAGTGGAATTCTTTAGAGAAGAATTATCCCTCATCTCCCTGCCTTTGCTCTGTCTATCCAGAGAAAATTTCTACCCTTGAATCCACTCCTTTCTTCCCTTCAGCTCTTCTTAAAGACACAGCTTAAACATCACGTTTTACATGAGTCCTTTCCTGATCCCTTCACCTGTTCATGCCTCCCCCCTTCCAATTATAGTTTATGTATCTTGCATATACCTATTTCTGTTCATGGTCATCTCGTAGAATAGAACGTAAACTTCTCAGGGGCAAGTGCTATTTTGTTTTTTGCCTAGCAGAGTGTTCGATACATTGTAGATGCTTCCAAAATGCTTTTTTATTGGAAGAGCTATAGTCTCCTAAATTAGAAACGTCAGAAGCCCTTAAGATTATCAAAGAGGAATTTGTGCCACAAGAGATCAAGGACTTTTTGTCATAGATGCTGAAAAGGAAGCTTTTAATTTTTTAAAAAAAAAATCCAATTTGTCAACAGCTATTCAGACCCACCAGTCTCTAGTGATTGAGAGCTGCCCCTGATCATCTTGAGAAGGTTCATGTCTGGCAGTCTGTTTCTGGTTCTGATTCCATATTCCCATCAGGAAATTTCTTCTGATCTTAGTCTGGTTTCCCAAGTAGACTTTTTTTTTCAATCAAGAAAAGAATATACAGTCAGTGTAATGTTGGTTTGCATTGATTACTTGTTTCATTTCTGAGTATCAGCTATTAAATTGACTTTCTTATATAAATGAGTCTCCTTCTAGTTTGGATGGTCATCCTAGAGCAGTGGTTCTCAACCTTCCTAAAGCCACGACCCTTTAATACAGTTCCTCATGTTGTGGTGACCCCCAACCATAACATTATTTTCTTTGCTACTTCATAACTGTAATTTTGCTACTGTTATGAATCGTAATGTAAATATCTGATATGCAGGATGTATTTTCATTGTTACAAATGAACAGAACCCACAGGTTGAGAACAGCCGTCCTAGAGTATGATTACCACTGCATATGTTGAGCATTCAGACTTCAGATCTGCAGAGGTAGAAGGATAAACCTTGAAAACAAAGAACACAAGATGTTAGGCCTTCCTTCTCTTTCACTTGGTGCTTACTTACCCTCCTCCCCCCCCACACACACTCATACACCCTTGTCCTCCCCTTCGCCCTCCTTCTCTGTCTCTCCTCCTTCTCTCTTTCTCTCTCTTTCCCTCTTCCCCTCTTCTATCTCTCCTTCTCTTCAGTTCTCATCAGCAGGGAAAGTCTGGAAAATCTGGATTGAATTCCTTTTTGTACCACATACTGGTTACTTGACACTGAACTAATCATTTAACATTTTAGCACCCTGACAATTCTCTAAGATTATGTATTGCAGAACAGTTTCTCAGGTAGAGGTTTATTTCACTGGAAATTCCCTGCTACCTGTGAAATCACCAGGCTTGCCCCCCACCACCATGCACACGCAGACACACACGCACATGCACACACATGCACAGACATGCGCACACACACACACACACAAACACACACACAGAGTAATATGGTAGATTGTAAGGGACTTGAATCTAGGAGAGCCTTGATCTTGGATCTTGGTTCTAACACAGACTCGTGAATCTTAGTTCCCTTTCCGAGCTTCAGTTTCTTCCTCTTTTAAATGAGGATAACAATATTTGCATTATCTGTGTCTCAGAGTTTTGAGGAAATAATTTTATAAATCTTAAAGAACTTTATACATGTATACTATCTACTTTATCCTTAAGATGTCAGGTTCATTGCTCACTGTCTCTGGGAGTGGAATGGGAGGGAAGAGGAGAAGAGAGAGGAATTTGGAATTCAGAACTTCAAATAAAAATGTTAGAAAAGAATTGGAAAAAAAAAAGTCAGGTCCAAATTGAGCTCAAGCAAACGTTTTCTTTTTTCTTTTGCTTTTTGGAGGGCAATTGGGGTTAAGTGACTTGCCCAAAGTCACAGGGCTAGTAAGTGTGTCAAATGTCTGAGGCTAGATTTGAACTCAGATTCTCCTGACTCCAGGGCCGGTGCTTTATTCACTGTGCCACATAGCCACCGCAAAGCAAACATTTTCTAAATTTTAAGAGGAAGTAATATAACCCAGCTTCTCCTATAAATTCTCCAGCAACAATCTAGGAAGAATGTCAGATAGATTTCTTTTGCTCAGGAGTTTTGAGCAGCTGTGAGCTAAGTTGATTGGTGTCTTCCATATCAATTTTGGTTGGCCTCTGCCCAGCCTGATCAGGGTTAGGAGTAGAGACCAAGTAAGCAACAGTTTGCTAAAGCAGAGATGGACCAACCTTGGTCAAAAACAGGTCAAAACTTTTGTGCCAACCAGAATTAAACTAGACCTGTGAGTAGACTGCAGTTTTGAGAGAATTAGCCTTTTTTTTTCCCAAAAGAAGTGAATTCAGCAATTATTACTTTAAAGGAGTAGAATACATGGAAAGAGATATTCTAAAAGGCAAAGATCTACAATTTAGCCAGCAAAGCTGAGTACCGTCTAATATGGAAATTTTGAAAATGGACCTTCAATGAAATAAAGGATTTTCAGATATTCCTGATGACCAAACTAGAGATGAAAAGGACCTTGAAATAGAAATATATAAGTCAAGAGAACAATGAAAAAGTAACAGGTGAACAATCAGAAGAAATTTTGTAAGGATAAACTCTTTAAAAATCTAATGGAGAGGAAATATGTTAAAAGTTCTTTTAGAATCCAGTTGTCACAAGGGGCCATGAGGAGTCAATGGAGAAAGAGTATTAATAACTTTGTTATGTCTTGAGAATGTTGTAAAAAAAAAAGTGGGTAGAGGAAAGAGAAAATTGACAAGAGATGGGAGAACTTAAGACATATAATTGGGTTGCATAATTAGAACTAGGTGCAGATATGGAGGGAGTGAGGGGAGTAGGTATTACCTGAACTTGACTTCATCCAAACAGGCCAAAAGGGAGCTGAACATAAGCACATATTCGGCTCAGCAGGGGTACAGATGGGAACAGGTTAACTGCTTATTTTCTGATTTTTAATTGCATTGATTTTGTTTTTGAAAACTTTTTTGTGTAACAAGAATTGTTCCTTTTGCCTCCTGAATCTGCTCTCTCTCCTCCCTTATCTATAGACCTTGTTCCTCTCATTTGTTGATATCACCTTTGATGTCTAAGTCATGTACTTGTTTGAAATTTGTCTTGATACATGGTATGAGATATTTGTCTGTACCTAGTTTCTGCCATACTGCTTTCTGATTTTCCAGAAGTTGGTGTTTTGTTAGGGTTTTTTTTTAAAATAGTGAGTTCTTATCTCAGTATCTGGGATCTCTGGGTTTATCAGATACTTGGCTAGGACTATGCTCATTTGCTTCTGTTTATTGTATACCTAATCTGTCCCACTGATCAATGTCTTCCTTTCTTACCCAGTACCAGCTTGTTTTGATGATTACTGCTTTGTAATATAGTTTGAATTCTGGCAATGCTTCTCACTTTTTTTTTTCGTTCCCTTGATATTCTAGTTTGTTATTTTTCCTGGCCTCATGAAATGACCCTTTGGTAGTCTGGTTATTGCAGCACCGAATAAGTAAATTAATTTCGGTAGTATTGTCATTTTTATTGTGTTGGCTCAGCCTAGATAAGTAGGAAATAATCAAAAGAGGGGAGGCCTTAGAATTAAGAGAGATATTGGGAAGGGCTTCCTGCAGAAATTGGAATTTTAGTTGAGTTTGAAGGAAGCCTGGGAAGGCAGGAGGCAGAGATGAGGAAGGAGAGCATGGTGGACATACAGAGAAGATGTCCAGAACCAAGAGATCAGAGTGTCTTATTTGTGGAACTACAAGGAGGCTAGTGTCACTGGATTGAAAAGTGCATGGTAGAGAGCAAGATACACTGGAGTGTATTGAGTACAGGTGGGGGAGACATGGTCAGATCTGTGCCTTAATATTGGAGCAGGGAGAGACGTGGAGCAGGCAGGGCCACCAGCAGGCTGTAGCAGTAGTCCAGGCATGAGGTGAAGGCCTGTCCCTGGGGATTGGCTGTGTCAGAGCAGAGAAGGAGGTGAATATAAGAGATATTGCACAGGTGAAATCAACAGGCCTTGGCAATAGATTGGGTTTGAAGGATGAAAGATAGTGAGGAGGCCAGGATGGTTATGGACCTGAGGGGCGGAGAGAATGATATTGCCCTTGTCAGTATTGGGAAAGTTGGAGGAGGAGGGTTTAAGGAGAAAGATCTGATCAGTTCTGTTTTAGATGTCTTTAGTTTAAGATGTCTGCTGGACATCGAATTTGAGAGGTCTGAAAGGCCATTGGGGATGTGAGATTGGAAGTCTACAGCCATCAGCAAAGAGATGGTAATTAAGCCCTTGGGACGGATGAGATCACCGAGTGAGGAAGTAGAGAGGGAGAGAAGGAGGGGCCCAGGACAGAGCCCTATGAGATGTGAGAAGTGAGAGGTGAGAAGTGTGGCCTGGCGGAGGATCCTGCAAAGGAGATTAAGGAGGAGCAGCTGATGAACAAGAGGAACCAGAAGAGAAGGTGGAGGGCCCAGAAGAGAAGGAGGAGGGCCCAGGAGAGAGTGTGTCCGAAAACCTAGAGCGAAAAGAATATCATGGAGAAGAGAGTCACCAGTTGTGTCAAAGGCTGCAGAGAGGCAGAGAAGAATGAAGGCTGAGAGAAGGTCATTGGATTTGGCAATTAAAACATCACAAAGAAAAAAAAAACATCATAAAGATCAGAACAGATAGAGGAGGATAGCTAACAAGGATGGTCAGTTCAAAGGAGGGCTTTTTTGAGACATAGTTGTGTTTGTAGACATTAAGGAAGGAGGCAGTAGGCAAGGAGACCTTTCCAGCCAAAAAACATTTTATTGTTTTAAAATTCTCTTAAATAAGACTTGTTACTAACATTAAAACAGGAGACTTCATTGTGCTGAAGCTTCCAAAGTAGAAAAACCACATCATTTTGAAGGATTTACATTTCACTAACTCTTTAATATGTTAACCGTGCTATTGAATTAGCCTAGAGAAAAAGTAACCTAAGCTCTATATTAAGGGCTGAGCTTTACTCAACAAAATCATTTGAAAGGTAGCATATACCTATAGATACACACAGGCACATGCACCTCACTTATAATACATAGGGAAAAGATATCACAGGATAGTGTTAGGTAATTTTACCTAACATTTCATAGCCATTTAGGAAAAAAGCTCAGATTCCTGACTTCTGAGACAAATAAATTTCTCTAGACTAAATACAAACCAGAAACTCAGGATCTGTCCATTCTAATCCAAGTTCTTCTGTGTACTTAATGTGTGGTCTTTGAAACCAGAGTTAAGTAACTCCAGTCTCTCTTAACATTTCTTCATCTTCAGAGGGGGCAGTGAAGATAATACTTTATAGGGATATTATGAGAAGAGACTCATAAAAATTTTAATGTACTTTGCTTAAGCATGGAATGATGCATACCTTATATGCATAATGGTAATTACTGTAGGCCTGGAAACACTTAATGTTGATATAATATGATCTAAAATTGAATCTAGGGGAGGTATCTGAGCAAGCCAGTTATTTTCTGTGAACCCTTGTTTCTTCATGTTTAAAATGAGGGGGTTGGGCTAGATATTTATGGAGCCTTTCAGTTCTAAAATTAGATGATTCTATGATTATATATCTTGTTTCCTTTGAGGAGAAAGATGTAACTCTGAGAAACTTTGAAATCCAGGATGGCCCAACGTTTCTTTGCCTATAAAATGTTTAATTTCTCATTGCTTACACAGCACCATAAAACAATCTAACCTTTCTTAGAGCAAAATGACTTCCAAGTTGATAGTGATCTTTGAATAGCTCTCTCGATTTTTTTTTTTGAAACATTGTTAATGTGCCACACACATTAGATCCTGGTGTTGAAAAAATACACAGGCTCATTCTGGCCCAGACATCAAAGAGTCAAGTTTGTCCTTAAGCTCCAACAACAAAATTGCCTTTAGGAAATGTTTTGGAATCCTCAGGCGGACACAGTTTGCCAGACTTTGATCTGCATCATTTGTGACAACTCTTAAACTGTAGACTTTCTAGACATAAATTAAGCAGTGTTATGGAACTTAGGCAGAAAAGGAAAGATTTAGAAGTTGGGTGAAGTCAAAACTTTGCTTTGGTGGTTTGTTTCTCCATATTTGTGAGACGTGGAAATAAAGTTTGTCAACAGTTAACCTCTGTGCTTGATGAGAATTTTCTAAACAAGATGATTTATGGTGAGAGGTCATTAGTGATTCCAAGTGAGTCATGGACAGAGTTCACACGGATAATTGCTAAGTACGTTTCTTCATATAAATGGATTATTTCCCCGTTTTTTGATCCCAGATTTAATTGCAAAATTTCCTAGACATCACCAGTACTGCTAGGAGATAGGTACAGGCTTATTTTTAACTTTGATGGACACATTTTAGATGATTATAGCTTTGTATCTGCAGATACCATGGAGAGTTTTATTAAAATGTACAGGGTAACTACTATTTTCATTATATACCATCAGAAATAAATCTGTCCTTTGCATTAAATGCAACAATTATGGTTTCTTTAGCCATTGTAAGAGAAAGCATATGTTTCCTCTTTAAGAGACTGTCACCTTCAGAAACCAGATAAAACGTGCATGTCCCCTGGGCCCATTTTCTAAGGGTGAAGCCAAGAATATGTTGAACTTTCTGGTCCTCTTCCAGGTGACTCCACTGGGGGTACTATGCTGGGCTCACCTGGGCCAAGTTACATCCCAAAAATGTCGTGCTGTCCTTAACCTTTATTATTTCTGATGAGGAGAGAGATAGCGAGAGGAAGGCAAGCCTCCAGAGCACAAGAAAAATATGATCAACTTCTGTTGTAAGATTCGACTTTCTAAAAGCTATTATGTGGGCAACTTTCCCTTTTAACCTTCTGTCCTTCACCTTTGTGGGTGTTGTGTCATCTTTTACTCATCTTTATTTCCCATCAACCCCCTCAGGAACTTCCTCTCTGCTCCTCTTTTTTGCAGCAGCAGCTCCTGATTAACCCTGAAGGGAGCCAGCAATCAGAAAGCAATTTCCCCTCTTCCTTGAAATTGTTCTCACCCCACCTGTGAGGATCCTTCCTGCCTCTTTGCTCATAGATCATTTGCGGAGATGTAATTCCATTGTTGGGTCTGCCAGAACAGCTGGAAGAAGCTAAAAGGTGACCTTGTGTATGCCAGCAGATGGGGCTCAGTTCTGGCATTTCTCTTCAGAATTGGGTGGTGGGGAAATCCCCCCAAATAGGCTACCACTAGAGCTTCCATATTTTGCACAGTACTGCCCCTCTCCTGACCTTTTTGCCTACTTGGTAGCCAAGAATATTGGACACAGAATGGGGACCAATAGCCTCTTTTTGAATAGGATTTTTGGCTAATCCTCTCCTTTCATTATGGCATAGGGGAAAGGGCACTTCATGTGGGGCCAAGGGTTCAAGTTCTGATTCTGCCACTTACACTAAATAACTTTAGGTAAATTACTTTGCAGACCCTTTGGGCATGAATTTTCTTAATCAGAAATTGAGTAGGTTGGATGAGAGGAGGAAAGTCTAAAGGCCTTTCCATTTCTAAAGTCTGTGATCCTCTGCAACTGTATGTGGGTTCATGTGTTCTTTCTCCAGTAGAAAGTAAGTTAATTTTTTAAAGGGATAGTGCTTTTTAAAAAGGTATGGTATATATGGTACTCATGGCATCTGTGGGTGTTACTTTGATTGAAAATATTTATAAATTCTAGGCCGTATACTCTAGGATTCCCTTCCCTTCCTCTCCTCTTTTCCCTTTCCTTCCCATCTCCCCTTCCTTCCTTCTCCTCCCATCACCTTCTTTTCCTTCCTCATTTCTCCCCGTCTCTGCTTGTCCTTTCCCTTCTCTTCTCTTCCCTTCTTTTCCCTTCCCCTTCTGTCACAATAAGCATTTCATCTAGTGATTGGCAGATTAAGAACCAGTGCTGGGATTTACAAATTCAAATAACTTTCTTCTCTGTGGAACCCAGTTTCCTGATATCTAAAATGAGGTAGGTTGGTCTTAATCAGAGTTTACCAATCTTAAAAATCATGTACGCCATGGTTTTTAAAAAAAGGGGGAAAATCATCCCCCCCACTATATACGTGTTTCCTTCTTTATAAGTCATATGCACGTGCTGTTGTTCCACTGATTTTATACGTCACACACACACACACACACACACATACACATGAAATTCAGAAAAGATAAGTTAAAGATGGAATATTGATCCTAGAGTCAGTAGGAGCAGCATCTAGAAATTTTTGAACAGGGCAGTGACATGGCTAGACCTGCACTTTGTCAGCTGTGTGGAGAATGGCTGGAGAAGGGAGAGATGTGGGGCAGGGAATCAGGTGGTTGTTATAACAGTCTGGGCTAGAGGCTCGGGCAGCTCGGTGGTAGTGGTCCAGCCAGAGTCTTGGGCCTGGAGTCAGGGAGACTCATCTTCCTAAATTCAAATCTGGCTTTTGACATTTATTAGCTGTGTGACCCTGAATAAGTCACTTTACCCTGTTTGCCTCCGTTTTCTCATCTGTAAAATGAACTGGAGAAGGAAGTGGCAAACTACTCTAGGGTCTTTGCCTGAGAAACCACCAAAAGGGATCACAGAGACTGAATCACATACACATATGACTGAAAAATGACTCAACAACAGCAGTAACAACAAGGAAAGAGGTAGCAAGGGACTGAACAAGAGTGATGACTATTTGAATAGAAAGAAGGGGCCAAATGGGAGAGGTGATGGTTGTGGAAGTAGAAAAGGCAAGATTTGTCAACAGACTCCATGTGTGGGTTGAAGGAGCATGAAGAGTCCCTGGTGAGTGATGACACTAGAGACAATTGATTTAGGTAATCACCAGGGTCCTTTCTAGGTATGACATTCTTTGAAATGGGTTAACTCAATCATACTCAACCTCCCACTGAGGTGGTGGAACCTTGGTGACTGGAAGGAGGATGGTGCCCATGGCAGGGATAGGAAAGTTTGCAGGAGGATGGGATTGGAGGAATGGTAATGTAATGAGATCTGGCGAAGATGGTGCCCATGGCAGGGATAGGGAAGTTTGTAGGAGGATGGAATTGGAGGAATGGTAATGTAATGAGATCTGCCGAAGATTATAGCCATGCTTAGGAGCTCCATCCCACCAAAGAGCTAAAAAGGAGGAAGCAGGGCTCATCCTCATGGTTCCCTCTCCTGGAGCATAGAGGCTGCACTTCCAAGGTTGTCGGCCACATCCAAGAGACCCCAAGGAGCGTGGTGTGCCTATGTTGGTGGAAGTGGTGCCTACTTAGTGGCTGGCTGTCCCATAAAAGTTATGAGATATAACTACTCTGAGGTCTCAAGAGGCCCAAGGGGAGGGGCAGAAGGAGAGTGGAGTGTTGAGGAAGGGGGTTGGTGCGGTTGTGTTGGAGTCAAGCCCCAGGATGGGTTATGGATGCAAGGATGGGATATGATGCCTCTGATTCCCTGATCATCTTGGGGGTCAGTCCCTGGTGACTGAAGACACGAGAGACAATTGATTTAGGTAATCACCAGGGTCCTTTCTAGCTATGACATTCTTTGAAATGGGTTAACTCGATCATACCTAAAGTTTTGTCCCTAAAATTTTTGTTTTATCTGTTACTTTATGTCAAAAACAATCACATAGATTTTCTCAAGATAATGAATGTTAAAGGACTTTAAATATATATATATATATATAT
>CM053581.1:549613730-549667555 GCA_028627135.1 Pseudochirops cupreus
CCTAGCCTCATTCCCCATCCATCACTGCTAGAGAATATTAGCAAGAACACGGAGAAATAGATCCCTCCCTCTTAATTCAACCTGGTCCTTCTGATTCCAGAAATACCCCGTTCAAGCAAACCATTGCCACGGCAGGCGACCGCCACTACAAAATCAGGATTCCTCTGTATCGGACTTGGTTTTAAAACAAAAGCAACAAGAACAGCAACATTTATGTTGCTTTTTTTGGAGCCTTAATATGACCCTTCTGTAATAATGCAGTTCTGGGAGCGCTGACAACAGCAGCAGCATAAATTATCTTTACATCACCTCCAATAAAATCCTGCTTTAATGTCTTATCTTGGCATGGAAGTGACGTTGGGATCTTGAGGGCAATGACCAGGGAGCACATGGTCTCCAAGGCCCAGCAAGCTGAAGAGAGTTTAGTAAGCCCCTAGTGATGAGCTCGCTCTCTCTGTTGCCTTGTTAAATTCTCAGAGTTTATGCCAGGCTGATCCACGGTAATGAATATTTCAGCCAGGGCATCTCTTGAAGACTGAAAGAAATGTGGATCCTTGAAGTGCATTAACATAGTGTTTTTCAAACCTTATCTCATACCTCATCCTTCTCGCCCTCTTTGTGGCATTCGTTCACCCTGTCTTCACGGTCCCTTTCTCTGCTAGGCTTTCACGGCACTGCTCTGTCTCGGCTCTCCTCCTCCCTCTCCCACCTGCTGGATCTTCGTCCAAGCCACTTACGCCAAACTGTGGGTGCGCTAAGGCTCTGACCTGTCCTTAGTTTTTGTTTTTTTTCTCAAAATTTTCTCCCTTGATGATCTCATAAGTTCCCATGGGTTTAATAGTTATTCTTATACAGATAATTCCAGATTTAATAGATGTATCCCTAGTCTCTCTCTTGAACTCTAGCCAAATGCTTACTCAATGTTATGAACCCGAGTGTATCATTAGACATCTCAAACTCAGCGTGCCCCAAAGAGAATTCATTAGCTTTGTCCTCAAACCCACCCCTCTTCTGAATTTCCTCATTTTTCTTGAGGGAATGATCATCCTTTAAGTCCATGAGGTTTGAAAAATCAATGGCATTTTCATCTCTTCACTTTAACTGACCCTGCATGTCCCATCGGTTGCCAAATCTTATTGCTTTCTAGGTAAATTCTCTCCTGTGTCCCCTTCTCCTTGCTCACACAACCCTCACTGTAGTTCAGGCCTTCTTCACCTAGGCAATTGCCATAGTGTTCATATCTCATTTCTCTCCCCATTCCACTCAGCTGCCAAAGTGATTTTCCTAAAGGGCAGATCTGACTGACCACAGCATCTATGTATGCAATACACTATAATGTCCTGCTGCCTCTAGAATCACTTAAAGCTCTTTGCTGCATTTTCAGTCTTCTCACACATTATTTGCTTCAGTGAACTCTCAAGTCTAACCATCCTGCCTCGTTGGTTGTTCTTCATACAGACTCTCCTCTGCTCTCCATACCTTTGCACTTCCGCCCTACACCGTCCCCCGTGCATGGAATGCTCCCTTTCTGCCTTTATTCCTCAGAACCCTTGGCTTCCTTTAAGACTCAGCTCAGATGCTACCTCCTACAAGAGCTTTTCCCAGGACCTGGTGTCTTCCCAATATTACCTTCTATCTAATCTTTACTCGTTGTCTTTCCCATAGAATGTATATTCGTTGAAGATAGGGAATGTTCTTTTGTTTTGTTTTGTTTTTGATTTTTCCCCAGCTCTTTTGACTGCATCAGATACATACTAATAATTTAAGGCTTATTGCTTGGTTGATCTCTAATCCTCAAATCTGTACGGTAAGGTAGGTAGGAGCCATTTAATGGATGAGGAAAATGAGCCTCAGGGAGAGATGTGAAGTTCCTTGCTCACCTCAGAAAACTGGTAGGTGGCAAAGCTGCTACCCCTCTCTGGTCTCCTGACACCAAGTCCACTGTTCTTTGCATTAAACTCTATATGGTGAGTGACAGATCCCTCTTCACCATTTCCCTCTTTGTGAGAGGGTGGAGAGAGTGACACCAAAAGACTGATAATCTGAGAGTGAGCAGGAGTGAAAAGCCAGAGGGAGCTTCTCAAAGTGTAGTTATGCAGAAAAGTGGGTTTCCTGATCTTAGAAAAACATGAAAAGACTTGCGTGAAATAATGAAGAGCGAAATGAGCAGAACCAAGAGAACACTGTATATAGTAATAGCAATATTGTTTTAAGGGTGACTTTGAGCGTCTAAGTCATTTTGACTATTATAAATACCCATTTAACCATAAAAGACATATGAAGAAAGATGCTATCCACATCCAGAGAAAGAACTGATAAATAGAAGTATGTATGGAATAATTTTACATAATATACCTATTTATGTCTAACGGTAGAGGGAAGAAAGAGAGAGTGAAAAAAAAAGAAAAAAATTACATGATAACTTCTATATATTTAAAAGGAATAGCAAGTTGTACGTGGTAGACTTACAGTTTCATGTGCAATTGTCTTTTTTATTATGCTCTGTTATGGAAATGCTGGTTTTATTCCATAAATTAAAAATAAACTAAAATGTTTCAAAAGAGGGTTTGAAGAGTAACAGAAATGCTTTTTAGTGAGTCGGGTACCTTTGCCTCCTGCACAGGTCTCTGTCAGGAGCCGCAGCTGTTTTCTTGTATCTAAATCCAACAAATTCAAAAGCCAGGCCACGTGTTCAGAAAATTCATTGTAAGGGCAAAACTATATTAAATATAATATGAAATCTTGTTCACAGTTCCATTCAGAAAAAAGGAACAGTATAATTCATTGAAACAAGAGAAATGGGCTCCTGCCACTTAATACTTGAAAAAATATTAACCAAAGAATTTTCTGTGAATTGCAGTTTAGCCAAATGTTTCATTTGAATGTAGCCAGGCTGTAAGAAATCATAACTATAAAAATGAACTAAGGACATGGCCAGGTCTTATTTCAAAGGTGAAAGAAAACGGTCTTCAAAAGTAAGTGGAAATGAAAATTAAAATGGTTCCCAATCATTAGATTTACTTAGGCTTGTTGTCTACTGTTACTTCAGTGACATCTTTCAATAAAACATGAGTACATTTCAAATCCTTCCCTCCCCGCCTCCCGTACACTCTGAAAGCCAAATGAAAGCTCTCAAGTGGTTGTTGACCTTTTAACTTTGTTCTTTGGTTGTCCAACAGCAAGTTTCTTCAGCAATAGGTCAGTTCCTTCAATGAGAACGTTTCTTTTATGCCCTATGCTTTGATTCTAGAGAAACTCAGAATTTATATATGTGTTTAGAGAGCAGCCACATATTTTCATCTCAGAGAATGGGTGTTTGGGGGAATTCTTTGATTTGTATCTGAGAAAACAAAATATTGTGAGATCTTTTCATTTTTTTCTTTCCCAACAAGACAAGTTTATGTGTGATGGAACTTAGCCAGTATAGTTATTTCAGCATAATAACATGCTCTCAATGTTTTCTTTTGATACAGTTATTAGCTCAGGGTCACATTAATGCTTATTCAGCTTGTACACTGGCAGAAGGGTTGGTAGTTTCAGGTTACCTCCTTGGGGTGAAATTTACAGGGAAGCCATTTGGAGTTTATTGAGCACATTCGCAAATATTGGTTCTTCAGTAGCACATTGTAGAGTGATTCTAAATCTGGCTTGTGAATGCATCAGGGCTTTTTATGTCTTTCAGTGAATTCTTAGTTCTTTAGTCTTCCCCTGCCCTCATAAGGAAGAGATCTGATTTTTGCCTTATAAATGTGAATGTTTTCCTTTGTTTTTGAGATGCTTAATTGCAACCTTAAATAAAACTGGTCAACATAAGACCATAGATGTATGACTGGCAGAGATTTTAAAGGTCTTCTACCTCAACTCTCTTACTTCATAAATGAGGAAATTGGGCCCTAGAAAAGTTAAGAGAATTCCTCAAGGCCAAACAGGTAGCAATGACAGTTATAATGAACTTAAAATCAATATAAACATTTTAATGAAAAGACATCTCCTAGGAAGGTAAAAAGTCCTGCTGGTCTTTGATTCAAAATTGTTAAAGGGTAGAATTAAAAACTCGAACTGTTGTAAGTGAGTTTTATTATATCACATTTCTTTGCAACAATGGTCTACATTCCTAATTGTAGTCACTTTTTACTTATTAATGTGTGGTTTAGATAGAAATATAACAGTGACGTTCATGTTCTTCCCCCAAAACTCGTTCAAGCCCCTCTATAAGCCCTGAATTTTCATTTAAAAAAATCCTTGGCAAAAGCTGCCTTGAGATTTGTCATCATGGCCCATAGATGACCCTGGAGTCTGAAAGGCTATGGCAGTAATTTTAAAACCTTGTCAGCTTCTGCCATTCTGGAAAGGCTTCAGGTAGAGGGCTGGAAACAGATCATCTGCTCTCTAAGCACGGTGCCCACTAAATGTGAGAACGTCATCCTCTGCAAGTTGATGGTCAGGTGAGAAATCCCTTAGTAAATCGTGGTAAACAAGGAAGCAAAAAGATAAAATATCTCTTTGCTTCTAGGCCTCTTCAGTGATTTCAGCAGAGTGATGGAAAAGGGGTTATGGGGGTCTGCAAATATTAATTTAACTCTTGGTACTATAATGCAAGATTCTTGTTCACTGACTGATTAATTGAAATACAAGTGGAGGAACTTAATCACATCACTATTGACATTCTTAAGACCTAAAAGAAACCTGCAGGATGTTGGGTGGCCTCCTTGTGCACAATTTGTGGATGGACATGAACAATGAAGGTCTAGTTGGGCTGCCATCTGCCCCACTGGAGCAAATACCCATAATTGATGAGAACTGTCTTATAGGCATCAGCATTAAATAGCTCTTTGGAGATGTGCAGTGGGTATGCTATATAACCGATTTTTAAACATGAACTTGTCCCTCTAAGAACTTCTCACATTGGGCCAAGGTTCAACTGAGGCCACCTTGCTCTGTTTTTGTTAGTGGCACCAAGGCAAATATTAGTGAAAAGGCTCAGCCACTGTCTCTGATATCATTCAGAGGTTTAAGGACACCAAATACCACTTTTCCTTAATAATTCCCTAAATCGCTACCATTCATTCATTTAAGTATTTTTGAACATATATTTATTTTCAGGTTATGTTACCAATGCATTTGGTAAGTTTACTGCTCACATTATGAAATTGTAAGAAATTCCTAGTCCTTTATATCATAATTTAGTGACCTTATCTATAGTCATTCTATCCATTCTCAGGATTTAAGAAATTAATCCTGCTTTTCCTGCTGGTCTTTGATTCAAAATTGTTAAAGGGCAGTATTAAAAATTTGAATTGTCCTAAGTGGGTTTTATTATATAACATTTCTTTGCAATAATGGTTTGCATTCCTAACCACAGTTACCCTTTACTTATTAATGTGTGGTTTAGATGGAAATATAACAGTGGTGCTTACATTCTTCCCCTGAAACTCGTTCAAGCCCCTCTGTAAGCCCAGTATTTTGATTAAAAAAAAAATCCTTGATAAATGCTGACTTTCTGCATTTATATGATGATAGGATTTGGAGTTGGTCATCTTTTCAGGTTGAAGTTTTACTAATAATTTTAGGCTACCTCATTGTTTCCCTTCATCATTTTCGTTGCCTTTCTTTGGCCAGTTAAAAATTCTACTAGAGCTTTCCAAAAACTGTAGCAACCAGAACATTACAAAGTATCCCAGAGGTCGATTGCATTATGGGAAGGAAAATGGTTTCTGATTAGTTTCTAGGAATCTTCAAGATACTGCCTAGAATTTTTTTTTTTTTTACATTTTTGGTTACAACAACACAATCTCTTTGGGAAATGGACTCTAAGGATTTATAGGGTATCATATCCCTTGTTCAGAAGTTCCATTACTGGAAGCATATCCCCAACTTAAGGATAGGAATCTGACTACAAGGAAGCCAGGACTTATAGAGGTTTCAGCCTAGTTGATCTCTGACCAAGCCTTCTAGTACCCATAACACTGCCATCAAACACCAACTTAGTGGTGTGGCAGGCAGCAGAAAACACAATAGCAGAAACCCTTTAAAGCATGGATAGGGTTTCCAGGATGGGAGCAGGAGTAGGGGAGCTGTTGATTTCGTATCTAATGAGGGATTCTCTGGTGTTACCCAGATTTGGTTGCATAAGGTGGTGCTTTCCTCCTGGGCTCCCTTGTGTAGTTTGGACATCGTCTCCAGTCATATTCCTACCAGTTCTCTTTATTTCTTCTTGTGGCTCTGGTTCAGGAATGCAGCTTAACTTGTGCTGAAAAAGAAAAGAACTATGGTTACATAGAGGCTTCTGGACTCTCAAAGCCATTAACATCCAGAGCTAGTATCTACTTTCACTATTATCTTCTTGACCAGTTGTGGTCACCCATGATCTATATCAGATTGAAATTGAGAGAGGTGATGGCCATGTAAGATGGTTCCTATCAGAGAAAAAAAAAATCAATGAACATGTTCCAGGTAAGATGTGGCCAGTGCAGATACACATTGATGCAGTCTCACCCACAAAGGGTCTAGGCCTTCTGTGGAGGGGCAGGGGGATGTCCTTTGAGGCAGAGAGGGTACCTACCTCACTCCCATTCCCTTGCCGCCTTCTCACAGGAGAGGTGCTCACTCCAGCAGGAGATGGAAAGCACAAGGGAAGCAGCCAGACCTACCTCCATCACTCAGTAATCCTAAGGCTCATGCTATTTGTATGTACCGCCTGATAAAAATCCTGGTAGCTACAGACCCTCAATGAGCTTGGTACATGACTCACCATTTTTCTCTCCTCCCCAGGAGACTTCAACATTACACACTGACTCTCCATCAGACACCTTAACCTACTCAGTCTCCCTGAGCTGTTCTTCCACTCTACCTCAGCGACATGCAGATGGATATGCCCTTTTATCTTGCTATCACTCACATATGTACCATCTCCATGTCCAAGAATTCTCAGTTCCCCTTATCTGACTATAATTTATTGATTTTTCTCCTTTCCCTCTGCCTTCCCTTGCAAAATCCCACTCCTTTGCACCATGACCTCCAGTCTCTTGACCCCTCAGTTCTCTCCTAGGCCATTTCCTCTGCATTAGCCATTCTCTTCTTCTCCTCATCTTGACCCCTTAGTGAAGCAGTTAAACTCTTCATTTTCTTCCTCTCTTGAATCCCTAATCCCCTCATCTACTCAAAATGTTCCTTTTTATTTAAAATATTGTTTTAAGCCATAATGGTATTGTCCAGTCTCCACTCCTCCATTTCCATTTCCATTCTGAATGGCTGCCTTAGGGAACTCTAAACTATTACAGGTAGTGAGAATTCTCCCATAAGCCAAGGATTCCTATACAGTTAACAAATGATGGCTCATGTGGGAACCCCTGCAGGTTAGGGATATAGTATTACTTCTCCTTAGCACCTGTGGTTTACCCAACCATCTCAAAAACTGAAAAATCACTTTCTTGGGGCCCTTACTTTAAAATGATCAATGTTATGACCTAAAAACTTGACCTTTGTAGCATCAAGTTCCAACTTCTTCTTCTACCAACAAGTAGCACCCTCAACCATAAATTCAGCTCTAAGCTTCTAAATAACATGGAATTAGGTTTGTTGGTACCTAGATGACTGGGAGATATTTTGATTTATAGTACAGGACCTGAAAGTCTATTGCCTATATCCAGCCACTCCAGCTAATTTGGGATATTCTCTTGTCCACTGCTAAGCCTGACCCCAAAGCCAGTGTGCTCGGTGGTGTCTAGAAAAAGTCATGCAAATGTGTCAGAACCTGGTCAGAAGTTTACTTGCTGAGGAAGACCCTGGACATTGAGAAGGATCTTCTTCCATTCAGTTCCTGGCTAAGCCACTGACTTCAGAGGAAGTAATCAAGATGAATATGTATCTAAGCTGATGAACCTAGAACTGAAAAGGCTTTAGGAAAGGAAAGGTCCAAAGAGGGTGTATGTTTACTGATGTTTGACCTTCTCAGTATCTCTAATTTCTCTGTTTCAAAGGAAATTTGAGAGGAGAGAATCACTCCTCAAACATTCCTCAGTAAAAATCAAGCAAGTGTCAAAGGGAGCAGTGTACATGTCCAATGGGCCCAGGAAGCTTTCTTCATTCAGTTAATGCACATGGCTGCTCTGCAGTCCTCTGTAGCGCATCCAAAGAAGGAATGACTTGCAAACTTTGTTCTTGTTTTACTCCAAGAAACAGTGTTAGTTCTGGCTATCAGAACTCATTGATCTGTTATGAATTTACAGGAAAAATGAGGGGGTGGCTGGTTGGGTCCCAGTGTGTTTAAGGTTTGTTCTGATTCTTGTGGAACTTTGATGACTTCATTCTTAATTTCAGTTCACACATTGATGCCAACAAAATGATACCTCTAGCCTGATATCATTGTGGATATTGGTAACATATTAATACATTCTGCCCTTCTAAATCCAGAGACGTACTAGGGAAATTGGTGCTGCACCTTTTCCTAGCACGTACAAGACTCAGACAGGTAGGACATAAAGTTCAGAGTCCTGTCAAAAACTAAAGTTTATCCATTCTTCTTTTTGGCTTCTCTGAGCACCTTTATTTTTTCATGCTCAAGATTCCTCCCTCCCTTCCTACCTCCCTGTTTTATTCTCTCTTTAATTTAATTTCAGATCAGTCTTTCATTTTGTTGTGGTTTGTTAGAGAAAATGTGATGATGACAGTTACCGTAAATTGTCATGGACTAGATTAGTTTGTTACTTTTTAAAAAAATTGGTGCTCCTTTCCTTAAATTAAATTCTTCCTTTTGGTTTCTTTATGATTTTTTAACGTCTTGCAACTACCCTTTGGTCATTTTCTATAGTGTGGCTAAAGTGACTTTCTTTTGATGATGTTAAAATCTTCTGCATTGAAATCACTGTCAGCAGCTGTGAATCTGTCACAAAGCTTTTCTTCAAAAGAAGAAGAAAATGTAGGTGCCCTTGCAATAAAGCTTTTAAAATAGGGCTTTTCTTTTGAGGGTGGGGAGGATTTCTAGCCAGGTCTTTGGTTTCTCTACAAGTGGCATTTCTTGAATCTATCTACATAGGCTAAACTTGGGGTGATTGCTTGTCATTTGGCATGTTATTGTGACCCCAAGGCATATACTTTAAAGTCTGACTAGAGAATCTAATAACCAAGCAAAGGCCCTTGATATGAGCAACATATGCCCTCCAATATGAGAGCCCTAAACCAATGAGGTAAAATGGATACAGTTGGCACATTATATCATAGTAGAATTGTTTTGATTTTCCCTTCAGAAAGTCTAGCAAGCTGAGCACTTTTATGCTCTAACAAAGATCACGTTTAATCTGCCAGCTTGTTCTTTGGATCCATCTTCCATGCATGGATTCTGAAGTTGTCTCTGAGTACTTTGATGCACCTGTAGCTCTGCAGAACAAAAGGATGGCTCAGCCAGTGATGAATGGGATGTAAGCTGATACCTAGGGCACAGACTCCAAGTCATTCGTCAAGACCTCCATGCCAAATCTTCTTTCATATCTTGAACCCTGTGATTTTGCTTGATGACAGTTCCTGTTCAGTATGTATTGTAGTGTTTCTCCTGCAGATGGGGATGTTTATGTTGTGTAATAAGAGAGAACAAAGGCCACCAGACTAAACAGTAGCCTGAGTTTCAAACAGTGCTTCATGACTTCCTTGGCAAAACTTTCTTACAATCCCCAACATGTGTTAGCATTTAGCTTTTCTCCCAATGGCACATTATGCAGGAGAAGAAAAAGAAAAAAGACCAGACAGTACTGTAGACTAATCATGATTTTTATTGAGTTAAAAATGCCAACTCCTTTTAATACACTTTGGCAGTCTTAAGACAGTATCATTAGATTTTTGTAGTACATTTCTCCACTTAGCATGGAGACATGAATTTTGCCTAGTTCAGTTGTTTGTATAATAAGCAGAGAATAGCCAAATTTTAAGGAAAGATTATATTGCATATCTTCAGATCCTCCAATGGGGGTGGTCCTGGACTAACTGAACAGATTCCCATCTGGGAAACATCCTTAAAGCTCTTCTTATTTTCCCTTTGGGTAGCAGCTCTTAACATTTTGTCTAGTAATTCTCAGCATTTTTGTCTTCCAGTACCTCATCATTGATTCTGCCTAGATCACCACTAAAATGAGATTGGGGATACAAAATAACTTGGGTCCAGGACAAGTCTCATTTAGAAAAAGTGGGAGGATAACAAAAAACATGAATGATGGAAGAGAATGAAAAAGCTATTATTTTGCATCAGAGGAAGAATCCATCTCTCTTTAAAGGTTCATTGTATCATCATTATCGTCAAGACCATAGGTTCCACCCGTGCCTTCCCTTTTCACTTGTTTTGCTCCTTCATTCTTCAGCAGTTCATGAAGAGTATTTTTGTCCTTGTTCTGCAGATACTTTTCACCAAAATTGTACTCCAGCGCCTTGTGGCTTGGAGGTGATTGTGGTTTCCAGAAGACTTCACCAGCAGTGTTAGTATTCCTAGTCCTTCTTCCTTTTTCAAAGTCTCATGCACCAGGCTTTCCATCTCAAACCCATGTTATCATATCTGGGCAATTCAATATAGGCGTTGAATGACAATGGCAAGCCATAGTATAATGACTCAAAATGGATATAAGGGAACCCCATTTACTTTCAAAATTTCAATTATAGTTAGAAAGCTTCATTATAGATTATTAAAAATAACTGAATCATTGGTTAATGGCCCTCTCTAAGAAACTATAAAGATTTGTCAGAAAGGACAGATCATGATATGATGGAAAAACCATTGGCTCTGGAGTCAGAGGGCATGGGTTCAAATTCTGCTTCTGACATGTCTTGAGTGTCACTTAATCTGGGCCTGAGTTTCCTCCCCTGTAAAATGAGAGGCCTGTGCCAGATGGCCTCCTCTACACTGATTGATTCTCTCCAGCTGATGTTCTCTGCCTGAACTTGTAGAGGGTACTTACTTCCAGGGCTGTTCTTATTGTAAGAAGCAAAACATCTTTGGGGGAGAGGAGACTTATATTTTTTTTGTCAGTTCATTCAGTCATGCAACCAACAAAAGACTTAGAAAATCCTTGTAATATATAGGGCATTGCACTATGCAAAGATAGAGAGGCCTTGGCTCCCTCTCCTCCATAAATTTACAGGTCATGAAATAGCATTGTGTTGGAAACAACCGCAAATCCTAGGTCTATTAGTCTGCTAAGCTAACTAAGTGGGTCAATTGTATTCCTTTCATTTCTTGTTTGGAAAATGTCTTTTTGCTTATCCCCAACACTGGATTTTAAAATCTGTATTCCAAATGCCTTCAAATAATTTGTTATTCAAGCCCCACTTTTTATGTGGAGAAGAAAAATATCCTTGTATAAACTGTTATCAGTCAGAATTTTGCAACTCTGTGTAAGTGAATTAGTACACAGTGTGGGTCAGTGCAAGCATTTTAAGGAGAAATGTTGCAAAAATTATTGAATACAAAAGCATTACTGCTTTCACAGTGGAAATAATGTTAGACCATAACTAAATATTATGAAAGTAATATTTTTTCAAAACTGCCTCACTAATCCAGTAATTTGAAATCCAGCTTGATTCTACAGAACGTTAATTTAAAATGACTCGTTGGCTGACGTGGCTGGTGAATTATGTAAGTAGTAAGAAATGGAAAAAATCTTGTGTTCAGTTAGTTCTGCATTCTAAATGGTCACTGAGTAAATAGGATCACTAAAAATCCTGCCATGTATTCCTTGCAAGCTCAGTTTACTACATTTTAAATTGGTAAATTACTGAGCACCTACTAAGTGTAAAGCATAAAGATAAATCTGTTCATCTTTATCAGAGTTGACTTTGTGGGTGATCATTTCATCAATTACTGTGCACTCCAAGAAATTATCCAGATTCTTTTGTTGTATTAGAATTCATTTACTTTGATTTTTACTTGAGGTCATCTGACTTTTGGCTTGGGCCTAGAAATCTGATTGATAGGAAACAATATCTGCTATCTGCAGTCTGGTTTGGGACTCCAAGGTCTAGAACTTCTGGTTCATTCTTTTCGCTGTGAAACATCATCATGAGCAAGCAGCTCTTACAAATATCAGCATCGTCTCACTGGAAAATGTTGATAATTAAATCATACATCATAGAACTAGGATGAATCTTGAGAGGTGATCGAGTTCAGGCCCTTGCTTCTGGGAAGGCTGAATTACAAATTGTATCAAATGCATATCATTTTATTTGGATTAGATTTGCCCATTTAATACATTTACATAATTTATAGATATATTTATATGAAAAATGTTATCAAAGCTTAATATTTATAGATTTGGATTTTTGTTCATGCCCGAGTTACTACCCTGTCATAATTTAAGCCTCTCTAGAGGTACACTCACTTCTTCAAATTATCAGAATACACCAAGCAAGCCCCCAAGCATCTAACCTGTTCTAAGCATGCCTTGATGAAGGCATAGGATGCCTCGTTAAATTCCATTGTTAGGGTAGGGTTGTGTATTGAACACAAGCATACAACACAATATATGTGAACTAGAAGCTTATATTCACTGGTAGCAAGGGTTGGGCTTATTTCATTCATTAAATTCTGACAGATACCAGGGGAACATGCAGAGATAAGCAAGACATGACCCTTGCTCTCAAGGTGCTTGTGGTTTAGAAGGGATGTTGATGACATGTCACAAAGAAATGTAATAATATTTTTGCATAGTTTTGTAAGATGAGGACAAAGTGCTATGAGATTGAGTGAGGAGAGATATTTTCATTTGGGAGAATTGGGTAAGGGTTTCATGAAGGAGATAGAATTTGGGATGGACATTGAAGGCTGAGTAGTACATCAACAGGTAGAAATTGAAGACAGGAGAGTCAATCCAGGGGTAAGAAACAGGGAGGGCAAAAACTCTGAGACAAGAAGGAAGGGGACATATTATCTAATTGGACTGAAACGTAGAGAATGTGAGAACAAGAAGCTAAATGATCACAAAAATTTATTTTCAATTGATTTATTTCCAAACTCCATCCAAAGGTCAGCTTATTTTAAGGCACATTTAATGCAACTTCTTAATTCTAAGAATCTGGACAGTTCTTTGAAGCTTATGAAAATGGACTCAAGTTGCATCATATACCTCTCATGATTTTCAGCCAATAAATTAGTGTGGAGGTGAATACTACCTCCCTTTTTTCCCTAAACACACTAATAGTTGACCTTTCAAATCTAAGATTTACTGGTTTTAACTCACGTTATGACTTATATTAGCAACTGAATTGCAAAAATAATAAAATTCTATTGGGAAATAGAAAAGGAATTCTTCATTTTTCATGGGTTATAAAACACAGACTACCAGATTGTCGTCAATCACTAGAGCAGAACTTAATGTCATGAAAGAGTTAATTCAATTTCATAAAAGAAGCAGTTATTGCCTTTCTTATCAATAAGTTCAAGCCCATTACTTTTTAAAGTATCTTAATTATATTTATTGTAAATCATAGTACTCTGCATATAATACAGTCCTTTAAAAGAGTAAATTAAATGTATAGTTTCCTGAAGAAGTATCTTTTAACTGCAAAAGCTTTTGGAACCAAAAGTCAATTCTTAAAGACTCTTTAGGGAAATAGAATACTGGATTAGATATTGATAAGCTGGGTTTTCTAATAGTATGGACAATACTTTAGAGAGAGGTGATATACTGAAAGTTAAACGAGGCTTTCTAAAATCGATCAATCAATAAGCATTTATTAAGTTCTTAGTATCTGCTAGACACTTTGCTCAGTATTGAATATTACAAAGAAAAATCTAAAACAATCCCTGCCCTTGAGGAGCTTACCTTTTAAAAAAAATAGATCTTTATTGATTGCTAATTTCCCTCATTCCCTACCCAGAATGACTCCCAGAGAGCCAGTCCTTATGAAAAAAAGGATTTTTTAAAAAATAAAAAAGAAGCTAAAAAAATAACCTGCTCATTCAAACCAATCAGTACATTTCCAAAAAATCTGGTTCTGTATGTCGTGTTTCATATACCCATGAAACCTCCAGCTCTGCAGGGGAGCAGGGGAGACGTCTTCTCACGCGTCTTCTTTGGGGTCAAGCTTGTTCTTTGTAATTTGGCCGCATTTTCTATTGTTTGTAGTTTTGTTCCTTACATTTACATTGTTACAGATGTTTCATATATTGTTTTTATGACTCTACTTGATTCATATTGCATGAGTTAATTTGAGACCTTCCCTGCTTCTCTGTATTCATCCTATTGGTCCTTCCTTGCATCACAGTAATATTCCATTACATTCTTGTAACATTAACATTTGTTTAGTCATCCCCCAATTGTCAGGCATCTGTTTTGTTTCCACTTTATTTGTACTGCAAAAAAGTGCTGCTATAAATACTTTAGCATATGTGGGGACTTTCTTTTTGTCACTGGCCTCCCTTGAGGCACAAGCCTAGCAATGCATTCATTGGGTTGAGGGTATGGACATTGTAACCACTTTGGTTAATTCCATATTGCTTTCCAGAATAGTTTAACTATTTATAGCAATATCAACAATGCATTAGTGTGTGTGTGTGTGTGTTTCCCTTTACTTTCTCTTTTTCTTAGATTTGTTTAGATCTGAGAGAAGAACAGTAAAGTCTCCTATTATTCTGTTGCTGCCAATATCTTCTTGGAATTCGATGAACTTTTTTTTCCTTTATTAATTTAGGTCCCATGCCGTTTGGAACATTTGATATTGATATCAGTTCGTTGTCTCAGATTCATTTAAATATATGGTAATTTCCATATTTATCTCTTTCTGTATTGTGAATTTTTACTTTGCTTTGTCTGATAACACAGTTACCACTCTTGCTTCTTTGTATTCACTTGAAGCCTAACAAATTTTGTTCCAGCTCCCCTTGTTTATTCTATGCATGTCTTTGATTCACACATATAATAACTTTTTGAGGTTTTGTTTTCTTGTCCATTCTGTCACTCTTTCATTTCATTATCTTAATCTATTCGCATTTAAAGTTATGAAAGTTATATTTATGTTTTCTTCCATTTGTCGTGAGCATTTTGTCGCTTAATATTTGTTGTTCCCCTCCGCTTTTAAGTCAGTACTCTTTTAAAAATGTTTCATTAATCCACTTTAATGCAGCCATATTCACAAAGCTTTATTCCCCCCTACTCTCATTGCTCCTCCTGTCTGTTAATCTTTTCCCTAATTTTGGAATTTTATTTAACTTACTGATTTTTTTTTTTTTTGCTTTTTGGAGGGCAGGGCAATTGGGGTTAAGTGACTTGCCCAAGGCCACACAGCTAGTAAGGGTTAAGTGTCTGAGGTCAGACTTGAACTCAGGTCCTCCTGCCTCCAGGGCCGGTGCTCTATTCACTGAGCCACCCAGCCGCCCAACTTACTGATTTCTTTAAAAAACCTTTTTTAAAAATCTAATTCTTACTGTGTTTTCTCTCTTCCTTTTCCTTCTTTCAGCAAAGTGGACAAGTCAAAACCCTCTCTCCTTTCCTCCTCTCCAGCTTCTTTTGTCCATCAACTGTTTCTTCTTTGCCTTTTTCTGTGAGTGATTTCTTTAACAGTTTCCCTTCATTAATATGTATCTCTTTTGTTTATTTTGAATTTTTATTCTTTGATTCGCGGTCTGTACACTAATTTATTTTCTATTTAGGAGCTTTGTGTGCTCGTGGAATTTATGCTCATGAAACACTAAGTTCTTCTTACTGCCCTTGTAAATCTTTTTTTTCTGTTGTGATTCTCTTTTAGAAGATTCTTAAGGAACAAATGAAGATAGAAACATTGCCCTGTAGTATAAATTTCCCTGTGTCTCAAATCATGTCCAATTATGCCCCCTGCCCTCCCCATCATCATTCTCCTTCCCATTTCCCATGTACCCGTTCCCTCTCTGGCTCCATGTCATCCTACCTTTTTGGATGGAGGTGACATTCTGGTAGACCTGATCTCCCTTCTCCTGAGTCAGAGTGTTGTCCACGAGGGCATCACACTCCCCACGTATCCAAATCCTGCTGGTTAGACCCATTGTTAGGCCCCATGTCCCATTATAGTATATATCTCTTCTGCTGTGTGAATACCCTTGATGGGGACCCACTCCCCACATCAGGTTGAGCCTCCCCGTTTCTTATGACTTCCTTCAGTTCTTCACTCTGCCTCTTTTCCTGTTCTCCTGTATCCACTTTTTGCTGAGAGATTATGTGAGTTTTCTTTCTGTCTTTGTTCACTCATGGATTTGACTAGGGCATATTCCATGTTCCCTTCAGTCCTACACCTTCCGTTTCCTCTTTGTGCCCCCCACGTTGTGCAGTGTAGTGCCGCAAAATATGCAGGACCACCACAGTTTATGTCAAATAAGGAGTTGTACGTTTCAGTTAGTGGTTTTTGACACCTGCTCCACCATTGCCACTTCTCTTGCTTCTTTAAATTTGACTTTCATCTTTATTACCTTGTGTACTTTTAAAAAGAAACCTGTTAATAGGGCTCTTGTTATTGGTTTTTATTTTTATCCAATAGGAGTTTTTTTTTCCTGTTTTTCTTTTTCTTTTAAAAGTCTCTAGAGATTGGAAAACGTGTTTCCTTACTTATCCTTTCTTGGGAAGTTATCTATCTTTGGATTTTTGTAAGTTATATAATTTGCTGACACCTTTTTGTCTTTGTTTTTTGTAACACTGATCGGTTTTCGTTGATGAATAGGCTCACAGTTGCAGAGTGTGTCATTTTGGATTGTATCTTGAACTACTTTGCTTTTCAAGTTATGTCATTCTTTCTCTTGCTGTGGCTGCTGGTGGGTGCAGAGTAGTTTTGTATTTAAATTCCAGTTCCTTTATATTTGAATGTCATTCTCTTGGCTGCTGGCAGAATTTCATGTTTGTCATTGGAACTGTCAGATTTAACATCTGTGTGTCTTGGAGTTTGCAGTCTGGGTTTGTTTGTTTGGGGAGCCTATCTTTGAATTATTTTAATCTCGCACATTTCTTTTACATATTCAGATGTTTTGTGTAGTTTTCTCATATTATTTCCTACATTTTGGTATTCAAGTTGTTTTCATCTGTCATGTTCTTTTGGGAGACCTATGAGTTTAAGTTGACCCTATGTATCCTGTCTTCAACATGAAAGGCATTTGTCATATAGAGACCTTGTGTTAATCTTTTTACATTGATCCCCCTCTAATGAGGGAAACAACATATACATGAATCAGTACATCCAAGACAAATCTAGACTAAATGAAAGGTAGCTTTTGAGAGGAAGGCCTTCTGTAGGAGATGGTCCTTGAGATGAGTCTTAAAGGAAGCTGGAGAAGAGGGAGGACATTCCAGTTAGACAAGACAGCCAATACAAAGACATAAAAATGAGAGATGAGGTATCCTTTGAGAGCAACAGCAGATAGGGCAGTGTGGCTGTGCTGTTGAGGATGTGGAAGGGAATTGTGTGTTTTCTAAAAATGGAAAAATAGGAAGTGGCCATGTTGTCAGGAGCTTTAAATACCAAACAGAAGAGTTTATATTTGATTCAGAAGGTAATGGGGAGTCACTGGGGCATATTGAGCAGAAGAGTGACTTAGTCGGAACTATGTTTTAAGAAAATCACTTTGGCAGTTACAGGGAGGAAGTTTTGGAGTGTTGTGAGTGGATCCAGACTTGAGGAAGAGAATCCAATTAAAAGGCTACTACTGTAGGAATCTAGGTGATAGGTAATGAGGGCCTGAACTAGGTTGGTTGCTGTGGGGGTGGAGAGAATAGAATGTATGAAGGAAATATTGTGGAGAAAGCAATTACAAGACTGGCACTGATTGGATATGTGGATGAGAGGGGTGAATGAGAGAGAAGAGTTGAGTATGGCACAAAATTTTCTTTTAAGCTTGCCAATCCAGAGTCCTCTGGGATTTTTATTACTGTTTAAGAAAGTAACCAGAGACATTAAAAAAACCTCATGCATCAGCAAAACCAAGACCTCCCAAAGAAAATCCTTTCACCCACAATCTTGTGCTACCACAAACCAGCATCCAAGTCCTAGGATCATAATGGCTATCCTGTGTGTCACGCTTTGTCTTTCTAGAATGTCACTGACAGAACACCCTTATTTTTCTGCTTAACATATAAGTAGAGAATTGGTGAATTGGTTAGACACTAATCTAGTTAATCTCTTAATTTGATTTGGAGATGGGGGTTGCTGGGGAGCTCAAGTTTGTTTACAATTAAAAATGTTCTGGTGAATCTCATTAGTTGTCTTTAATGTGTTTTTAAAGCTGCTATGAATAACAAAATTTCTATTTTAGAATAAAGGAAGCACAACATAAACCTTATGGAATATAATATATTTATGAATATAAATCAGTGATAATGTCTATACAGTTTTGTTTGTGGTTTTTTGTTTATTTGTTTTTTTGTTTTGGATACAGACTTGTGATTTCTTTGGTGTAAGGAATGGCCAATGAAGAAACTCCTATCAAAGTAAATCCACGACTGCTCTAAATTTAGCCTTTATTATTATTATCATTTTCTGTTTCATTAACTGTTTCTCAATTACATGTAAAAAGATTTCAACAATCATTTTTTTAAACTTTTGAGTTCCAAATTCTTTCCCTTTCTCCCACTGCTCTACACTCCTTGAGAAGGCAAGCAATTTGATATCAATTATATATGTGAAGTCATGCAAAACATGCTAAATTTAGTCTTAATGAGTTTTCTGTGGGCCCTGAGAGATTAAATGATTTATGTTTGGGTTATACAGCCAGGTTGAGTCAGAGGCATGACTTGAACCCAGGCCTCCCAGACTTCAAGACAGGTTTTCTATTTATTTGGCCATTCTTGTTTCCTGTTGTAGGCATTAAAAAGGTTTATGTTTATTATTATTAAGAAAAACAAAAAATGCTTTGCACATCACCATTCCCAGTGTTTGAGCAATTAAATGAAAAATAACAGTAACAATTTTTTTTAAAAAAGAAAAAAAACTGCATACCTACTGCATGCAGTGCTAGGAACTGGACAGAGATACAAAAGTGAAAAGTGACATTTTAGTCCATACCTTCAAAGAACTTACATTCTAATAGTAGAGATAAGACATTCACAAGTAAATATAATGCAAATTTGAATTTGATAAATGTAAAATAAAGGTGAAAACCAAGTACTCTTATTTGAAGAGCAAGAAGCCATTTCTGTTTTTTGGGTATGGGAGAATCAGCAAGATTAATGAAGATTTCAAAGTTACCAACTTCATTCTGCTGAGAAATGAAAGATAATCTAAAACAATCACAGACACATCATACATATGATGACCAACCTTGATAAACTGGACTATCCTCAACAACGCACAGCTAAAAGACAACTCTACAAGCCTCAGGATGGAAGGAGATATCTAAACTCAGAGAAAGATCTAGGAAGACTATAGTTTAAATGGAGACTGAAGCAAAACATTCTATCGTTCTTTTTCATGTTTGGTTTTGCTTTTTTTTCCCAGTGATCACTCATTGGTTACAACCCTTCTATATAACCAAACTATTGTACAATGTGAAAGTATTTGCACATCCTATACATGAATGCACGCCACCATGGGGCGGGGGGGAAGGCGGGGAGAAAATCTGAAACTCAGGGGATTGTGGAATTGAATCTTGTAAACTTAAAGTAAATAAAATAAATTAAAGTGTTGGGAAAAAAAAGAGAAAGATAATCTAAAGATTTTCTGGGCATTCAATAGTCACAAAAAATTTAGTGGGAAATGTAATGGATGAATGGTGCCAGAAAATAAAAACTTCTCAAAGGTTGAAGTACTGAAAATGACCTGTCATTGTTATTTTGGCTTCTCTTGGTACAGAATTCATTTCTTAGAGTTTAAATAGTTAGAAGCATTGCACAGCAACTCTTCAAAATGGGGGGATGAAGCATTTCTAGAGAATAAAATATGAAATGACTCCTGTACATAGCTTTTGATATTATATAAGGAATAATGACATTTTATACACTAGACTTTGTAACACCCTGTTTACTGACATCTTCCTTTGATACACTTAGAGTATAAATGAAGCCAAACTGTTGAAATTCATTTAAAAATGTGAGGTTATTCAAAAATTAAGCCTTAACTTCTTCAAAAGAGGTTCTCTCCTTAAAAGTTTTTTTTTTTAAAAGGAAATTCTAGTTTACATTTACACCATGAAAAGAAAATATGAACTTTCTTTTGTTAAAGTCTTTAAATAGAAACATGACTTCTGACAGAACCTGGATTCATAAGAAATGTGTCTGTGAAGTCAGACTGGTTTTAAAAATAAAACTTATAGGCCCAAAGGGGTGTCATCTTTCAAAATTCTCAACTTGGGATGCCCATATTTCAGTAATGCCACTACTGTTACTCAAAAGACATCTTTTATAAGAAAGTGGCCTTCAGAAGGTCACACAAGAAAATATTTCATTTCTTGTATAGATGAAATGTGTGAATACATGCATGTATATGTACATATAGGTATATGTGTGTATATGCATCTCAGTTTTGATTCTGTATAATATCATCTGATTCGATCATTGATCTTGTTCACAGTCTGGGTTACAAGAGATTTGGGTTGTTGATTTAAAAAAAAATAAATCATCAAGGCAGCAAGTTAGAGGAAATAGAGAGTCAAGGAGAGCACATGCTGCTTCTGACCCACGCTGGCTGTGTGACACTAATCAAGTCAGTGTATTTCTCAGTGTCCCATTTAGCCCTCTAAGACAGAGTTGCAGATCAGCTGTGGATCTGCTTTGGTGAAGAAAAAGTGCCCTTACAGGTATGACCAAAATGATGGGTAGGCAATGAAGGGGAAGAACTGTCTGGAGGTTATTGTGGTGGTTCAGATGTGTAGTAATGAGGGTATTTACTAGGCTGGTGATAATATGGAGAGAAGAGCAGAGTTGCTTATGATAGATATTGAGATATAGACAGCTAGATGGCCACAGCAGATAGAATACTGGACATGGCATGATGGTAAGACCAGAATTCACTTCCAGCCTCAGATACTTTCTAATGTGTCTCTTAATTGCTTTTTTTGGCCTCAGTTTCTCCATCTGTAAAATGGGAATTATTAATAAAAACATTCAAACCTCACCCCCCAGAGCTGTTGCAGGGATGAAATGAGATAATATGCTTCAAATGCTGTGCAAACCATAAGGTTCTATACAAATGCTGGCTATAATGATGATGGCGATGATGATGATAAAGTAGAATTTAAAGTCCTTGGTAACCAATTAAATATAAGAAGATGAAATGAAGAAGAGGAAAGAATCAAAGATAATTTCAGGGTTTAGAATGTGGAAGAAAGACAAGTGGTGGTGTCACACATAGAGAAATAGGGATAAATGAAGTGAGGTTAGAAAAAAAGAAAGATACAGGGGAAAAGGTAAAAGTCTCAGTTTTAGACATTTTGAATTTGTAGTGCTGGTGGGTTATTCAGGGCAAGATATCTAATGGGTAATTGTAAATAAGAGTTTGGCATTCAAATAAAAGGTCAAAAGTCAGGATAAATACTTGGGAGTCATATACACATACTTTCATTCATTCATACATACATATATACAGAGAGACAGAGAGAGGAGAAATGATGTTATTGGCAAAGGAGAGAGTATGTAGAAAAAAGAAGACAAAATCAAAGACTCACTTTGGGAACATGTCAATTAAGAAGTCCAAAAGAATGAAGAGTCAGTAAAGGAAGTAGAGTATCTAGAGAAACAGAGTTGTCTCTACAAAGCCAAGGGAGGAGAATGTATCTAGTCAGAGAGGATGGTCAGTTATTATAGATTGGACATAAAGGATGAGATTGGGGAAAAGGACCATTGACTCTGGTGATGTGGAGATCACGGATGCATTTTGAGCAATTCTGGGCTACTAAAGCCGTACTTCAGGGGTTCAATAGAGAGTGAACTCTGAGGAGTAACACATATTGGGTGAAGGAGAGATTCAAGATGGAGGCTTGATGGAAGATAGAAGAAAAGGCTTCTTAAAAAATTCTTGGCTTCCTTCAAAGTTTAACTCAAATATAATCTCCTGTACAGGGTCTTAACTGCCCCCTCCAACTGTTAGGGCCTGCCCTCCGAATTACCTTGGATTTTTGTTGCGTATATTTGTTTACCTCCAGGGAATATAAGCTCTTTGTTAACAGTAAGTATTTCATGTTTTTTTCTTTGTATCCTCACCTAGTAGGGATTTAATGAATACTTGATAATTGTTAGTTAATTAATAGTAATGAATTAAATGGAAATCCTCTTTTTCTGGAATCCCTCAAAATTCCATACTATTAACATTTAAAAATCAGGCAATAGCAATTAATATTTGCTGAGTGTTACTGGGCAGAAGATATTTTGCTAGGCACAGCCGAGGATACAAAGACTCAGTCTCTCAAGGACCTTAGAGTCTAAATGAGGAAATAAAACATACATAGGAAAAGATAACGGAGAATATGAAGGAGCATATAAGAACCAATCAATCAGCCAGCATTTATTGAGTATTGACTGTGCGCCAGCAACTGTGGTGAGCATGGAGGATAAAAAGAAGTCAAAACCATCACACCTGGCCCTGCCCTCAAGAAGCTTGCAGTATAATGGAAGAGAAACCATGTAAATAGATAGATATATATAGGAGATACGTACATATTAGAGGAGCGGTTCTCAACCTGTGGGTCACCACCCCTTTGGGGGTTGAACGACCCTGTCACAGGGGTTGCCTAAGACCATCAGAAAACACATTTCCAATGGTCTTAGGAACCGAGATGCTGTTCCTCTATCCGTATCCAGGCGGGTCTGCCCACATGCAGATATGCCCTCATATGAGTGTTAAAGGATCACAGCATTAGGAAGGTTGAGAACCAGTGTCTTAGAGGAAAGGCTCAAGTGGCAAGGAGCCAGGAAGGCCCAATAAGAATTCAAAGTACGAAGAGGTCACTGGTTTAAGTAGGAAAGAATTACTAGAAAGTAGGATTCAAGTAGGTTCTTGAACAAGAGACAGGATTTATAGAGAAGAGATATGTGAGAATGTCCTCATTAAGGACTGGTAGGCTGATCTGTTCAGGAGAGCCAGTTTATTTGAAGAACTAATTCCCCATCCTAAAGTAAGTGGGAGATAAAGGTGGAAAGCAAACCTGGAGGCAAGCTTTGGAATTCCTTGAGTGCCTGCCTCAGGTGTTTCAACTTTATCCTGTTGGGCTTGGGGAGCCCATAAAAGGTGTCTGAGCAGGGAAGTAACATAAGGAAACCCCTATTTGAAGATTAATAATACATGGAATAATTCAGAGGAAAAGGAAACTGGAAACAGGGAGACCTGACAGTACTCTTACAAGAGTTCAGATATGACAAGGAAGAGGTAGCTGAAAGTGAAAATATGAAGAAATAATTGACAGGATTTAATCACCATTTTGTCTTTTGCTGGGAGTGGGAAAGAAGGTGTGGCAAGTGAGAGAAAGGATCCCAAGATAATGGATCATTTCAGTTTAAGTGGCAGGGAAACTAACACAAACAGGTGTATCAGAAAGGGAGCTGCTTTGAGGGAGAGGGTGATTTTGATTTGAATGTGTTCAATTTTAGCTGAGATGGAGCCATCAAAGGGAACCTTCCAGCAGGTAGTTGGAGAGGTGGGATTAGAGACTCTGGAAGAAGTGAATGCTGGAGATATTGATTTGAGAGTCATCTGAAAAATTATAGTTGAAATCATGAGAATGGATGAGATCCCCAAGGGATAGAACAGGGGAATAAGAGAGAACAAAATCGATCATGCTTTATGTTTTCAAAAGAATCAGTACGTTAATAAAGTAATAGATAATTACATTTCATTCTCCAAATGGCTATCTTAGTTATATAAAATTCCACAAATTTTCTGTATTTCACAGTTATATGAGATCATTATATCAGTGCAAATCATTGGAGGAGTAATGGCCATAAGTGCTTGGATTCAGTCTTTGAGCTCTCAGTAGCTCAGAGTCAAGGTAGGTAGGACCTAAGTCATTCGAGTGTGAGACACAACCTGCTTGGATCCCTCTTCCATCCCAGTTTGAATTCTCTTATCAGATGCAGAACCCCTTCTATAATACAGCCTTTGTTTTGCTTTCGGGGTGGCAGTACTTCCTCCTGGGCATAGGGTTGTTTTCTGTAAAAGCTGGCTTCTTTTAAAGTGTCTGAAGAGCTGCTCCAGAGTAGAGCTGAGATTAGGTCTGATTGTGTTGGCTGCACCTCAAGACCTCAACAAGTGTGTTAGGTGGGGTGTAAGCGAGTAATGGGAGGAAGCAGGAGGAAGGTGGTGTGGAAGTGGAGGACCAGAGTAACCATGGTAACTTCTCAGCACGTACTTCAGTGATGTCAGAGTATGTCCACTGGTGTTTCTTTAAAATGGTCAAACTTTCCAATAAGTAATTCATTTGATGTTATAGATCTGTGAAAAGTCCCTAGTTTTTAGCACTGTTCATTTATCATCTTCTGTAAGCACAGTATTTAGTAAAATAAGAGGCTTTTAAAAAAGTTTCATAAAGCTTTTCAATCAAGTCTCATAGTATTAAAACAATGTGTAGTAATGCCTCGTTTTCTTGGCATCATTGGGGTTAAGTGAATTTTCTAGGTAACTGAAGCTTAATTTGCTTATAATGGAAACTTTATTTTTGCCAAGTTTTGATACCAATGTTATTAAAATGTTTTATATTCTTCCTGACTTAGTAAAACAAGTATTCTGAATATGATGTAAACCCAAGATCATTGTTATTTCACATCAGTGACTGAACTGACTCCATTTTCTTGTAACCTCCAGCATTTTTTCATTTGTCTTTGATTGCCTTTGCTGTTTTAAAGGCAGTTGTATCTTTAGAAATATTGTGGTTTTGACAATCCATTTTTGGTTAGGCTACCTGCTTCTGTGCTATTTTAGAAAGTGATGGGTAGTGGGTATCTATTTCCATGACTAGGATAACCCAGTTACAAACTATTTAAGCTCAGTTTAAGCTCTAGTGTTGTGTTCTTGGTCAAGATACTCCATGCATATGTATTCATGCATACATATATATATATATATATATATATATGTATGTATGTCAAGGGTCTATACAGAACAGGTGGAACTTAATAAACACATTAAAAAGTAGTTGTATTGGGGTGGCTAGGTGGTGCAGTGAATAGAGCACTGGCCCTGGAGTCAGGAGGACCTGAGTTCAAATGTGGCCTCAGATATTTAACACAAAACTAGCCGTATGACCTTGGGCAAGTCACTTAACCCCAATTGCCCTACCTTCCCCTCTCCCAAAAGCAAAACAAAACAAAAAGTAGTTGTATTTTTATTCTCCAATATGAAAATTAGGTTTAGTAAAGTCCCTCATCCATTAAATTAGGCACTTACCAGATTATATTGTATTATTTACCTTAAATACCATACTTTGCCACACAGAAAAATGTTATTTTGAAATGGCAAGAGCATTTTAAGTCTCAGACTATAACATTCTTTGGAGATTGTAGCAACTTGCTCAGCAAAATCTTATGTTATCTTAAAATCTTAATTTTTGTTAAAATAGTTGAGGTTTGAGGCCCTTTGTGATTCACTGTTTGAAAAAGCTCTCCTGTTACAGTAGATGGCGATTTATATCCACTTTTTGCGGGGAGGGCAGTGCCTAGAGTCTAATGGTTGATTGGTGCCCAAATTTTTTTAAAAAACTAAAGATGATGAAAATTCATTGTACATTAATTCGTTAATGCAGAGGAGATAGCTAATGAGGCATACATAAAAAATTACAGTGTGGCATGCTTGTAATTTAGCTGTGCAGTGTGAATTGTTAGTTCAAATTATTTCACAGTCTACATTACCTATGTGATAGTCTTTCTAGTATTTCTGCATTTTAATTAATTTTCCCCATTTTAAAAATATTAATCTACTTAAGAGTTCCACTCACTTACTTCAGATCAGTAAGGCAGAGCTAGTAAGTCACTTGCAAAGAAGGCCCATATTTCTTGTGTTTAATGGATTCAGTGAGTGTATTAAAGTGAACATTTAGTCCAAGGCTATGTTTCTTGGGCCCAGATTTTTCTAATAATACAGAATTGGAGCTGTACTGTTCCATATTTAAATGCAGTGGTTTAAGTATCAATCATTGTCATATGTGATTTCTTCTTTTTCTTCTTTTACAGCCTTGTTGAAGAAAGCAAACTGATCCCAGTTCTTTTTGAAGTAATTCTGGTAAGACATGAAATGAATATTTGAAAGTCGAAAGAATGAAATGGGAAGAAAATGATGTATGGTACACACACACAAAATAGCATTTTCCTAAGAATCTAGAGACCTTGGTTCTAGTCTGAGTCCTTTCATTAACTAACTCTGTAACTTTAGTCAACTCATTTAACCTGGCTCTGCCCCAGTGTCCTCATGTCTAAACTGAAGAGCTTGGACTAAAACCAGGCTTCTGAGTTGGGGATCCACTGACCCTCCAAGATACCCATGGATAGATTTCTGGGGTTCAATGAACCTGGATGGGGAAAAAAATCACTTCTTTATTTTCATGAACTTCTACCTGAAATTGAGCATTTCTTTCAATTATGAGTGAAGGCAACAAACTGTTATTCTGAGAAGGGGTGCATGACATACAAAAAGGCAAGAATCACTGGACTGCCCAATGGTATAGTTTTCAAGATCTTCTAATTTTTCCTATCTGTCATTAGAGTGATCGTGTGGTGGAGTTCAGAGAGCTCTGGACTCTGAGTCGGCACCCTTGGCTAGGAGGCCTGGCTGATGTCCTTATTAGATGTATAACCTTGGCAACTTTACCTAATATCTCTGAGCCTCAGTTTCCTTGTCTCTACAAGAGAGAAAAAAATACTTGTACTACTACATTACTTTATTGTTTTGATGAAGGCACCTTGTAAATATAAGGCATTATTTATGAGTTATTATGATTAAAATTGTACTTCTCAAAATCTTACCATGGGTTAAGGTGTGACGGTAGGTTCTTGAAGACTATACCATTAGGCAGTTAATGGACAAGAATTTATTAAGTGCCTACTCTGTGCTGGGCACTGTTCTAGTGAAATGAAAACCTTGTTAGGTTCTACCATGTTGGAAAGGCTCCAAGCATTGGCGCTAGCAAAAGATTGCACCTACTTTATAAAGACCAGAAAACGAAATGTGGAAAGGTTCCTCAGCAGTTGGCTGACCTCTCAGTGATTAATTTTCTTTGGCCATGGCAGCCGTAAAGCAAAGAACAAGTCAAATGGCCCTCAATCCTACACAATCTCCTTTTGCTTTTGTACTATTGTGAGAGAGATTATCAGGAAAGGGAACAGAAGGTGCTTAGGATCATATGGCTTTTAGATTACCTAGAAACTTTAACTTGGATATCGATACACAAAGAAAGACCTTCTTCTCCAGTGACCAAGGAGTGAACATGGAGCTGGAAGAACGGAATCATATCAGTCTTGAAATTGTTGCTATGCTCAAAGCCAGAAGAAAAAAGGAAGTGCAACTCAATGAAAAGATGGCTCACAAATCCTCTTTGGAGAAGCAAACAAAGGAATTGGTTCAGTTGGTTTTATCTTGTGTTCAAAGTCAACAAGAAATGTCATTTCATGGGACATTTGATCATCATGTGTTTCAGTGCTTATGCTAAATACTTATGAAAAGATGACCATGAAAATAATTGCAGCTTATATGCCAGCCTCTGTAACAGTAAGTGAAGAGGTGGAAAAACCCTGGGAAGAGTTCAGTAAGTTGCTGAGAATTAGATCAACATATGCTTTGATATTTGATGGCTGCAAAAGTGGTCAGAGGTGAGGTTGGTAGAAACGTGTGTTGGCAGTTATGGTTCAGGAGTAAGGAATGAGAGAGGTCAAAGAGTTGTAGGCTACACAGAGGCCTCAGGATTGCACATCATACATTTTTCCTTTGAGAAAAGAACTGGAAGGTGCTGGACAAGGTGAGCGCAAAATAACATAACAAAAATGAACTTAATTATATTTTGACAGGAAACAACTTTATTACTCCTCTACGAGTCATTCCTGAATCTGCCATCAGCATAAGGTCACATAAACAGCTTGTTCGAGCAAAAAATCAAAATTAATAGAAAGTAAGAAAAAATAGATTAAAAGGAGAAAAATATATGGCATGCAATTAAGCACTGACCTATTAAAATAATTGTTCGAGTAGGAAAATGGAAAAGGGGTGTAGGAGGGAACACCAATTATATTTCATATGGACTTTTAACTAATTAATGTAAATCAGTTGCCCCATGAGGAGACCAAAGGAACCCCAAACCCACCATTGTCAGCAAACACCTGCCCTGCTGGACAAACAGAGACTTGATAGTCAAGAGCAGTAGTTCCTTAGAAAATAACACTTTTGTACACAAGCTCTTGGAGCAGGATGCTAGAAGATTAAGGGCAGTTACAGTTTAAAAAAAAAACTGAAGAACAACAGGAGACAAAACAAGTGTTAAAAACAGAAAGAATTCTCAGTGAAAGACTTACCTAAGAAAATTATTCCAATTGAATCAAAAAGAGGTCCATAGAGCAGTAATCCAAATAAATGACAGACTAGTCGGAAAATTATTGTTGTGAGGAATAATAATTCTAGCTCATGAGTGACCAAAAGGTGTAACTGTCAAGGAAAAATAAATATTTAAGATAATAAAGACAATGTAATAGAAAACAGGAAGAGAAAATTTAAAAAAGAGAAAAATTGAGTGCTAGAAAAATTGCCTCTGATTCCTGGGTCAAGTGAAGTCTTTATTTTGACACCTTTCTACTTCCTCGCTTTTTAATATTGTGTATGTTGATGCTGAAGTCCAACTCTTAGGCCTCCTCGTGGCTTAGAAGTGACTGAATTATCACATTTTCCAGCATAGCTGGAAATAGCAGGCTCCAGTGGATCCCATAATATTGGAGAGCCTTCAAGTATTTCAGGTCTGGCAGTGAGTTACGTTTCCATCATCCCAGGATCATCCTGGGTAAATTCATAGAAGCAAAGCATGAGAAGGTTGGCTACTATACAATAAGAATTCCTGAGGCCAGTCTGCCAAGATAAGAGATATTGCAGTCTACAGTAATGGAGGAAATGCCCTCATTGATAAATCACAGGTCCTTGAGGAGTTGAGTATAATGAGTCTCTTACAAGTATCTAACTTCCTTGGAGAAAAGAGTAAATCTTGTACTTCTCTCTACTCTTTATATCCCCCAAGATTAGTTAATATTGTTCGCATAACTGATATTATACAAAAATTGGTTAGTTTTTCTATATCCCCTTGTACGTAGTACACATTACACTGTGATCTCCCTGAGGTCTAGGACCATTTTTTGCCTTTCTTTGTATCCCCATGCTTAGCATAGTGCCCGGCACGTAGTAGGTGCTTATTAAATGCTGGTGGAGAGATTGACCAGTAGGCAATGAATAAATGTTTGAAAGAGTAAGAGGTGAGATGTCAGTATTTTGTCTGATTTTTCTGCCTTCCTCCCTATTCTTACTCCCCTTCATTTCAGAATGGGAGGAGAGGTAAAAAAGAAATAACTGTTTTAAGTTAATTGAGTTAGAACTGGATGGGACTTTCCAGGTCCTCTGCTGTTACCCCTTTATTTTACATAGAGGATACTGAGGCCTGAAGATGTTATGCCACTGGCCGGAATCCCCATGGAACCTGGGTCCACTGACTCTGCACTGACCTGCCTCTCTACAAAACACTTGTATTGACCAATATAGGCAAATGGCATGATAGCAATTGAACTCATGTATTTCTAGGCTGTTGCTCCTACTTCCTCTTCTATTTCATTGTCTAGGGCAGTACCTTCTATAAAAGAGGCGTCTCGTAAATGGTTTTTGTGTTGAATCTAATTTTTGTCTTAGTACTGGAGGAGCCAAGAATCTCCAACAATCCCCGGCAAAATTTGCTGAGTTTGTTTGGGCTGATGGTAAAATTCAACTTCTCTCTTCTGGGGCAGCATTGCTTCCGCCCTCACTCTAGGTTCCCACATCTCAAGGCAGATGTAAAAATTACTATCGGAACCGACAATAAAGCCAATGATTCCTTTTACCCATCCCTTAACCACTAACCATAAAGTTTATTCTTAAACAAAGAATTCAGGACACTTGCTATTTATAGGACTTAGCGTGTCAGCGGAAGGCTACTGGTTTTGATTAAATTAAGCGAGAGTCTCTGAGCATATGATATCTGCTGTTTGCATTAGTTTTCTTGGCTAAGCATCAAAAAGCAGGCTCTATGTACTTATCCAGAGCTGTGAATGATTTCTCACATTGTGCCTGGAAACCTGACAAACTGAAATCAGTCTACTGAATTATGGGGGAAGTTTTTTTAATATTTAAATAAAAGGGGCCTTTTCATATTTCTGGCAGGGGAAATTGAGTTGAAAATTTATTAGACGTACCAAATTTGAAAAAAATATTGCAGAGAGGACAGTGAAGGACAGATGATTATCATATGTCATTTTTGAATGTACAATCTAAGCAGCAGCTTTCACTGGGAGCCCAACAAGAAAATAGCATCACAGTGAAGATACTGAATCTTAATTCTGTTCTAAAATATTGTTTATTAGACTGGCTTCTTTCGTCCATCTGTCTCCATAGATCTGAGTCCTTATTGTGGCCCACTGCCTAGAGCCAATGGTCAAGAACTTGACTAAGGGACATACTTTTGGCAGGACAGCACTAAACTTGAGTAACCTGTAGGATCCTTGAGCAGACTTTTATAAAATGAACGCTGGGTACAGAATCTATGATGTGAAGAAGAGTTTAGATAAGAGCCAGCCCTTGCCCTGATCCTCACCTTCTAATTCTTCCAAGTCCAGTTCAGTTATCACCTTCTGCAAGAGGTCTTTGGCAATCTCCTTAATGCTAGTGCAAAATGCTTCTTGTAGAAGGTGGCACATGGCGGGTATTACATAAATGCTTGTTGGCTAGCAAGTGAATAGGCTCTTCTCAGAGACTGCTTTCTTTATAGGCCATCATTTCTTTCTACTGGCTGATCAGGAAGTGCAGTCAATTACCCACTAGGAGGCAGGTGTTTTCAATGCATTTTCTTTTGTGGTACCATAACCCTTCCCTCAAACTATTTTATTAATGGGCAGGTTGCCCACTCTCTCCCCAAGTTGGTATGTAGAGTGTTCCTTGACCATGGAGAATGGGCATATTTCTAAGCTTGAGTGATCTATACATGCATGCTAGGGAAGGCCATCATGGCTGCCAGCCTACATGCACCTCTACAGGAGGCAAAGGGAATTGAATTTGTAGGCGATAGGAAACCACTGGAGATATGTGAACATGAGTGACGTGACCATATCCACGAATGAACAAGATTATTCTGGGATGAAGGGAAAGGGGAGATCAGAGCTATTACACTAATAGTATTACAGTGAGTGGTAATGGGAGTCTCTTGTAGTAGGAGAGGAAGAGATATACAAGAGTTATTGTAGAAATCAAATCACTAGGATTTTGTAACTGATTGGATAGGAGAAGTTAGGAGAGGAAGAGTCAAAGACAACCCCCAGGTTTGGAACATGGGTTTAATAAGTAAATGGTATAATGTTGTTGTGTTGGGTCATTTTCAGTTGTGTCCAACTCTGTGTTACCCTGTTTGGGGCAAAGATGCTGGAGTGGTTTGCCATTTCCTTCTCCAGCTCAACCTAAAGATGAAGAAACTGAGGCAAACAGGGTTAAATAATTTGCCCAGGGTTACAAAACTAGTGTCAGGCTGGATTTGAACTCAGAAGGATGAGTCTTTCTGCCTCCAGGCCCAGCCCTACTACTGTGCCACCTGGCTGCCCTAAGCAAATGGTAGTTCTATAGGAAACAAACTAGTGTAATCCTAAGAAGAAGCAAGTTTAGGGGGAAAGAGCTTGGTTGAGCTTTAAATTCAGTCAAGGTGTCATCTAGGGAGTTGGAGATAATGGGTCTGTATTTCAGAGGTCCATGAATGGGGATTTGTAGAGATTACTCATGACCACTTTAATCTGCATACCCAATGGGTATTTTTTTTTTACTTTCTTAATTCTATTTCTTATATTAAAATGAATTAAAGTAACAGTATGAAATGCAATAGGAATAACTGTAAACATTTCAGTATTTACTTGATAATTGTCTTTGGGTAAGCATAATTTTATAATTTCATATAATGAAGTATGTTGGATCAGTGAGCCTCATTCCTTTTTGTGTCACTTAGACTTTTCAGAATTTCCCAGTACCCTTACTCCTTCCTACCTTCCATAGCAAACATGCTGATGTCTTCTTTATCCTAAATACAACCCTTTCCCTCAACACAGCTAAAACCCTGAAAGCTGACATCCTCTGCCTCCTCTTCTCCATGAGACTGTTTGAAAGAGGAGGCTACACTTGTTGTCTCCATTTCTTTGCCATCCATTCTGCTCTTTGACCCTTTACAAGATGCCTTCTCTTGTCATTCCATGGTAGGTACTTTCTCCAAGTTTATCAGTGACCCCCTCATAAAGGATATTGAGCAGTGGGGTCATGTGGTTCAACAGGCTGCGCCAGTGAGGAGCAATCTTGGGACCAATGATCTGGAGCTAAAAGAGACCTTGGAGGCCATCTCATCGAGGCCCCTCATTGTACAGATGAGAAAATAGAGACTGGGGGTCGGGGTGATGCCCAGGGTCACATAGGAGGTGAGAATCAAAGGTGGGATTCCAGTCGCATCCCTCTGAGATCCTTCTGTAAAGCCAAAGATTGCAGTGGTAGGAGATGGTCACTCAGGGACTTGCTCTGGAAATTTGAAGGCTTACAGAACAGTAAAACGTTTGTAAAAAATCCAATGTCACATGACTGATTTTGCCCTTGATCTGTCCAGGGGATTTTCAGTTTCCTATATTCTATCTTAGCTGTTTCTCCTAAAAGCTTCTTTGTTCCTAGGAACCTCTAATTTTAAGAAGTTTGCAGTAAAAGTTGGGTCAAGGTGGGGTGTGTGTGTGTGTGTGTGTGTGTGTGTGTGTGTGTGTGTGTGTGAAGGAAGTGATATATTCTGTGCTCCTGTAGGGGATGTGTTTTGGAATGTATGACTAAATCATATTAGGTAGATAACTCAACTGTGGATTATAGTCAGTAGGCTGCAATTGGCATTTTCCACTAACTTTCCTACCAGGAAATATGCATATATATGTGTGTGTGTGTGTGTGTATGTATGTATATAGGCATATACAGTGTTTTTTCTGGACAGTCTTTTTGTATGTTTACAGAGACTTTCCCCTTGACTTTGGTGATGAATTTCAAATTTTGCTTTTTTTTTTTAACAGCTTTTATAATGAGCAACAACAGCATACTGAGTAAGAGATCATGAATAGGCAATGCAAGACAATCTTTGCAAAAGCAGCAAATGAGATTAAACACGAAATCTGGTTTATTCTTTTTATGGCTAATGTCAGTGCAGTTTGCACAAAGAATATCCACGTGTGTTTGATGTTTGCTTAGATTAAAATTCATGTTACAGCCCTTTGCTGAAATTAGTCAAAACCTGAATGTTGTTCTTTGGTTTTTATTGTAATGGGGCTTCTGTGCTATTCACAAGTCAATAGTCCTTGCTACTCCATCTTACTCTATGGTAACTTGTATGCTTAGTTGTAAAAATGATTCATTTTGTTATCTGTGGCAGGTTTTCCTTTGAAATATATTACCCATGCACTTTAGAAGATTGCTCACATATGTCTCTCTGTCTGTCTCTTCTGTGATAGCCTCTGTCTGTTGGAAGAAAGTGGCTTTTTTTACATCACTTCTCAATGTTTTATAGGGTTTTCCCCCCATGGCTCCAGGTAGGTATGTTTTTTAAAAAATTATAGAACTGTATTAGCAAGTCAAGATAAAAAGAGAAAGTAGTTGCATACCTGGTTGGCTAGATTGAAGGAGTTAGTGACGTGGGGGGAATAAGTCATATGATTGTTAAAATTGCATGTAGGCTGTATAATAAAAGGTGATTTTTAGCTCTTTGCATTTTAAGAGTATACAAGACTATGTGTGAATAGGCTTCAAAATTTCTTGTAAACTTAGTCACTAGTACCTTAAACCAGTAAAAAGAAACATTCTTTTTTTTTAAAGTCTATTTTGAAGGATACATATATATATATATATGTCTATTTTGAAGGATATATATACATATATATATCCTTGACTAGTTTCTGATATATATATATAGTTTCTGCTATAGAGAGAGACTATATATGTATATATATATATACATATATATATATATGTATATGTATATAGTCTCTCTGCAGTCTTCCAACTCTGATCCCCTTTAAAGTCTAAGACCCTTCCCAAAATCCTTTCCTTGACTTTTAAATGTTCCACATCAACCTTTGGTATGCTACACTTCATTCAAATAAACAACATATTGTTTGGTGAAGGACTCTGTCAAGGCAGTCCAGTTTCCAGCCATAGAAGAAGAACAAGCATGGTAAGCCAGAGCGGAGCTGTGGGCATTCATGCCCCTCTCGACAAGCATTCTGATGTAGCAGAGCAGCTCAGAAGACCTGGGGGTGTGTGACTGGGGGAAAGTCATCTCCTCTAGCTGACCCTCCATTTCCTCACGGGTAAAGTGATGAGGATAGGAATACTCAAACTCCCCCTGTCATTTAGTTATTGTAAAGAGTTTTGGATTTATCTTAAATGAGTATTATTGATAGCTTTGATTTCATTCTTACAGTGATGTCTTCCCTCTCTCCTCCTACAACATTCTATCTCCTACATACACACACACACACACACACACACACACACACACACACACACACACACACACACACATACACACGCACCCCTCTTGACTAGTTTCTGCTAGAATGATTTCTAGTTTTTCCAGCAGTTCTTATGAAATAGGTGGATCTTTCCTAAGTAATTTATGAGTTTTTTCTTTGTTTTAATTTTAAAAATTTCCCTTTATTATGAAATTGAGAAACATCAACAAATATGAACATTTCCATTTATGAAAAAGAGAAAATGAGGACTACATGCAGCCATGAATATCCAGGCATCCACTGCTTGGTTTTTTAACACTTCAAATTTAACGTGATGTTTCCACCAGTGTCCTGCACTGTCTCTGTCCCTTTTTAAACTTCATTTTGCTTTCTGTATTTATGATGTTTTAAATTAAATTTTATTTTTGCCAATGGAAAATCTGACTTCTTTCTCCTGCAATTCTCCCCCCCCCCCCAATTGAGAAAACAAGATAAATAAAACTCCAGTTAAAAACATGCATTTAAGCAAAACAAATTCTGGCATTGGTCACATCCAAAAAACATATATGTGTTTTAATTTGCACTCTGTCTGTTACCTCTCTAACAGGAGGTTAGTAGTATGTTTCAACCCAAGTCCTCTAGAATTATGGTTACTTATTATGTAGATCAGTGCACCTATGTCCTTCAAAGCTGTTTATTTTTACAATATCATTGTCATTGTATATTGTATAATTATAACATAGCATGGTGCCTGGCATGTGATAAGCATAATAATAATTTATTGACTATTGACTGGTTACTCTCCTTGTTCTATTCACTTGATTCTGTATCAGTTCATGCAAGTCTTCTTGAGTTTCTCAGAAAAAATCACCTTTGCCATCCAACTTGCCTGCACAGATAAGTCTAAAGGTATTGCTTGGTTTGCCCCGTACTAACCTGCAATTTTCAATGGAAATGTTTTGGACAAATGCGACACTTTGGAGAGCAGAGTTCTACCTTTGCCAAGAGGTCATAGTCAGTTAACGTCTGTGATTATATTGTGTCACCATATCAACTGAACTGGACAAAGGGGAGGAGAAGGAACCAATTCTGTGTCCCCTTCACTTTTCATGATGATGTGAATTTTCTGAAATTTTAGGTCTTGATTCTTGTTTATTTTGCATTTGACTTTAACATAAAATTATACCTTTTTTGTTTGGGAGATGGAGGTCTTTTTTAAATAAATGAACATTTTATAATGGTATTGATTCTGCGTGTATTTTACAGAGATTCATAGAAAGATTGAAGTTTAAGTGTCATTTTTCTGAAATTTCAGAAGAAAATAATGGTAAGAACCAGGATATAAATTCTTAAGGCCAAATTTTCAAAATTCAATTTTTAAAAAATGTTCAGTCTGAATTTCCCTCCCCCACTGAGAAAATAAGAAAAGCAAAAGCCATTACAAACATATATTCCTACATTAGACATGTCAAAAAAAATGCTAAGTCCATATAAGTGTTTCTATTTAGAGTTTGATAGTATGCTTCAGCATGAAATAACTAGAATTGTGTTAATCAGAGTTCTCAAGTGTTTCAAGGCTATTTGTCTTTGTTATTTTTATTATTATGCAAATTGTCTTTCTGGTTCTGCTCACTTCACTTTGTATTGGTTCATACAAGTCTTTCCAGGTTTCTCTGAAGTCATCTTCTTAATGATTTTTTGTAGCACAGTATAGGATTCCGTTGTTTTCATATGCCAAATCTTGTTCAACTATTCCTCAATTGTTAGATGCTCCCTCTTTCTAAATCTTTGCCACCACAAAAAGAGCTACTGTAAACCGTTCCCCCTCTTTTCTTGATCTTTTGGGCATAGAGACCTAGTAGCAGTATTGTAGCTTTTTGGGTCTAGTTAAAAATTGCTTTCCAGAATGGTTCAACTGATTCATAGCTCCACCACTGATGCATTAATGTACCTATGTTCCCATAGCACCTCCAGCATTTGTAATTTTTCTTTTTTTATCATCTTAGTTAATCTGATGGGTGTGAAGTGATACCCCAGAGTGGTTTTAATTTGTATTTCTCTAATTGTTAGTGATTTAGAGTCTTTTTATATGGTTATTATAGATGAACGTGGCTTTCTTCCTTTGAAAACTGCCTATTTATATTCTCTGACCATTTATCTATTGGGTTATGGCTCTTATTCTTATAAGTTCCCTTATTTATCTTAAAAGTGAGAACTTTATCAAAGAAATTTGCTACAAAGAATTTCCCTTCTAATTTAGGACTTTTCTTATATAATCAAAAAAGAATTTTAAATCTCCTGTGAATTTCTCTATATCTTGTTGATCATATAATCTTCCCATATCCATAGTTCTGACAGGGAATTTCTCCCTTGCTCCTCTAATTTGTTTGTGATTTCATTCTTTACGTATAAATCATGTACTCATTTGGATCTTGCCTGAGTATACATGATGAGATGTTGCTCCATGCTTAGTGTATATCTGACTGCTTTCCAGTTTTCCCAGCAGTTTTTGTTGAATAGTGAATTCTTGCCCCAACACGGAACATCTTTGGCTTATCAAATACGAGGTTACTGCGTTGGTTTGCTTCTGTGAAATTTATACCTAATTTATTCCAATGATTGACCTCTCTATTTCTTAGCAAGTATCAAATTGTTTTGATGATTATGGCTTTCTGGTATAGTTTAAGATCTGATACTGCTAGGTTCTATTCCTTCCCACTTTTTTTCATTAAATTCCCTTCATATTCTTAACCTTTTTTTCTTTTAGATGAATTTAGTTATTTTTTCTAGGTGTGTAAAGTAATTCTTTGGCAATTTGATTGGTTTGTCATTGAATAAGTAAATTAATTTAGGAAGTGTTGTCGTTTTTGTTATATTGGCTTGACCTACCTATGAGCAATTAATATTTATCCAGTGATTTAGATGTGTCTTTATTTGTCTAAAGAGTTTTGTAATTGTGTTCATGTAGTTCTTGTTTGTGCTGGCAAGTAGAGTACCAAGTATTTTACATTTTATGTCCAGTCAATAGTTACAAAAAATAATTAGTAGTAAGTGGCCTGTTGAAGTAGATGATAAACCAACTGGAAAGCCAAGACAACCTGAGTTCATTCTGGCCTGCACAAGCCTGGGCAAGTCACTTACCCTCTGAATATCCTAGGTAATACTCCAAGACTAAGTTGCAGAAAAGGTGCTGACCTACATTGGAGAGGAAGTTCCTCCCTGGAGGCACTCTTGAATAGATAGATCTGGTTTGGTCCAGAAGAGGAGACAAGCCAATGGTTCATCGTTAGGCTTTGTAAGGCAAGCTAAAACTTACAAAAGAATTCAAAGACTCTCTCTTTAGACCAATTTTTTGCCAAATGTGACATGGAACTTTCTCATTCCTCTCTCCTGTTAGAGAATAGAATTATCTCAAAACTTTATTCCATTTACAAGTTTGTACGTCTTATCTGTGTGTTGTTTGCATGGCAGCTGTTTAGATCGCTCGTCTCATAACTCATTTTCCTGGGTGATGGAGAAGATTACAATGCAATATCCCTTTTGCTTCCATTAGGGAAAGAGGATATTGCATCTTATCTTTTATCAGAGGTTGTAATGATACCTTGATGTTTACTCTTGATAGCAGCACAAATAATTCCATATTTCTATGTGTATTTTGGTTTAGTCTTTGCTTTCACTGTGAATATACTGCATGTATTTCCACAATACCATGCTCTGTTTTCTAGTGGTATCTTTTTTCTGCACTACATGAACAATATCTATCAAATCATTGTTGCGTTATGATGTCAGCTTTATGGATTATAGGTTATTTGTTTTATGTGTGTTTTACATAAATATTTGGAAGATTGATTTGAACATTGTAGAAAAAATGTTTTTCACTTGACCCAGTGTTTTTAAAAAATACCGAAAGCAATTAGTTTTCATTTAGAAGTTCAACACCTGCATGTTACTATTTTTTTTAAATGCTATCCTTTTAGAAATTGAGAGAAAATAGCTAGAATTGCTGTCTTTAGAGAAAGGATTTACTATTTCAATAGCATATACCACATGCTTCATTTCCTCACCACCTTCTTTCTTCTTAAGTCTCCTTGCAATCTTGCTTTTATCCTTCCCACTGTAGTAAAACTGCTGTCTCAAAGGTCACCAGTGACCTCAAATCACCAAATTCAATGACCTTTTTTTCAGTCTTCATCATCCTCAATTTCTCTGCATTATTTGACACTGTTGACTACCTTTTCCTTCTTCATAAACTCTCCTTCTTTGGTTCTTCTCCTTCTTTAACTATTCATTTTCTTTCTCTTCAGTAACTCCTTACCATCTTTCCTACCTTTTGGGGTTAATGTATGCCAAAATTTTGTTCTCAGCTAAGTTCACTTCTCCCTACTACACTTTCTTTGACAAACATTCAATTCCAGTTGTTACCTCCATAAACACGATTCCCAGATATGCATCTCCAGCTCTAACTTCTTCCCCCATCTCCATCTAGATGTCCCATGAACATCTCAAACTCAGCAGATCCCAAACTGAGATCATTATCTTTCTCCCAAAACTTGGTCTTTCTGCTGCCTTCACTGTGACACACTTATTCTCCTCACCAAATCTGACTACTCACTATTCCCATAATAGCCTGATTTTGTACCTTTGCTTACTCTTTTCTCTCTGCCTAGAATGTCCTTCCCTAACCCCCACACCTTTCCCTAAAAGTTCATCTTAAATGCTCCCACCCCTAGAAACCCTTTCCTGCCTCCACAAGATTGATTCTGCCTTTCCTGTAGAAGACCTTGTTTCCTTCAAGGCTCAGCTTGAATCATACCTCCGGTACACACCCTGACTCAGTTCCTCCAATTGATGGTGCCCTCCCTCATGGGAATTATTGCATTGTTTATTTTATATTTACTTCTCCACATACATCTTCTTTCCCTTCAACAGAATGTATACTCCTTGAGAACAGGGATCATTAATTTTTTTCTTTGTATCACTAGTGCCTAGTTTGGCACTTGCTAGCACAGTAGATGATTAATTAATGCTTCTTAATTTAACGAATAGCACATTGTTTGCGTGTTTCTCATATAAATTTATCAGAATTTTTTTACATTATATATTATGTGTAGGTGTCTTCTCTCAGGATGAGGCTGTGAGTTTCATAAGGGAATGGTATCCATAGGTTCATAAATAAAAGGTTAGGATTTTAGAAACCATCTCAGTCAAACCCCATCTTTCCCGATTTGAAATATGAAGAAAATAATGTCAGAAGGTTAAGTTTGTTCATCCAGAGTCACAGGGACACAGATGAGATTGGACTCGGTGTCTCTCCAAAGCCTCTTCTCTCTCTGTGTGTGTCTTGTCTAAATGTCTTATGTCTCCTGGTGCCTAGGTCAGTCTTCTGGATGCAGGAGCAGCTCCATAAACGTTGGTTGGGTTGATTTGACTTAAAAGGAGAAATGATTGTTCTGATACTTATCCATCTAAGTCTGGGATCCTATGATACTGCCTGGTTGCAGTTAGTGTCATTATTTTAGTGTAGTTGTAGGATTTCTGAATTCCCCTTTAAAAACAGTTTAGTTGCAATTTTAATGAAATGATAGATGATCACTGAATCACAGAATTTAAAAAATTGGAAGGGACCTCATTGGCCAATCACCACTCTACCTTAGCCAATCAGTGGTCATCCTTCCTCTGCTTGAAGACCTCCCACTCCCACCCACCTCCAAATTGGAAAAAAAAAAGAAAAAAATAGCCACATTAGCCAATGATCTCAACTTCCTTAAGAGAAATCATTACTTATCTACTTACCAAAAGGTGAGAATGCCAGTGATCCCTCCAAATAAAGGCCAATTCTTTGTTTGTATACTTTATACAAAGCGTTCACAGCTTGTATCACTGAGGAAACTAGGTGGTTCAGTGGATAGAGCCTGGGCTTGGAATTAGGAAGACTCATCTTTCTGAGTTCAAATCTGGCCTTAGAGACTTCACCCTGTTTGGCTCAGTTTTCTTCATCTCTAAAATGAGCTGGAGAAGGAAATGGCAAACCACTCCAGTTTATTTGCCAGGAATATCCCAAAAGGGGATCACTAAGAGTCAGCCATAACTGAAACAACCAAGCAACAGCAAATAACTGGAAAAAAAGTCTATGAACATAAGTAAGAAAACAACGTATTGGCTGAGGAGGAAAAAGTGCAATACAAAATCTCAGGAATTTTTTAGAGCAGCTCATTATAAATTCAGTAATTACTGTATAAGGTGTCCCAAAGTGCTGTGACATTTATCCTACCATTTTTGATTATCCGTAAGCCTCTGACCCAGTTCTGCACTCATGGCTTAATTATGTACTGAAAATATGTAAAACAGATCCGAGGGTAGTGAGGACGATAGAGCACTTGATGTCCAAATGGGAAATAAAAGTTGTTTTCTATTTCAAATGTGCCACCAACAAACTAATGTCAAGTACAATTGTTATAAACCCTGACGTTTTCCAGGGAGATAACAAGCTCATTATAATTCTGCATGGCCTTCAATCTGTTATCTTTCCTAAGTAGAACTAAATATAGCTTCTCAGTGAAAGAGAGAGTCCGACCCCAGTGTCTTATTAATTACATGATGTACTTGAATGACATTAAACTTAATGCTTGCACTAAATAACAGTTAACAGTTTCTTTGTCTTGTCCTTTCCTCAGCTATATAGAAATGTCATCTGGACTCAAGTATAAAATTCTTAACGTATGGAAAAGATAATTACTAAAAGTTTTGAGTTTGAATCTGGAGGTCACTCTGAATTATTGGATAAAGGTGATACTTACAGGTACCTTGGTCTTCTCTAGCAAAGCACATCCAGCATAAATAAAGAGAACACAGTGTGTGGATATGCTAAGAGACTTACCGGCATCCTGCACCTAACGCCGAATGGGAAAAACACTTTTAAAGTAATTAACCTCTAAGCAGTTGGAGTCTTAATGTCCACTTCCCAGTGGGTTATGGCATATTTGGAAAGCGTCCTTACAAAAACGTAGCTAACATTAACCAAACACCTACCCACCAGGACGGGAGGGCTGGACGAAGCTATGGAGAAAAGTGCGAGGCTTGGAGGAAGGAAGGCCTTAGTTCCAGCCTCCGCTCCAACTTTCTGACCCCAGGAAGTCATTTAACCTCCCTCAGTTTAAATCTTCTCATCTGTAAGATGGAGATGACCTCACATACCTTCCAGTATTGTAAGCAGTAAATGACATGACAGATGTGTAGGACTTTGTAAAGCTACACGTGATCCTATAAACATAAATGCCGTTTAGGAGACGTGACTTCAGACCACTTGACAAAGAGGTGAAAAAACCCCACAGAAATAATTTTTTAACAAGCAAACAGACTTTGCCAAGCAGTGATAAAGGTTGCTAACAGGAATACAAGTTGGATTTTTTTGAATGTAACTGAAGGTAGTTGACCTCTGGATGAAATCAGTGAAATGGCTTTGACCCCAGAGTGGAGTAAAATGGCCTTTCTTAGGTGCTGTCAGCCTAAACTCAACTGACACTGTTGGCAAAGAAGCATCACACCTATGGCTGAGTTTTTTAGTTTTGTTTTTGGGAATGGAGAGATTCATGATGGCTATTTAGAACAGGGTCATTGGTGCTAGAAATTGCAGAAGAGTTGTTCTGAAGGAGCCTACACTGAGCGATCAACATAGGTTATGCAAAGAAACAATAGAAAGTGCACAAGATATAACAGGAAGGCTGCAAAAAATTAGCACCTGCTGAATACCTAGCAAGACACGAGATAGTATCTAGAATTCTACATCAGAAGCTTTCATCCTCTCATGAACTGACATGACAAATTTCCATACTTCACCTACAGACCTCAAAATGTCCTAAAAATCCAAATCAGCAAACTGTACTAGAACCAGAGCCTTGTCATGCATCAAACAATCCATGTGGCTGAAGATCACCAGAATTCCATGTTCCCTGATAAGATTTGTGAACCATTACCCAGTACTTAGGATGTCTAAGTTGCATGGAACAATGCAAGAGAGCTTGGAAAGGTCAAATCATGTAGAAAAGGACAAGATGCCTATCTTTCCATTTGTGATGGAAGTTGTACTGGAATTGTAATGGAGTTCAGGATACCTATGGAAGATAAACTTACAATCTTTAGACTTTTTTTAGTTACAAAAATAGTCACCTTATCCATCCATGAAAGAGTCTGCAGAATATTAGCTATAGAAAGTAGGATGAACATAATTTGTCCCAGGATTGTTTCTTTCTTAACTCCATCAAATAATATGAGAAGTTTTTCTATATATAGTAGTAATTTTAAAAAGCCCCACAGAGCTCATCACCCCAACACAGTTCCCTCATCAAAAAGGTGGGAGAGGATTGATAGATGTTCTCAGAGCATGTGATAAATAAACAGCTTAGAAATTTATAGAAATACTTTTGGAACAAATAGAGCTCATTTCACATAATAATAGTAAAGACTGATAACAGGTACATAACATGCAGTTTGTTGAATGGAGCCACAGGTGATTTATTTCTGGATAGAGCATATAGAACAGCTAAGATCTAAGATCTTGGTCCTGCATGGTTTATGTGCATATCAACTCAAGCAACAGCATGTCAGTAAGAAAGGACTGAATAAATTAATGAGTCAGGCAAGTTTATTTAGAGAAATGAAAGGGGATGATGAGCGTAATTCAGGGTCAGGTCACTGCCACCAAAAATTACAGAAAGACTTAATCTTCAAGGAGCATAGACTTATTGATCAATGCAAATTACTCCATCTGCAGTACCTGCTCAAGACTTATGTACCAAGGGACCAACTCAATGGGCTTTGTATCTGTGGCTACATCATAATTTGGGAAATAGACATTCTCCATCCATTAAGTTGTTCCTATATAAGTAGCTAGGCCAATCTCTTGTGAATGGTCATGAATCTCATTGGAGAGAAGCTGGGTCTTTTTTGGACTTGATGCAATCTGTACTCAGTGATCTGCAGGAACCCCAGTATCTGGGAAATAACTTTTCTGCTTGGACTTGATGTTGGATGTTTATGTCTCACTGATAAAGTTAGCTTTTCCTTAAATTCTATGATTCCTAGACATTCTTTTTATTGCAAATCCATTCTCTGTTAAATGATTTTCTGCCTTTACTTTTCCTCTTCAGGGCTTTTCAGAGCCACTTTCCAGGAGAGGATATTGAAAATTGTAAGTTCCATTAGGAAACAAAAATAGCAAATAATATACAGTCCTTTCATTTTTGCTGTTTGTTATAACTTTCACAAGAATCTGCGGTGTTTCAGAAATTTTCCTTTCATCTTTTCTTAAAGCTAAAAATTCAAAGTATAAAATATGATAAAATTTGTAATAAGCAACAGAAACCTAAATACTCTACAAAATATAGCCTATATCTTTATGTGGCACTTATAGTTAAATGGCATTTTTAAATTCTTTCAGAGTTTTCCAATATAGTTACCTTATTGCCTTACATATGCCAAATTAGGATTTGATGCAGAGGCAAGAAATTAGACTATTTTTGTGGTAAACTTTGACTCTCATTTATTATTATCTCAGTATTTCTGTCTTGACCCTTTTCTGAAATATATATACATATATACACATGTATATGTAGAGAGAGAGAGAGAAGGAGAGACAGAGAAAAGGGAGGGGGAGATCCATCTGCTCCTTCAGAGAGCCAGAGGTTACTCTGTAGATAACCCATTTCTCTTTTAACAGTGTTCCATATTTCTATGCCCTATGTCAGGTTTCGGTATCGTTTTTAAATTCACTGCACACAGCTGTCTTTAGGATTCACATCTGGATGACATTGCAAGAACATATTGCTGAAAGCAAACAGACTAGCAGTTTGGTCGATAACAATGGAGTCTGTGAAAACGCTCTAGGCTTGAATAAAACTCCATTGGAACAGGGGGAGGAGGAGGGAGAGGATGGGGCCCTAGCACAGAAGAGATGACTAATGCTGCAGTCTGTTTAGTGGAGGGTTCTCCCGAGAATTCAGTCGGGATTATTCCTATTAAAAGCTGGTGCAGAAGATGTCTATTAGTTAACTATTGTCTCCATAACAGATGCTCAGTTACTAGAGAATAAGATTCTAATGAGACCCTTAATGATCTCTCCACAGAATACAGTCCTAAAGTCTGCTTCTCTTTGAATGGTCACCTTCATGGCTACAGTATGGGCAGGATTTTAGATGACCCATCTCTTTTTAATTCCAGGGGCTCCATTGTGAAAAATGAAACTTGTTTATGGTAGAGAATCAGATTGCGACAAAAGGTTATTTCACTAGATAGTAGCAAAAATCATAATAAAATAATTTAAGAAAAATGGAAGCTTGAGTATACTTAATGGAACATGATTAGATTTAATTTCCTTACTATTTTAATCATTAAAGCTGCATTATCTTTTCTGAGGTCTCATTTGGGCTCCCTGCCACAGAGCTGTTCAGAACCACTTTCTGGTGGAGGATATTGAAAGTTCCAAGTTCCAAGTTCCATTAGGAAACAAAAATAGTTAGTCATATGCTACCCTTTCATTTTTACTCTTTGTTACAACTGATTCATATCTAGTGTTTCAGAAATTTTTCTTTCTCCCCTCATCTTTTCTTAGAGCTGTAAATACTATCAAGTGTATGCAATCCCCAAAGTTTGATTCTAAAGATGAAAATGAAATGAACCCAACATGGCAGCTGAGGCTAGAAGGCACTTTAAGAGGCCAGCTAGTTCACCCCTCTGCTTTGAGACACAACCACACCTAATTCTGTCCAGTACCCATAGAACTTCAGAACGGATTCCCATCACAGTTTTATCTTTATGCCAGGGGAAGGGACTCTTGCCTTTTCTCTTGAGCAACTCTAGCAGGGTTAATTGGGGTGCAGGTTGTAGCTAAGGATGAGCCCTCAAAAGATCTCAGAGAATAAAATGGGTGTTATTTCTGTTGTTCTTCCTATTGGAACTGGCCAAATAATGTCAAGAAAAAAAACAAGTTAGTCCAGGGGTGGAGAACCTGTGGCCTTGAGGCCACATGTGGCCCTGCAGGTCCTCAAGGATGACTCTTTGAGTTCAAACTTCATAGATTTGTTCAAAGGGCCACACTTGAGGACCTAGGGGACAACATGTCACCTCAAGGCTACAGGTTCTTCATTTCTGAGTTAGTCAAAGTCAAGAATAGAGACCAAGATCCAAGGAAAGAGGAGGCAGGAAAGTGTGGTAAGGCATCAAAGGAAGATCAGCATCACAGAGCAAAGGCCCTGGGGCCAGCTGGGCCTGCTGGTAAACTCTGTTCATTTGACCAGCTTTACTTCCGCACTGAATCCTGCCAGAAATGACCAACAAACATTGAAAAGCTGACCTATTTTGTCATCTTCTTAGATCCATTCAAATCAAGAGAAGCATAGTGACTGGCCCGTAGTAAGCACTTAATTAATGTTTATTGATTGCATTTAAGCCAGGGATTTTTAAACAGAGGCCTGTGAAAGTTTGAAGGCAAAAAGGAGAAGGGTCAGCAGGAGTATAGTGTCATGAAAACAATGAACATGATCTTGGACAGACATCAGGAGATAGTGGAGGACAGAAGGGCCTGGTGTGCTGTGGTCTGTGGGGACATGAAGAGTCAGACACCCCTGAATAAATGAACAAAAGGAAGTTGGATGCGAAAAATTTATTTTCACTTAACTTTAATTTTCTCTGTATTTTATTGAATATGTGTAAAAGCATCGTTCCAAGAAGGGATATGTATACAGGCTTCACCAGACCACCAAAGGGTCCATGACACAAGACCCCTTAAGAATCTCTATCTTAATTTTAAAATTGAGGTTCAGTCAAAATCCCAAAGGCTTTAGGGTGGCATCCAGCACCCTCTGTGATCTGGCACCAGCTTCTTCCATCTTCTCTTACTGTCTCTTCACACAATCTCTGCATTCTAACTCTCCTCTTAGGGTACTTTTGCTCATGCTTGTCTTTCTTTCCCATGCATTCCTCTCCTGGGACTGTCATACCCAAATATTTTCCTCCTGTTCTAATCCTACTTGCCCCGTGAAGTTATCCCCAACATTCACCATATCTATGACACGCAGAAGTCAGTAGAGCTTTCGACAAGTAGCAAATACCCATGTATGATTTCAGAACAGTGTTGGCTGAATGGACCTACCAGGCAATTGTTTACATGAAATGGATACACTGTACATTCTGTATAAGACAGCACAGATACATCAATCATGGCACCAGATAATAACACAGTAGGGGACTTAAATGGTCCCATTAGGGATTAGTGCAAACTGAAGGCCATTTGAGCTCCCGTCTTGGTTCTGGGAGATGCCATAATCCTGCCAGGCCACCTTGATTTGAGGACGCTGTGGCAGTGCCACTCCACATGTTCCTCATTCCTTTTTCTGCTTCTTCTGTATTCATATGTTTTTTCCTGAAATTTAGAGTTTAAAAGATGGATTGCATGCATGGGGAGGCAAGCTACAGGCTTCTTGTTTCTACCTATATGACTTTTGTACACCTCAGGTCAGGTCCTCATCCTATTGTGTTGGAAATCTCACTCCATCAGTCATAACATTTACAGCAACATAAACAATTTGATTCTGTTTCCAACGCATTGTAAATGTAATATACTTGGGGATTTGGACGAATTCAATTTGACGTTCATCCACTAATTACCTGCTATGGGCAAAGAATAATGTTTGGATGTCTTGAACATCCCCCTGGGGGAGGAAAGGAGATCCAAAGAAAAATGATACATTGTACCTGTCCTCAAGGAGTTTCTAATCTAGGAAGAATTATATAACAGATGCAATACCAGTGCATTTCTCATTGTAGAATCAGAGAAGGCTTCCTGGAGAAAGTGAAATTTGAGCTGAATCTTGAAAGTTGGCTAAGATTTTAGGAGACAAAGGAGAGGCAGGCAAAGATATATTAGCTCAGAGGTAGGGGAAGGAAATACCCCTAGAGCTCTAGCCATGTTTCAAGTTGGACAGCTAGATTTGGAGATTTCCAGGGTCCTGAGAAAAGAAAAACACCCTTCCTAGGGATGATCTTTGTCAGTGATACCTGAATTGTGGAGGAATTTCCTGAGCATCCTACAAGTGAAGACAGGTTTCCAATTTTGGGATGCACACTGAGAGTAACACAGAACAGCATTTCTCAGGCCATACAAAGTCAGCAGTCATTGAGGATAGATATGGTTCTAAGCTGACCACCCTCTCTCAAAGCCTACACTTCCTGAAATGACTTCTTAAACATTTTTTTCAAGTGGAAAATGATATTGTTCACTCGAGTTGTTCCCAAAGGCTTTCAGGCCAAGTTCAGTTCATCATCATCAATTAATATTTATTGAGGACTCTCTGCATGTGGATGTCAGTAGCTGCTTTGCAGAATAAATGATTTGATATTTTGTGTTTCAGAGAACAGGATTGACTCTTCCTTGGCTTGGGTGAAGGTGAATAGAAGCCTGGGTGGAAGATTCTTTGACTTTATTTTAAATGAAGGAATATCTTGCTTTGGAGACCTCCTGTATTGTCTTTCATGTCTGAATTTTATTGCTCTGACAACTTAGACCTTAAACCCTTAGGGCAAAGATTCTCATTCTGTAAAACTATGGGAAGTTACTAAATGTCTTCCACATGTGCCTTAATAAATCCAGGTACTTTTGGCTCATTAAACACAATACTAAACTATAATCATACTACCGTATATGGATTTTATTTTATGTATAACATCAAGAAAGCAATTGAGCCCATTTTGGTGCTGAAATAAAATTTGATATTTTTAGAGCCATTATCTAAGAGATGTGTGTACAGATTAAAGAGAATGGCAAAAATTGCAAAATTTCAGAATAGGAAGGGAGCCCATAGTCCCTCTACTCTAAACCGTACCTGAAAAAAATATCCACTGTCCAACATACCTGAGAGCATTTTCCTACTTCCCGCACACTGTTCTAGCCAAAGTGGCCTCCTTGCTGACCCCAGGTTTCTGTCTTTGCAGAGGAATCTCCTGTTTCTGTCTCCACATCCCACAAGCTGGGCCCAGTGCCTGGCATGTAGCCAGTGCTTAATAAATGCTTGTTGACTCAGTCACTGACTGATCTAGACTACCAACCTTCCTTTCCAGGCTTAGCTACTATGCCGCCTCCTGTGGGAAGCTTTTATTGGTTCCCTTGGGTGTGAGTGTTCACCAGCTCTCTCCAACAAGACAATGCTGGCTTCTTAAGGGATTCCAAGTCTCTTGCTCTATGTGCTCTGTCTTCCAACTCCCTTAGGAAGACCTAGGTTCAAATTCTGCCTCAGGCACATACCTTGGGTCCTTGGACAAGTCTTTTAGCTCTCTTATCCTCAGTTTCCTTATCTGTAATAATAAAGTTGTTTAACTCTGTGGCTCTCAAGATCATTTCCAGCTCTAAGCTTAAGTGCCAAAATGATTACTCTTCATTTTTGTCACAGCATGGTCCTTTGCGTGGGGTCCAGACCAGTAATTTCATCAATGTAGTTTGGAAGCCCTTTCCCGTGAGACAACTTGGTATCCACATGTTCACGGCACCAAGAGATTGGGTAATCTGTGCGGTCAAACAGCCAGCAATTGTTCAAGACCAGGTCTTTCTGACTACATGGCCAGTCCTATACCACCTTTACTTCAGTGTCCCTTGCCTTGCATACAGTAGGCATTTGAAAAATTGACTTGAATTCGGTTGGTCACTGAAGACCTTAAGTGGTAGAAACTGTCCACTAGTTCCAATATCTCTTTAAACCTTTGGAAGAATTAGGAAGGGTTTTTTTGTTTGGTTTTTTTTTGTTTTGTTTTGTTTGTTAACATCCAACCCAAATTTGTCTCTTTCATTCCACTCATTGATCCTCATTTTATCCTTTGGTACTGAGCAGAACACAACTTATCCTTTTTTTACGTGGAAACCTTTGCTGTATTTGAAGACAGCGATTATGCTTTCCCTAAATCTATTCTTTTCTAGCCTGAGTTCTTTCAACTAATTTTTATATGTCATCAATTCCGGGCCCTTCACTATCATGCTTATTCTCCCTGCTCCTAGCCTCACCTCCACTGTTCTCTGGCTTATCAATATTTTTTCCTAAAATGTAATCTTGAGTAATGTTAAACACATTGTCAGGTGTGAGCACTTTATTGGGTTCATTTGTTTATTGATTTTTCTTTGTTCCAAGGTAGTGTTCAGTCTAGGGGAAGGGAGAAGGTTTTCTTTTTTCCCCTCTAGAAATGAAGCAGAAGGCATCAATTAAACTATTTTAGAACTAAAATGGAAGGTGGTAGCCAGAACTGAACACATTACCCTAGATGAGGTCCAAGTCAAAGAATGGTGGGATTATAACTTCTTTATATTTGGAAACTATATTTCTCTTAATGTAGTCTAAGTTCCATTAGCTTTTTGGCTGCCTTATCACAGCATTGGTTCATATAAAGTTTGCAGTCCACCGAAACTCCCAGATCTTAAACCAGTGTAAGCAGTTTTTTGTAAAAAAATAAAACATCATAACTTTGAATATGAATGGAAGGAACTCACCCATAAAATGGAAGAGGATAGCTGAGTAGATTAAAAAGCGGAATCCAATAGTATGCTGTTTGCTAGGGAAAAGGGGAAGAAATAAGCATCTACATGGTACCTACTATGTGCTAGGCACTGTGTTAAGTGCTTTTTATGCACATGATCTCATTTGATCCTCACAACAACATTATGAGGTAGGTGCTATTGCCCTTTGACAGCTGAGGAAACTGAGCCAAACAGAGGTTTAGTAACTTCCTCAGAGTAGTAAGTCTTTGAGGCTGGATTTGAACACAGGTCTTCCTGACTGCAGGCCTAGCACTGTATTCATTGTGACACCAATTACCTCTGACTTTATAAGAAATTCAATTAAAACCTAAAGATACCTAGCAGGAAAATCAATTATGACTTAACTTCTTTATAAAATTGGAGTATCAATCATGATCTTAGACAAGGCAACAGTAAAAATAGACTTTATTATTTCTCTATTATATTTAAGCTTCTGCAAGCTGTTATGAAGGTGGATAAAATTACTTCTTTATGTTATTTAATAAAAGTATTGGTACATAAGCTAATCTTTGGTAGATTCACTGAAAGTACATTTGATTCAAGTTCAGGAGCAGAGAGGACAACGGAGATGGTGTACACTTCATCCTGTTCCCACATAATTTTGCTTCTTCCTCTATGCCTCTAAATTTAGAAAAAAAAATTTCTATGTGATTTGGACATCAAAATTATTTAATATGGTGACATCTGTTAAAACATTCTTAAATTTGTATGTGTCAATATTATGTCTGAGCAGTTTTGAGCAATAATTTTAGCTTTATTATTACACTAGTTCCAGTATAGCTTATTTGCTAAATTCTAAGAATACTTAGAGCAGTGGTTCTCAACCTGCGGGCCGCGACCCCTTTGGGGGTTGAACCACTCTTTCACAGGGGTCGCCTAAGACCATCGGAAAACACATATTTCCGATGGTCTTAGGAACTGAGACATGGCTCCTCTATCTGTCCTCATGCGGATCTGCCCACATACAAGTATTAAAGGGTCGTGGCATTAGGAAGTTTGAGAACCACTGCCTTAGAGTCAATATTTTTTTTCAGGGATTTGTTGTCTGATAGTTTATAAAAGAAGGCATCTATCTGTTGTACAAATCTTCTTGTTTTACTATGTTTTTGTGATTGTCATTGTTCTTGTTCATGTCATTACTTTGCTGTTGCAGTGGTACTATACACTAGTCTGCTTGCTTGAGAGCATCTGATACTGTGATGTGCTTAAGAGGTTTTAAGTTTTATAAGGATTTGAACAGTATCTATTCTAGATGTTGCCTCTTTTCATTCTTGTGTCAGTTAAGAAGAGTCCCTCTTGCTGATGATCCTCAAATTCCACATACAAGGAGAAACAGGGCTTTTTCTAAAGAGAATTGTGTTTGGGAGGATGCTGTATGTCCTCTGATTCTCTGAACTTGAGGGGTGAGGTGTTAGTTCAAATAACGTAGTCCTTCTATTGCATTTTCTTTGTAGTTGATTGCACCTCTGACTTACAGTAATTTCATCGACAAACTTATGTTGAGAATTAGAATTCATGATCAAATGGACCATTGTAGGGATAACAAGGTCAGGTCCTAGAAGTTTAGGCTCTTTCACCCCCATACCGCTATACCCTCACACAAGCAGGGCCACCTTAATGTGGCATTAAGCATCATGGGCCAGGATCCCTCTGCAACCCTTTGCACATTGCCTCATGGATCTTCTTGAACTCCGAAAGCTCCTGGGAAGGCCTTCAGCATGAAGTTAATGTGCCTCAGTGTTTCCATTTCTCCACCAGTCAATGGGCTGGGGGTGGAAGGCGGAGTGAGAAAGCCCCACTGAGTTCACACCTCACCTTTCACTGGCACTGATACCAACAGCAAAAATACAGCAATGACAGAAAGGTCTGTGCCCACCTTCATCTCTGTCTCTGTTGCACATAGACAGGTCCTGCTAATCACTTAGATGGGTGGCCACAGGCAAATCCCTTACCCTCTTTGGGCTTCAGTTTACTCAGTGGTGACGGTGAGGATAAGGGTATTTTCACTGACTGTCTCACAGGGTTCTTGTGAGGCAAGTGACCCGGGCACTTTAAACTACAACATAAATGTAAATACGGTAACAATTGCTGGGGGATGTAAATGCCACACACTGAGGGACCAGAGGTCTTGTCTCTGCGCACACTTTCCCTGGCTGTGGAAGACGTAATGGCATACTGCGGAGAGACTGAGGATTTAGTAAGTGTTGGCTGACCGATTTGTGATTTCACTAAAATTAGATTTTTTTAAGCCAGATTTGATCCTAGTATTAAAAAACAAAAAACAAAAATGAAACCTAGCATGCATTTCAATAGCAGCAGGCTCAATTAATTACTATTAAATCATCTTACGCAGCAGGCTAAATTTCCAGTATATTTCTCCAAGATTATCGTCTCTGCTGTGGTATAGCAAAAAAGGGATTTTGTGAATATCATACTTTTAACTGGTATAACCAAGCTAAATTCCAAGAAAAGCAAACTAAACGGTCCTCATTTATGGACATTTGGAATTGGAGGTGCATGCAGTCTTACATAAAACACATTTTACGGGGCAGTAAATTTCAGGGTGAGTTATAAAGATCAAGACTATCTTGTGCCATTGATTTTTAAATATACCACATACATCCTTCCAATTACACAATTGCCTAGATTGTTACACGATCAGAATCATTTATAGGGAAAAGTACGTTCCCTTTTAAAAACTTAAGCTGCGACTGACTTGTCCTTAGAAATCTGTCAGTGAGCTCCACTCTAGCACGTAACGTCTTCAGAAGCCTCCCCCTCTGCTCAAGAAACAAGCTGATCAATTCCCATTAGATTCAGAAAGATTTGGATCTGAGGGCTCGGTGGGCACTCTGCTCAGGTTTTCCCATTTTCCCTGGAGCAGCTCGCTTGGCCACTTGACATTCAGAAGGAAGAGCAGACCTAACTAGAACAGACTAAGTGTGGAGGAGACTCACTGTAACCCTAACTAGAAGAGACTTTGAGTTTAAACAGAAATAGAGCTGTAGGGAACAGGACAGACCAGCATCCCAGTGCTCTAGGTAAAAGGAACTTAGTGTGATTTTTAAAGGTAGAAGGCTTCCATTTAAAATTTGTTCTTTTCATTCATTTATAATGAGCTGAATCCTGTCTAATTGGAAATCTTTCCATCTAATTAATTATTAAAAATAGCTATTTAGTATGTGTGGTCTGTGTCCCTTTGTAAAATTCAGTAAAGGAAACATTGCTTTCAGTGAGATTTTGAAATAAGAAACAGAAATAGTAGAGGGTAGTAGATATTTGAACCTTGTATCTGAGCAATCATAGGATGAAGAACTTGAAGGATCTCAGAGGTCATTTTGTCTAACTCCCGAATTTTGCAGATGAGGGAGGTGAAGCCCAGGGAAGAGAAACAGCTAGCCTGAGGCCATGCATGAATTGGAGACAAGGTCCTTGTAATGCCATGCACCAGCAGATTCCCAAAGGAATGCTACTGTGAACAGCCTTTAGAGTTCAGATTACAAAATATAGTGAACACTCTGTTTATTCCATTACAAATCAAGACAAACATTCAAAACATTATAATATTCACAACATTACATCTTATCACAGAAAATGGCCACACAGTTTTCACTACAGTGGCCACAATA
>CM053581.1:549668055-549687352 GCA_028627135.1 Pseudochirops cupreus
GATTTTCAAAATCCTTCTTGAGCTCCTCTATGGCCTGTAACCAGTTCATATTTTTCTTGGAAGCTTTTGGTGCCAGAGTTCTGACTTCATTGTCTTTTCCCATTCCATGCTTTGATCCTTTTTGTCCCCCCAAAAAGGAATCTAAGGTTTGATGGCTGTGCTTGCTTTGCTTCCTTTGCTTGCTCATGTTGCGACTCAATTACTTGACTTTTGAGCTCTTTGCCACCGTAGAATTCTGCTTCCAGAGAGGAGAGCTTTGTCCCAAATATCTGGTGTTTTCTCAGCTGCCAGAGCTATTAGTTAGGTACCCTGTCTGCAACACCCTCATATACTCTGGCTCACTGGTCACACATCCTAGGTCCTCCCTTAAGAGCATGATCCAGATCCAGGCAGGTTATAGCAAGAGCAATTAACCTCTGAATGGTCACTTGGCTTCCTTACAATCTACAGTCCAGGAGCCCTGAAGCAGCCATGTGGAGGCAGCTGCACAGCTGCCACATCTCCACCATTTCTCGCTTGGGGGCAGGGCCAAACCGTCCTCCTCTCTCCCCGCCTCCCCCCCCCAGTTCTAACAGAGTCCTTCGCTAACATTTTACTTTGTCTTTGGCATATATGGGTTAATAATTCTGGAAACCACCATAGCTGCTGGTGATCCACACTCCCAAAGTCTACTTGCGGCCGCCCGTGGGCTAAAACTGCAGGCTCATGCGGGGCTGGGCTCAGTTCCCAGTGCGCTGCGATGACTCCTTCCTGTCTGCCTGTTGGGCTGCCTTCTCTGTCACTTTGTGGGTTATGTAGCTCTAAAATTTGCTCAGAGTCATATTTTATAGGTATTTGATGTGGTTATGGGGGGAACCCACAAAGTGTTCCTACTTCTATGCTGCCATCTTGGCTCCGCCATAGTAACTTTTTATGGTCAGAGTTTTTTCTCTTGTTTGCTCATTTTCCAGCCTATTTCCGGACTTTTAACTCTGTGCTAAAGTGGGGCTCTGTTTCCCAAGTGGAGGGTGCACTGTCCCAATCTTCAGGGTTTTTTGAAGCTATTTTCAGAGGTAGTTCGGAAGACCTGTCAGTTTTTGGCTCTTCCGAGGTGGTATGGTCTAGGAAGAGATATTTTTACTACTCTTCTGCACTGTGCACTGGTTTGTGAGTGACCACAAGCATTCTTTTCAATCTCGGAACTATGACCAGGATCCCTGCTCCCCTTCTGCCACAAGCTCTGCTCTTCTAGTGCTCTTCCTTGCCCTGGGACTGAGACCTGGACTGTGACCCAGATCCATGTGTAGGCAATGCAACAGAGTCCTGCCCCTGGTGCCAGCAAAGAAACCCCTTCTCCATTGCCTGATCCCCCTTCGCTCTATGGGGTGAGAGGTCTGGAAACACCAGTGCTGCTACTGATTCCGTCACCCCAGAGCCTGTTCCTGGTTTGCTGGGGACCCAGTCTGCGCCTCTGCTGGCCTGTGCTCCTCTCTCACCCTGGTGCAGCAGACTTTTCCTACTGCCCTGCTGAGGCGTCTTGGGCTGGGTTTTTCTGTGGGTTCTCACAGTCTAGACTTTGTTTAGAGTTGTTATTTCCAGTTATTTGGAGGGATTTGAAGAGAGCTCGGGCAAGTCTTTGTGTTACTCTGCCATCTTGGCTCTGCCTCTCCCTAATTGAGATATTTTCTTTCTAGCGTTTGATTGTCCTAAATCTAAATTCTTGAGGTGATTTATGATGTGAGTTTCACTTGTGCTTCATACACTTAGTTTACCAAGCGTTTTCCTCATAACCAGCTTGTTAAGTAGGCAGTGAAAACATTATAGTGGCTCTCTTGGGAGTGAAGAAGCTAGGGCTCAGAGGGGCGGGTTCAGTGATTTACCTCAGCTTATATAACTAGAGAGTGTGTGATCTGAGAGTCGAACATAGGTCTTCTAACTTCAGCCTTACCACAGCACAGCCAAGCGGCATCTACCCCTTGCCCTTCTGAATGTGTGTGCCCGTGGTAGAAGTTGTAGGGACCTGACTCCTGCCAACTCCAAAAATTGTAAGATTTTAACATTTGGAAATATTTCTGCATTTTTATTATAGATTGCATATTACCATCTTGTGGTCAGTTGTGACTGAGATGGTCTGATGACCTTAAAATATATTGTCCGTGTTGCCCAGCCAGCACGTGACTTCACGGGTATAATTTTGTAAAGTAAAGTAAAATTATTATTTACTTGGTTGTGGCAAACAGCTGTGGTTTTTATAAAGGGAAAATGCATAAAAAGGTTTATGTTTGATCAACTTGAATTTTTTTTCAAGTCTTTCCTCAGACACTTTAGGTGTATGACCATGGGCAGGTCACAAAACCTCCTGGTACTCCCAGACAACTGTTTAAAGGATTTGCCAGTATTCATTGGGGGAAGGGAGAATTTCCATATTAGGATGGATCACAAGTCTAGATCACTTTTTTATATCTATATCTAAAGCATCTTCCTGAGTTGAAATCCAGCCTCAGATACCTACTAGCTCTGTGACCCTGGGCAAGCCATTTAATTCGGTTTGCCTTGGTTGCCTCATCTATAAAATGAGCTAGAGAAGGAAATGACAAAGTACTCCAGTATCCTTGCCAGGAAAACTCCAAATGAAGTCATGGAGAGTTGGGCATGCTTGAAAACAACTGAACCAACATCTAAATCATTTGTCTCTGTATGCATGTATATATGTACCTGTCTGTCTGTCTGTCTATCTGTCTATGAGAGAATAGTACTGTTTTATAGAGTAACCCAGCATTACTGCTGAGAGATGAAAGGGTGAGTGGATGCACCCAGTTACAGAGAGAGAAAAGAGGTGATGAGAGGGCATCCTGGATGGTCTTGTTAATAAGCAAATCCTTTTACCATCTCACCCCCAAACATTCCAGTCTAGCTAAGAGAGCTCTTTTATCTGCTGGACTTTCTGAATCAAGACTTTTCTCAAGCTTGATCTCATTCAAGACCTTTTCCAGAATACCCATGTCAAACAAAGTCTTTCATTTCCCACTCCATTTACAAGTATTTTCCATTATATAGAACTATCCCAAGCTGACCAAATGTGTAAATATATTTTATAAATGCACATATAAATGTATATTTACAGTACATATATTTATATATACATAAATGTGTGCACATTTATATATACATATACGCAAATATATGTATCTAACACACATCTTGAGAAGCACTCAGTGTAGTTTAAATATATTCTCTCTATACACACATACACACACACACATGTATATGGTTTGTTGGTAATGCCTCCAGTTTTCAAGCACCCAGCACCCCAAAATAATGTCTCACATATAGGACTTTTGAAGATTGTTGAAAGAGCAATAAATTCTTCTTATCAATAAGATGGCATTTAAAATTCTTTACTGGTTAACTGCCTTTTACATCGCCTCTTTTGTCTTTTCCTTTGCCTTCATTTCTGGTCATCCTTTTAATATTCACATTTAAGAGAGCTAAATGCAGTCCCACTCTAGCTCAAATTAATTCCAAAAGTAACTTCCCAAATCATACAGTCACATTATATGTAAAACTAGCTTATCAGTTCTTTCCTAACTTCCCAATATATATTTGTTTTTCCACTATAAAACTAAAAATGAAATGTATTCCCTACTGATTTTTGTCATTCACTTGGCAGCACTTGGGTTGCATTTATAATATGGCATTGCATCTTCAGTAATGTCAGCTGAAATGCACACATCCAGTGAATGGCACATGTTAATTAACTAATGCTGTAAGATGTCGCTGAAATAGAAGATTGTCACAGATAATAGTCCTGCTGTGGATAAATGCTAAAATAGTTTTTGTAAAATAAGATGCTGGTGAAGCAGATAATATATATATATACATATATATATTATATTATATTATATATGTTATATATATAATATATTATATATACATATATACACATACATTCATACATACATATATATGTATACACACACACACATATATATACATATATATATATATATATATATATATATATATAATTTTTTTTCCCCAAGAAGTCCTGGGTACCATGACAGCACTTTCTTTTCTCCTCTGTTCCATATCAGTGAATTGGTAAATACGCATTAAGCACCTGCTATGTGCCAGGCACTACTGTGTAAAACAAGTAAATGGGTAAGGGTGCTCATCTCTTCTCATATGTTGACATGACTGTACTCTCTCCTCTGATCTCACCTCTCATTACTTGGATTTTTAAAATTTCTTCTTCAGTGCCCTCAAGATAGATTTCCTGAGCTTGTTTTACTTGGCTCACTTTTGCCCATTATATAATATCTTAGGAGATTAGTTTTTATTTTATTTTGCCAAATGATTGACTTGCTTCCCTGCTTCAGCCAAACTAGACTGTCTGTTCCCTCAGCACATCATGCCCCTCTTATTCTCAGTGCCTTTTGGTCAGTGGCTGCTCCCTCTCCCTAAAAGTGCCGCAGGGATCGTTGTCTGGAGGGGGTGGATTTGGAGGTGAATTTTCAGGAATGGCTAGAAATCTAGGAAGTGAGGGATGGGCAGCCCATGATCAAAAGGCACGGAGAGTGAAAAGTACGTGATGTGTTGAGGGGACAGGATAGTACAGTTTAGTTGAAACACAGACTGTATGGAAAGAAGCTTTTAAAAATAAAGCCAGAAAAAGAAAACGGTTACAGGTTTTGAAGGGTCCGGAATGCCGGCAAAGAAGATGGAAAATAGGAGCCATTCCAGATTTATGACTGGACATGTGATCTGGCCAAAATATGAATGGTGGCATCATGATGAGTGGATGAGAGAAGAGAAGAACGGAAGCAGAAGAATCAGAAAACCATTGCCATGGTCCAGGAAGGTGTCAGGAAAGGCCTGTGCTAGGGTGGTGGCAGTAGAAAGATGGGGTGGGGCCAAGGCAAGAAGGTGGCAGATTGGAAAGGACTTTCTGATTGGATACAAGAAGAGATCAGACACAAAGAGAATGTGGGAGTTTCATATTTATGAGTGAAAAACAAGTTATCATTTATGCATTCCATTGGCTGGTCCAAGTTATGCTTATTAAAATATCATATTGTTTCCAATTGTGCAGATGACTGCAATGGCTCCCAAGGAATGATGCTATAAAAATGAAATGTTTGATTTGTGGGATCGATCCAGATTTTTCAAAATGGTCTAGAAGTGGAAAAACAAAATTCTCTTCTATCCTAAGAGAGTGTATGACATTTTTAAAAAGAAGAACATAGACATGCTTTGTGAAACAGAAATGAGTATGAATACTAAACTTTTCTTTTTCCACTGTCATGCTAGCATGGTGCAGAGGGGGCAATGGATTTGGAGCCTAAGAACCTTCAATCCGGGTTCCAGCACTGCCCCTTGTTAGCTCTTTAACCGTGGAGCAGTCACGTAAGCCTCTCTAGGCCTCAGTTTCCTCATCTGTTTCATGGAAATAATAATACTTTCACTGTCCACTTCACAGAGTTATTGTGAAAATATAATAAACATTTGCAACTATAAAATGATATTTAAATGTGATATTGGTAATATTTTCTGGGTGGTTGCTGACATTTATTATTATTATTTCTGCCACATAAGGCTATCTTAAAGTCACTGAGGGTTTTTCTAAAACTGAGATTTCTCAGTCATTATTTTCAGCCCAAAGACTCCTGAGCTACCCAATCGAGCAATTAGCTCTGGGAACTTGCCTTTAGGCCATTTAAACCACTTCGCACTGAACTGAAAAAAGTGACAGTTGGTGACCAGTATTTAACAGGGTTTCCAAAGACAGGAGATACTTAGATCTGAATTTAATACATTTTTGAAAGGTGGGAGGGCAGGGGTGGGTTAAGAGCAGAAGCCACAGTTTTAAATCTGGCCTTTCACAGATTCAGCTAAAAGGAAGGTGAGGCAAAGGTAGAAATTTGTTTTAATTTTTCTGGCAGATAATGAAGGATTATATTCTGTATTATGGCATTAAAGTGTCATTTTCTTTGGAGGAAATGCTGGCTTTAAATGAAGGCTCCCAACTTCCCCTGGAGAGCCCCACGCTGTCCTTGTTGGAATCTTCCTACTTCTCTGAGTTAAAATGGTTTTCAGAAAGTGTTGATGACAGAATGGCCTAATCTCACATGGATGAGATAAAACTCAAAGACTTATTGGATTTTTGACCCTGATTCACCAGTTTCCCACTCTAGGATTTTTCAGTTTGGCTGCATCCTGCAATTTCTTATGTTTAGCTGATTATTACCAAGCAGACTGTCCCTGGGAACAATTTTTTAAAAAATCAGGATATCCTGCTATTTTTATGCTTTGTACATGGAGGTCTCTTGGGCTGCAAGCCATCTGGGTTTGGGGGGCTCTGATTTGTGAATAGTAGATGAACAGAAGCCAGTTTGTTCCAAGGGTGAAAGGTGCCCTGTCACGTGGTGGCACTGTGACTCAGCAGCCACGTGGGACTTTGAATGGTTTGGTTTTTCAATCACCTTTCTGGAAACCCTAAATTTAGTATTGGGGCCATTGCAGTGACATTGTTTTTATCATTGCTGCTCCTGGCACTTTTCATATACCCACCTTCCCTCTGTCTCTGAAAAGAAGCAGAAAGTTTCTCCCCCAGCCTAGCTGCTCCTGCCATGGCTCCTTCTGTCCACCATTGCCAGGGTGACCTTGCCAAGACAGGAATGAGATCGGCTTGCTTCCTAGCTCCTTGCCCAAGCACTGCCTTGTGGCCTCCTCCAGCCCTGAGCATTGGCTGCAGTACTCCACAGTTTGAGGGTGGCTAGCAGGACGCAGCTGCCCCCCACATTTCCTGAAGGCCTGCTTTGGTGTTTAATAGAAGGAGCTTTGGGTTCAGAGTTGGAGGGCCTGATTGGAATCCTGCCCCATTCTTCACCTCTTGGAACCTCCATTTCCTCATCTGTAAGATGATAGGATTGGATTTAAAGACCCATATTATATTTAAAAGTCCCATCTAGCTCCAAATCCTATGATCCAATGAGATGACTGTGAGAATCATAGAATTATAGGACCTTCAAAGGAGATGAGACCTTCAGGGTCATAAGAAATTCTAACTGAATGAATGAACAATTTTCTCAGATTCTCCTCATTTACAGATGGCAAGGTTAAGTCATTTGATATCTAGTTAGTGGCAGAGCTGGGATGATAAGCCACAGGTTCCAATTTTGTAAGTAGAGCACAGTCAGAGCAGGAGGTGTGGCAAAGTCACTGTTTTAGGTACATGTGTGCGTGCATGTACGCGCATGTGCATGTGTATGTGGTGGTGAGCTTGCACACACCACACTTTTGGGTCTTTCAGTTCATTCATCAGGTTCACCAGCATTGCCTTAACCCTAATCATTGGCTGATTGTGCCACATCTCCTCGTTTGTCAGGTCGTGTTAACGAAGGAATTGCCCCTTGTGTGCTGAGGAGGTAAAGATGATGCTTTAGACACGTATCAGGAAGCCACCATTGGTGACTTGGCAGGCAGATAGCTAGGTAGGTAGGTAGTTAAATATTCAGTAAACTTTTATTAAGGACCTACTGTGTTCTAGGTATGATGCTATTTTGGGCAATCTAAATATAGTACAACCTGCCTCCTGTGATGGTGCTCCCAATGATGGTACCTCCTAGAGTAAACTAGTCCCTTAGCTGGACACAGTCACCTGGCCTCTAAAAAGTCCTTCTTTCATTTAGGCTCATATTGTCTGCTTCCAAAATGACATGCTCAATAATAGCCCATTACCATCTTTATCGCCTGTGCTTTTGCATAAAACTTTTCCCCAAGAATATCAAAACACTTTATTAACCCTCCATTAAGCCTTTCAAATGCTCCTGTGAGGCAAGTTATAGTCTCCATTTTAAAGAAAATGTTAGCAATAGCATGAATAGGAAATATACTTTATCGTGTATAATGCCATCTTCAAAACTGTTACATTAGAGTTAGAGTACATGATGGTGTGAAGGTTTGGGTGCACACAGAAGCTTCTTGGCTTGGTTCTCATTTTTCCTATCATATGGAAATTTGTGTTATTTTTGCAACAGAAAAGCAGGCACAATTGTTAGAGAAGTTCTGTCCACTTCGAAAAAATGTTCAGTGCTGCAGTGGACAGAGCGCTGGACCTGGAGTCAGGAAGACCTGAGCTCCATCTGGCCTCAGACACGTACTAGCCGTGTGACCCTGGGCAAGTCACTTTAACCTCTGCCTCCCTCGTCTGTCAAGTGGGAATAACAGTAGCTCTCAGCTGCTAGGGTTGTTGTGACCACGGCATGCAATAATGCGTTTGTAAATGACTTTTCAGACCTTAACATGGCATATGGATGATATCTATTAGTATTATTATTGCCATGGATCAATCAATAAACACTTATTAAGAGCTACTCTGTACATTGCTATGCTAAGTGGAGAGGATACAAAAAGAGACCGATGACAGCCCCTGCCCTTGAGGAGCTTACAGTCTAATGATATGATTGTGACTGTAAAGTGGAATAACTGGCACAGGCCACCACTCTTAGAATCTGACCCCAGCTTACTCTGCCAATTGTTTTCTGAAAGAGTTCAGCAAGGCCAGCTTTACCTTTCTGTATTTCCATTCAGTAATTTCTTTGTAATTGAAAAATCTTGTTTTAACACAGCTACATAGAAACACACAGACCCCAAGGGACTTGCCCCAGGGCTTAGGACAGATAGTGAATGGAGCTCTACCTTTGGTCAGCTCCCATTTGTCGGAAGAAAGGCAAGCTGTGCATTCTGATGTTAACCGGGGTGTGCCAGGGTCCTCAGTGGTATTTGCGGGAATTTTGTTGCTGTTTAGTGTTGTCATTTACATAGTTCTGGTCATTTGTTCTTTTGGATCTGTGTTCTTCCCTTTGCACACCTCAGCGATGTCCAAGGGCCCTCCCAGCTATAAGATTCCATTGTTCTCCACTCCAGTCTCACCAGTATGCTTCACCTTTGTCACCCCCCACTCCTTTGCTCAAAGTCTTCCCTATGCATGAGTTAACTCCCCTTCCATCCTTCCCACAGGTGTGCCGTAGAGGAGGGAGTACTAGACTTGGAGTAGAAAGGCCTGTGTTCAAATCCTGCCTTTGAAATTTATTACCTTTTTGACCTTGGACTAGTCCTTTAACATCTCCGACTCTTTTTTCTCATCAGTAAAATGAAAGGGATGGACTAGAACAGGGCTCCTTAAACTTTTTCCAGTCAAGACCCCTTTCCTGTTTCAGCTGTGGTAAAGGGGTGGCATTGCATGGCCTGAGGGCATAGGCAGCACAAAGTGCACATGCTTTGTATTCAGAACCAGGCCTGCTCAATGCAACACAGACAAGCCCTGCCAGAAGCACCTTGGGCTTATTACGTGTTTAATTAATTTTTGGTCATTTGCATTCAGAAACCTTTTGCTTTTGCCAGATTTTCCATGACCCCATATGGGGTTGTAACCCACAGTTTAAGACAAGCTGGACCAGAAGACTCTGTGGTCTCTCCTAGCTATAGTGCTATAACTCAGTGGTCCCATGAAACCTTCCTCATTCACTCGCTCAGTCAGTAAGCATTTATAATGCACCTACTACATGCCAGGCACTGTTTGGCCATACAAAAACAAGGGCAAAAGACAGTCCCTGTCTTCAAGGAGCTCTCACTCTAATAGGAGAGAGAATATTCAAACAATTAAGTATAAACAGGCCACATACCAGATAAACAGAAAACAATCAGTAAAGAGGAGGCACTAGAATTAAGAGGGCTTGGGATGGGTTTCCTGAAAAAGGTAGAATTTTAGCTGTGGTTTGAAGGAAGCCAAGGAAGCTGGGGAATGGATATGGGAAGGGAGCTCACTCCAGGCATGGTGGATGGCCAGAGAAAATGCCCGGCACCAACCAATGGAAGAGCAGCCAGGAGGCCAGTGCCACTGGATCCAAGAATACCATGGGGGCTATAAGTTGCTCTAAGACTGGAAAAGTAGGTGGGGGCTGGGGTAGGAGGGGCTTACCAAAGGAATCTCCTCCATTCTACAGCCATGTTTCCTGATCATCCAAACTGAGTTCAGCCAGGACTCCTATAGCACTTACTGTGGGCACAACCTACAGAAGGCTTGTCAAATATGACCTTGAGTTAGAGTTTCTTGTGCTCATTCCTTATCCCCCAAGCTACCTATAATGCCAAGCAAAGGCAACTTCCAGGGTTCAGAATATTCAGAATACCAGCATAGTAACTCACCATTTTATTCAGTGACAAATTAAGGCAAAACATTCACAGAAAAGAGAAAATCAAAATACAGCATTCACTATGTGTAATTCAATAATTTAGTAAGTCCTCAATTCAGTCCAAATACTACTCCACCCCTGGGCAGTACATTCATTTAGTCAATCACAAAGTCTCTCTCCTCAAATGGAGATTAGTTTCCAATCATAAACAAAGTACATTCATTTGGTCAGTCACAGAGCACAAAAAGTCAAAAGTTTCCCACCCCTGGATCACAACTGAATTACAATACCATCCATTACCACCAAGTACCTTCTCAAAGGGGCAATGAAGAGCACAAAGGCCACCTACCCCAAGCCACAACAAGAGTATCATCGCACCTCTTCTCTTCCACGGTGGCTCCGAGGTCAAAATGAAGTTCAATCCCTTTGTGACTTCTGACCGAAGCAAGAACTGCAAGAGGCATTTCAATGCCCCTTCCCACATACAGAGGAAAATTGTGTTTTCTCCTCTTTCTAAGGAGCTGAGACAGAAGTACAATGTCTGTTCCATGCCCATTCAAAAAGATGGTGAAGTCCAGGTTGTTCGAGGACACTACAAAAGACAGCAAATTGGCAAGGTAGTCCAGGTTTACAGGAAGAAATATGTGATCTACATTGAGCATGTGCAGTGGGAGAAGGCTAATGGTACAACTGTCCATGTGGGCATTCATCCCAGCAAGGTGGTTATCACAAGACTAAAGCTGGACAAAGATCGCAAAAAGATCCTTGAGTGAAAAGCCAAATCTCACCAAGTAGGAAAGGAAAAGGGCAAATATAAGAAAGAAACTAATGAGAAAATGCAAGAATAAAAATTACATGGCTGTAATTAAATTTCTAGAATGAACAAAAAAAAACAGAGTATCATCACAGCATTAAATACCCAAGGAGAAGTCTTTTCTTCATCTCATCCCAAGGCAAGTTCTCAGCAATCTCTGTTCCTGGGTAGACAAAGCTTAACAAAGCCACAATATACATTGCCAGTGTCCTCATCAATTCACTCTCTGCCTGCAGAACAGTCTCAGAATCCCTGGAAACATCAACAAGACCCTCTTCCAGGATTTCTGTACACATACAATAAGAAAATCCTCCTTCAGGGCTTCTGAACCAACAGCAAAGTTCTAGGACCTCTGCAACAACAGCACTGTCCTTCAACAGCAGATGAATCTGGCAAAACAACATCAAAACAGACAGACAAAATACTGGTATCACAGCCATGCCTCCTCAGTCCTTGGCAGCACCTGGTGGCAGTTCTCAAAAGTCCTGGACAGCTCCAACTGGCCCTCAGCAGTCTCTCTTTCAGCAATTCTGGCCTCCCGCAATTCTCTTCTCTCTCTGCCTCCATGATGCTGCTCCCCAAAAGTTCTTCTGACCTCCTCTTCTTGGGCCTCTCTCCAAATCCACTTCACCAGCTCCTCCCAGTTCAGCCCTCTTTCTTCAAGTCAACAAGTGCATCCCATAAGTGAGATTCACAAGCTCTGGGTTTCATCTCTCAACCTGAAAACCAAGCCAATACAGGGGGATCTTTAAATTCTATTACCATTACACCAACCTTAATGGCCAGGATGGGATTGTTTTTAATTCAGGTAAACACTTACAGTGTGCCAGGCTCTATGCTTGGGCATTTACATTTCCTTGTATCTTCTGTATTGCCCAGAACAGTGCTTTTTTTCATAATAACATTAACTTGTATTTAGTTAATTTTTTTTGATGGTTCTTTTTTTATTTTATAAAATTTCTTTCTGTCTAGTTTTCAGCATTGGCTTCTAGAAGATTTTGAGTTCTAAATTTTTCCCCCTCCTTACAGTGGTGTGCAGTCTGCTACAGGCTATACACATACATTCACAATAAACATATTTTCACATTAGTTATGTTGTAAAAGAAGAATTAGAACCAAGGGGAGAAACCACAAGAAAGAAGAAACAAACAATGAAAGAGAGAGCCGACCATCTGCTTCACTCTGCATTCAGATTCTGTAGTTCTTTTTCTGGAGGTGGATAGTATTTTCCAATGTGAGTCTTTTGGACTTGTCATTAACTTGTATTTCTCTAGAACTTTAAGGTTTATGAAGATCTTTCCACCCAATATACTTGTAAAGTTGAGCTTTTGTGTTTCTTTGTTTTGGCTCAGATCAACCCTGTGATTCCATTGGTGGGACTTACTCTCAGTGTGCAAACTCCCTTCACCAATCCATGGGCAATTCTTCTGTAACTTCTAGAGTACAAAGTTCAATGTCTTATCCAGGGGCAGATGCCCAGTATGTGTCAGAAGCAGGAATTAAATTTAAATCTTCATGACTACAAGGCCACTCTCTTATCTTCAGCACTAGGTTACCTCTCATTTCAGAAGTAATGCAAATATTATTTTTTTCAGATAAGAGAAGAGAGATTAAATGATTTGCATAGGGTCATACAACTAGCCGGTGTCAGCCTAGAAATTAAAATCCTTGTCTTTTTTATTTGAAGACTAATGTTTTGTTTTGTTTTTTTAATGTATTTTCCCAAGCTACCTACTGTGCTATCCTTTGTTGTTTCTCATACTGAATGAAATCACTGAGCATGGGAAACTCTGATTCTGGCTGTAAACTGTTTCTTCTTAAGTGGGTAACCTCAGAACTCTTTAACTAGCATTTGAGATTCTTCTCAACCCGATGATATCTTATCCATATACCCTCTTTAAGAATGCACGTAGAGAAGAGAGAAGCAAGGCCAGGCAACAGCAGATGACGGGCATAGTGTGAACCAGAGCTGTAAGAAACAGACCCAGGAGCATTGAGGCTCAGAATGAGCCGAGGCTGGAGAGGGAAGCTAAGGCCAGCAAAAAGGGGGCTTTTCTTGGTTGTGTTGGAAGGAAATGGATCAAAGAAAGGCAAGGACTTTTGCTTGGGGTAGATGGAGTGCTGGTAATCACCAACAGAGAGGAGACGGGTCTGCTCCATCCTCTTCTGGTTTCTCTTGTGTTTGCAAAGAAAATCGACCTTCACATTGGAATGGCAACAGAACAAATGATTAACGGGGAGTTGGTGCCCAGGAGAAGGAGGGAGATAGTAAGGGTAAGGGAGGGAAGGGCGTAGGCACCTGTTAAGCTCCTGCTGGGCCAGCCAAGTGCTGAGTTCTTCTACACAAACAATCTCAGTTAATTCTTACAACAGCCCTGGGAAGGAGGGGGCATTATCCCCCCCCCCCCTTTTACACTTGAGGAAACTGAGACAAACAAAGCTTCAGTGACAGCCCAGGGTCACACAGCTAACAACTCTCTGATGCCCAGTTTGAGCTCAGGTCTCCCACACTCCAGGTCAGATGCTCCATCCGCTCACCACCAAGGCGCTGCCAGAGAGGCGTCTAGTTTCCCTGATCCATATGAACTACTTCTTCAGGTACTAAAGGAAGCTAATGGATGTGGCTGCTGAGCCGCTCTCAATGATATTGGAAAGATCCTGGAAAGTGGGAGCAATTGTCCAAGAATTAAGAAGGGAAAATGTCAGACGTTAGCTGTGTGACCCTGGACAAGTCACTTAACCTCTGTGTGTCTCTGTCCTCAGTTGTAAAAGTGGGAAGACAATAGCACCTACCTCTCAAGGTATTGTGAGGATCAGATGAAATATGTTTGTAAGGCACTTTGCAAGGCTTACTGTACCATATAAATACTAATTATTCTTATTTTCAGAGAGAAAAGAAAATATAATTTCCGAACTCCAGGCCAGTGAGCTGGCCTTCAGTTACCTTCGATGTTCTGTAAACACTTGTTGAATGAAGCACAAGAGAATAAAGGCTTCCTGCCAAGCCCTGTCTCCTGCTGACTAGGAAGCAGCTGATGTGGGAGGAAGGGCTGCCCCCAATCAGGTGCGGCTGTCGGGGGAAGGATATGCTGCTGCATTTTATGTTACTTTATTTGTTGTGTTTTCCTGGATCTTCACTTTCGTTATCCCTTACTCTCTGCCTCCCAGGAAGTATGACGTTGCAAGATATTACCATCCACTACTTTTAATTTTAGTGATCAAAATCATAGATCAAAATGGAAGGCACAAAATTTCTCTTTTAGGTGAGCCAGAAGTAACGTTTCCTTAAACGTTTTATTTCCTAAATCAACATCCACCTCTTCTCACTGGGATTCTCAGTGATAATGTTGTTTAAGATTTATTTACATAACTGAATTCTAAGCTCCTCTACTCTAGTTACCTCTGGGTTATCAAGATATTGATATCTCCAGTGCCTAGTAATCTAGTCTTCTTGTTGTGGTTGTCTTTCAGAATTCTTCCTTTGAATTGGTTTTATCCAAAGCTTTTATCTGTTGAAGTATGAAACCGGAGCTTGCCTTTGGCTATGTGCAAAGAAACACATTTGCATGGCTGTGGAATTTAGGGGCTCCCCATTTCATTTCCCTTTAGTCAGAGACTGTACAACTTTCTAGAACATGTGTCTGGTATAAATTATATACTTGGAAAAAGTCAAGGCAATTATTTTCTTTTCTCTCTAGACTCAGGTGATTATCTGATTTTGTGTTAAACATGTAAGAACCCTGGCACCAGTTTGGTCATGAGGTTGGTGCATTTTGACTGTGTTGTATGTACATTTGTGTATGTATGTGTGTATACATACATACATACACATAAGTACATATGAATATATGTATGTATGTGTATATATATATACACATATATAAATATCTATATCTATATCTATATCTATCTATCTATCTATCTATCTATATATATATACTAAGTTTTCTCAGGACATTCACGCAAAAGGATGTGTTTTGGTCTATGTGCTTAAATTATTCAAGTTTTTTTGGGAGGAGGAACAGGAAAATAAAGAAGCTGCTTTATAAAATATAAGCTTCTCTCATGTTTGGGAAACTCCAGGCCTATAATCTACTTGCTTTTCTCAGGAATTAGTATCTCGTTTGGACTTAGCACCAGGAATTACAAACATTTTGGTGATTTGTTTCAACAAGTAGTTCTCACTGTGTAAAAGGCATTAACATTGTTGTGGGGATAAAGAGAAAAGGAAAAATAACTCTTACCATCAAGGATCTTATTTATATTCTGCAAACAGAATGCAGTGTGTACATAGGTAAAGAAATACAAAATAATTTGAGAGGGGTGAGGGCTAACAATGAAGGGCCTCCCATGATAGATAGGACCTGAGTTTAATCTTAATAGAAGCCAAAAATTCTAAGCTTCAAAAAAAGCTTGAGATTCTGTGAGGTGGAGAGAAGCAGGGATACATTCTTAGCAAACACACAGATGGGCCAGGGAATGCAGAATCTGGGGAATGATAAGCTGGCCAATTGGGCTGGACCATAGAGCTCATGATGAAGAATCAACCTGCAAAGGTAGGTTGGAGCCAACTGCTAAAGGCTTTAATAGCCAAATAGAAAAGTGGGTATTTTGTCTTAATGGCAAGAGGAAACTGCCCGAGGTTCTTGAAGAGGAGTGACAGGATTAGGCCCATGCCAGGAAGCTGGCAGCTATGTAGAGGATGGGTAGGAGAGGAGATAACACTGGGAAGCCATTGCAAATCCAGACAAGAAGTGATGGCAGCCTAAGGGGATAGGATGGGTGTGAGATATATTCTGGACAACTTGACCCTCTCTGTTCTCAATTCTGTGGTCCTGTAATAAGCCTACACCACAAAAAAATGATATAGATTCAGTTTTATAACCTCTTAGTAGTACCACTGTATACTTTTCCGCCTTTGAAGAATATTTGAGCCATGTGCCTCCAAATTTTGTTTTTCTTCTTAAGAAAATACACATTGTTCAGTAGGAAAAGTAAAGACTTGAGTCAGAGGAACGAGGTCCCGACCTGGCTTTGCAGCTTAGCACCCTTCAGGTGTCAGACGAGCCACTTGATCCATCCCTCTTGGCCTTGGCTTTCTCATCCATAGAGTGAGAGACCAGATGACCTCTGAGTTCCCTCTGAGCTCAGAAGCTCCAGCCAGCATTTTTGTGGTGATAGTGTAGCAGACAAGCTCCTCCTGAGAACAGATGGATTTGTTTTTGTTTGGTTTGGTTTGGGTTTTGTTTTTTTTTTTTTGTCTTTATCTCCTCAATGCCCAGCAGAGTGCCTGGCACATAGTAAGAACTCACTAAATGCTTGCTGATCAGCTTCAACTCGAGCCTCAGATAAGCCTCCGTCCAATTTTCATTTTTGTTTTCTTCAAATCCACGATGGTTTTCTCAGAGCTCATCTCCCAAGTACAGAAAGTAAATTCAGTCTGTGATTCTTACCCTGCACAAATCTCCATCCTCGGTTTCAGCATGAGAAAACAAGGGCATTTGGTATCCTCTTCCATTCGTTTCATACCAGATGAAGATGCATTTCCCCAGTCCTGAGTGAGTGGGCCTGTAGAAACAGAACCAGGCCCTTTCCGCTTCCACCTTCCTTCTAAACCACCCCAGATTCCCCTGATCATTCCCCTTAAATAAAAACAAAATGTGTATCTTTTAACATAGAAAGAAATCTTTCTGAATCTGTGATTCCAGGATCCCATTTTGATCCCTGAATTATAGTTTGCTTCCAAAAACAAGGATTTCCTGGTTCTAAATAGTCCTATCCTGACTTTTTCTGCCCTATCTTTGAAATTGCCTTCTGTTTACACTGTGGTATGTTATCTTGTATGGGCGGTTTTTTGCATGTTGTCTACACCATTAGGAGATGCGTTCCTTGAGCTCAGAGACAGTGATATTTTCTTTCTTTGTGTCACCCATGCTTAGCACGGTGCCTGGGGTGTACAGTAGGTGCTTAATAAATGCTTGTTAACTGACTCATGCCAGTTTTACTGTTGATAAGTGATACAGAAGTCTGGTGTGCCAGCCGTTCAGCCTCAGTATAATATTAGTAAATCGTGAAGTAGCCTAGTACTCCCCCAGTGAAGCAGGACATGTGACTATTATTTCAATGTTCCAAGGACCCACAGTTTCATTGGGGTGCATTTTCAGTGTGCATTGTTTGTTATATTGTAGATAGCTTCCAACAATAGGCTGTGGACCAGAAGCCCTTCTCCACAGTGCTGAGGGAGGTAAGGAAGAGCGGCCTTGGAAGCATCGATCAGAGATTTTCTAGGTTCTAAACTTCCTGAAACTACAAAGAAAAATGGGGTGGCCTCTGAAGCTCTGGTCCAGGCTTTTTTTTTCCTTCAATTTATAGTGTTATTATTTTTTTATTTTTATATTTTTAAAATTAAGTTTTATGTTTATTTTTAGTTTACATCATTCATTTCCACAAGATTTTGAGTTACAGATTTTTCTCCCTGTCTGTCCCCTACCCACCAACCCCAAACAGCGATCCCACTGTCTACCCCCTTCCCTAATCTGCTCTCTCCTATGTCTTTCTCTGTCCCCTCTCCGACTTTCCGGTAGGGCAAGATGGATCTCCCTACCCCAGTGCCTATATATTTTGTTTCCCAGTTGCATGTAAAAAAATTTATACACACACACACATATTTAAATGTTTGATTTTAAAACTTTGAGTTCAAAATTCTTTCCCTTCCTCCCTCACCCACCCTTACTGGGAAGATAAGCAATTCAATATAGGTTGTACATGTGTAGTTATGCAAAACATTTCCATAGTGGATATATTGTGAAAGACTGACTATATTTGCCTCCATCCTATCCAGCCCTCTACTTGTTCTATTCTCTACTTTGTCCCTGTCCCTTTACCCTCCCCCCAACCTGCCCTCCTGTCCATCATCCACCCTGTCATCCCCTTTCCCCCTATTCTCCTGTAGGGCAAGATGCCCAATTTAGTGTGTAAGTCATTCCCTCCCTAAGCAAAATTCAGTGAGAGTAAGGTTGACCCATTCTCTTTTGCCTTCCTGTTCTTCCCCTCTATTGTAACAGTTATCTCTTGCCTCTTCTATATGAGATAATTTACCCCACTCTGTCTCTCCCCATCCCCTCTCATTATATTCCTTTCTTGCCTCCCAATTTCACCTTTTAAATATCATCCCTTCTCATTTAATTGATCCTGTGCCCTCTGTTTATGTATACCTGTACACATATATGCACACTCACATATGTATTCATATGCACATATACCCTCCTATATAAACATATATATGTATGTATACATATATATATATTTATATTCCCTTTACCTATGTTCATACTGAGAAAAGTTTCATAGGTTACAATTATCATTTTTCCATGTAGGCATGTAAATAATTCAACTTTGATAAGTTCCTTATGATTTCTTTTCCCTGTTTACTTTCTCATGCTTCTCTTGCTTCTTGTGTTTGAATGTCAAATTTTCTATTCAGTTCTGGATATTTCCATCAAGAATGCTTGAAAGTCCTCCACCTCATTGAATGACCATATTTTCCCCTGAAACATTATACTCAGTTTTGCTGGAAAAGTGAATCTTGGTTTTAATCCTACCTCCTTTGACCTCTGGAATATCATGTTCCAAGTCCCTCAGTCCCTTAATATAGAACCTGCTAAATCTTGTGTTATCCTGATTATGTTTCCACAATATTCAAATTGTTTCCTCTTGGCTGCTTGTAATATTTTCTCCTTGATCTGGGAACTCCAGAACCTGGCTATAATATTCCTAGGAGTTTTTTGGGGGGGATCCTTTTCAAGAGGTGATTGGTGAATTCTTTAATTTCTGTTTTGCCCTCTGGTTCTAAAATATCAGGGCAATTTTCCTTCAGAATGTCTTGGATGATTTCTAGGGTTGGGTTTTTTTGATCATGGCTTCCAGATAGACCAGTCATTTTCAAGTTAGCTCTCCTGGATCTGTTTTCCAGGTCAATGGTTTTTCCAGTGGGACATTTCACATTGCCTTCTATTTTTTCATTTGTTTGGATCTGTTTAATAGTATCTTGATTTCTCATAAAGTCATTTGCTTGCATTTGCTCCACTCTAATTCTGAAGGACTTATTCTCTTCAGTGAGCTTTTGAGATTCTTTTTCCATCTGGCAAATTAGGCTTTTTAAGGCACTCTTCTCCTCATTGGCTTTTGGGGCCTCTTTTGCCATTTGAGTTAGTCTATTTTTTAAGGTGTTATTTTCTTCAGTCAGGTTATTGACTCTCTTTTCATGGTTTTCTTGCATCATTCTCATTTCTCTTCCCAATTTTTCCTC
>CM053581.1:549687452-549724250 GCA_028627135.1 Pseudochirops cupreus
TTACTTGATTTTCAAAATCCTTCTTGAGCTCCTCTATGGCCTGTAACCAGTTCATATTTTTCTTGGAAGCTTTTGGTGCTGGAGTTTTGACTTCGTTGTCTTCCTCCCATTCCATGCTTTGACCCTTTTTGTCCCCAAAAAAGGAATCTAAAGTTGGATTTCTTTCCTAGCTTTGCTTCCTTTGCTTGCTCATGTTGCCACTCAATTACTTGACATTTGAGCTCTTTGCCACAGTAGAACTCTGCTTCCAGGGAGGAGAGCTTTGTCCCAAATTGCTGGAGTTTTCACAGCTGCTGGAGCTATTAGGGGGAGTGCTATCTCTACAGCCCCCGCCAGCTCTGGCTCACTGGCCACACACCCCAGGACCACCACCCAAGACTGTGATCCAGATGCAGGTAGATTAAAGCAAGAGTGATTACCCTCTGAATGGTTGCTTGGCCCCGCCTAAGATCTGCAGTCTAGGAGCTTGGAAGCAGCCACGTGGAGGTGGCTGTGCTTCCATGGCACCTCTGCTGCTTCTTGCTCTGGGGGCAGAGGCCAGACCACACTCCATTCCCCCCCCCCCCCGCCAGTTCCAAAAGAGTTCCACTGACCTTTTATTTTGTCTTTGGCATTTGTGGGTTGATATTTCTGGAAACCACCACAGCTGCTGGTAATCTACTCTCCAGAAGTATGCCGGCTGATAGGGGCCACCCTGGGGCTGAAACCTCAGCCTCACACAGGGCTGGGCTCTGCTCCCAGTGTGCTGTGAGGAACCCTTCCTGTCTACCTGCCAGGCTGCCTTCATCTGGAGATTTGTTTCTCTCTGTCACTTTGTGGGTTCTGTAGCTCTAAAATCTGTTTAGAGTCATATTTTATGGGTATTTGAGGCGGTTATGGCTCATGGAGTTTTCCTGCTTTTTTGCTGCCATCTTTGCTCCGCCCCTCTGGTCCAGCCTTTTGATTCCATTTTTCCTAAGTGTGATCCCTCCAGCAGATTGCTGTGGATGGGTGTGTCTACTGACATCTATACACATAAAATCACTTGCCATTGTGAACTCTCTTCCCTGCCATGTTCACAGCCCATTTGTATACTCTTCCTCATTTAATTTTTTTTTTAATTTGTGGATAGTTCTTTATTAACCTTTAAACAGAGGAGGAGGGCCCTAGGTTGAGTCAGTTGTTCAGACTGCATGAAATAGACCGTTGTCAGTCACTTTCTCAATTTGTTTGTCCTGTCACCTTCTCCATAGGTTTATCCAGGAGAGGCTTTGCCACTTTGATCTTCCCAGTACTGGCAGATTTCATATCCAGATTTTGGCTGATATCATTAGAAAACACGTAGACTGACTCATTCAGCTTCATGTGACCACAGATGCTAGTGGTTAGATTTTGGCTGACAGAACTTGGCAGGCTGTTAGTAGTGATACAGTCTCCCCCTTATTATGCTGTTTAGCTAGGCTTATTAACATTTGTTCTGGTGAAATGGTCACCAGCTTGGTGCCTAGCAGTCTTGCAGTTCTGAGCAGGCATGGGAGAAGTTTTTCTTACTAGTAACTTCACATAAATTCACACCGTGTCAACATCATCAGTTATAATGACATTAATGCTCATGCTGATGGTGGTGGTTATGATAGCCATGATTCAGGGCTTGCAGAGTGCTTTACAAACATGATCTCACTTTATTCTCACAACAAACCTCAGAGATGGGTGCTCTCATGAAGAAACTGAGGCTGTGAGTGGTCACATGGCTTGCCCAGGGTCACACAGCTAATAAATGTCTAATGCAGGATTGGAACTCTGATCTTCCTGATGCTAAGTCCAGTGTTCTACCTAGCTCTCTTACCATATTTTATCTAGTTCACTAATGACAGAGGCATATGATATATTAAGAATCATGGTGACTCTAAGGTTAACTTCCCATGGGTTCTGTAACTACACTCATTTCCGGAAAGAGCTATATAGTGGGACACCATAGCTAGAACCAAGAAGAGCCTGTACACATGAACATTTTGCTTTTCCTGGAGCCCATCAGAACTATTTCAAAATAACTTTTTTTGTATGTGAGTCTAAGTGGAGATTTAGTTGACTAGGAAAAGAAAATAATCCTTGGAATTTTGGGGGGGGGGTAAGCAAAGTATGATTTCTGCTTCCTTCTGCTCCATACCTTCTCTGCCCCATGCCCCCTTTTCCTTCTCTTCTTTCTTTGTTAATACTAATTCCTTGCATTAATACTGCATTATCTTTGAGCTTTCCAGTCACCAGACTAATCCTAGTGTGCTCACGAGCTTGGAAATGGACAGGAAGGGAAGACTGCTAGCTTGTAACCATCGTGCTTTGCCCTTGCTGCTTTACTCATCAAAGCTGCCACTGAGTTTCTGCATGCCAGACTGCCAAAGCCAGGGGCCTTTTCTCAGGCTTCACTGCTTGACCTCTCAGTAGCATGTGAATTGCCCCCTACTCCCTGAAACTCTCCCTCCATTTCTCCGAAAGGCTTCCATTAACACAAAACTATCACTAGCAAGCTGTCAGACTCCAGTGTTCTTCTCTTTTTCCTCTCTCTTTTAACATTTTGGTGGAATCATGGTCTCATTGATGTGGGCCTTTCTTCCAGTGGTAGAGATGACATACTCTCATGAATTCCCCAAAGAGGTTCTACCAAATATACTTACCCTCCGTGAGGCCTTTTAACATTTTGTATAGTTACCAAGGCAGCATTTGAGCTGTGCCTCTGTTCTCTTGCTTTTGCCACACGACCAGTCCACCTCTTTTTCTTATCTTATGTTTCCTGGATGCATCTTCATGCATCTCATAGGCTTGCAGGTTATCATTGATAGCCTGCTTATGCCCTCTGTCCTTCGGGTCACTTGTGTCAGCGAGCAGATTGGGATCACTGAAAGTATCCCATGTTTTCCCAAGTGATGCAGCCCATTCTCTTCTTTCTGTTACACCCCGGGCTCCATTCACTCATAGTCCGTTTGCAGTGTTTTTCCAAGAACGAGCCACTGAGAGACCGACAGATTTCATCCACAGATAGGGGCCTTTGGAGAGCATCCCCATTGATAAGGAATCTCTCTCCCATTTGGAATCAGCACAGCACACGCTCAGTCGGTCTCTTCCTTGGCGCCTTTCCTTTATCATACTGTCAATAGCAGGCTTCTGTAGAGCACTTTGCACAAACACAGCTACCCCATGTGCCTCATATGGCTTGATCCTTACAACAACTCAGTGAAATAGGGAGTGCAAGCACCATTATTCCCATTTTGCGGGTGATTTTTTTTTAAAGTGAGGACTAAGGCAGTTAATTAACTTGCCAAAAGTCACACTGTAAGGAGCCCCCCCCCCCCCCCCCCAGGCTCTGAACATGCTTCTTCTGATTCCAGGTTTGGTGTTTTGTTTTTCCTGCTACTCCTCGTCCCCTGGCATTGTCGATCTCCCCAAGGTTCGGCGTCCTGTCCTCTGCTCTTCTTTCTTTACTCACTTTCTCTGAGAATTCACCTCTCACAGCATCAGAGATTGCCTCTATGGTGCCAATCCTGCCCTCCCTCCCAAACTCCAGCCCAAATACCCAGTGTGTCTGCTGGACATTTCACTCTTGGAATGTTCTGTTTCCACCTCAGATTCCATGTGTTGAAAACCAAGATGATCTTTCTCGTAAAATCAAATTCCTATCCTGACTTACCTGTTTCTATCAATGTGGTTATTAGCATAATTATTCTGTTTTACTCAGGCTTGAGTCCTTAGATTACTCTTGCGATTTTCCCTACTTCCCTTGCCTAATTTGGTGACAGATTACCACCGTCTCTGCTGTTGATTCCTGTGTCAAAATGCTTTTCCTCTTTTCCGTTCTGTTGCCATCGCTATACTAATTTTAGCCCTAACGTAGGCCCTCAATGGCTCACAACAATTTCAGTAGACTCCTAGCTGGTCTCCTTATCCCCAGTCTCCTATTCCCTATGCTTGTTCATCTAACAATCTTTATAAAATCCTACTTTTGCCGTGCTACATTCCTCTGATTTCAAACCTAAAGAAACAAATCTTCTTGTTACTAAAAGAATAAAATCTGAAGTCTGGAATGCAAGGCCTTTCACAAGCTGTCTCCCTACCTACTTCACTAATCTGACCTCTCACCTTTCCGTACTATAATCCCTCCACTTAACACATTTTCCCAAAACCACACCTCATGGTTCCGCCTTTGCCCTGCCCTTTTCTCCTTCTTCCACAATGAAGGATGTGACTGTCCCGTTTCCAGGTCCAGCCTTGTGACTCTGTGGTGATATCCTCTCCACAGCTTCTCTGGCATCATTCCTCATGGGTAGCATGTGTCCATATCTAGTTAATTTTCTCATTTTTCCCCTCAGGACTAGTCCGTCACATATGCAACCTTTTAATTGAGACTTCAGCCCTGTACCTGGACATAGACAATAAAAACAACATCAAGACGGTCAACGCTTTGCTGTTTTCCCTGCTTGACATTCTGCACTGCATGCTCATCTACACATCTAGCATTGTTCGGATGACGCTACAGGTAACCAGCAAGTGAGGAGTGCGGTCCAACACCGTTTCTCCTTTTCTTTTTCTTCTTTTTGGATCTTATTTTTGAAAGGAGCACAAATGGTCCTAAAGAGAAAGAAAGAATAGGCTTCTATTAGATGGCCACCATCAGGCATAGAAGACCTGATTATGTGATTTCTAAGGGAAGCGGAGGAGGCAGAAGGGAAGGGAGGCCTCTTGACCATGGGTGACCCACAGTTAGCCCCTAATTATCCCACTCTGGGACAGAGCAACCACCTTAAATCCAGCTCAGGACTGGCCTGGAACTCCCGCCTCTGGGAAGAATGGGAGTATTTGTCTCCCCGTCCTTCCCACACAAATATTGCTCCATTGACCTCTTACATATAGGACATGCACTCAGAGTTGATTTGCTAGAAGCAATAAGTTTGCCATTGATTTATCTCTGTACTATCTCACTTGTTTCCTCTTGTGACCATAGGCATGAAATTTTGATTTAGAGATTAGGGCAGTCTGGCCATGAAACAAAAATGCCGCTGATTGACCCATCTGGGGAATCAGAACTGTAACCTTTGACAATCAGCAACATATGATCAGATTTTTCAAAGGGACCTCAGTGATTAACTAGTCTAGACATCCACACTTAAACCAACAGCACTAATTGCCAAGTGATATTAATTTTTTAAAAGCATTTTCCATGTTTTGGCCGTCTAAAATTTAGAACATTAATTCATTTTTCCTTGCAATTTCCTGTTGAAATAGCAAATGACAAACAACAGAATTTTTGCTTTTTAGATTCAGAAGCAAAAATAGGTTGATCAAATACTTTTCCAAGACTCACAATAGCAGAGCTAACACTAGATCTCTAGGATATTTGTTTAGTCTACAGTGGTCACCATTAAGAAAAATAGTTCTAACCATAGCTAATTTGGGTCTGGTAACTTTCTTGCATAACATAATATAGTAAGCAACTCTACCCAAGGCCCCTCAGTCCCTGGGGCGGGGGGAAGGAAGGGGGCAGATTTCATAGATGCTTGATGTTTGACAATATTTCTTTTTTGAAAAAAAGCTGATGAAAATGACCTAACTTTCCCTTTCACATATCTCTACATTAATTTTAAGTAAACTGTATAAAAATTGTCAGGTACTCATGAACACTTAGATTTCTGTTGGCTTCTTTTTTTTTTCTTTACTACCTGCCGCACTAGCACAATGAGAAATCTCTTTTTCTTAAAAGTACATCATTTCTTGTATCTGATCCCATTGTGGTGGCTGTAAATTCTTTGTGATACAGTGGATAGTTCCTCTCAAAAATGGCTTTGATGCTTCTAATGAAAGATTGTCAGGAAGATAGTAGATGAAAAGGATCAGAAACCGAAGGACCCCAGAACAATGGAAACCTCCTTGTGTAAATGATTAGGAAGACGCTCATGAATATCTTTTTACTGCCTTCATCAAAAAATGCTCCTTTTTATATTTTCATAAAAATTTGGTAATGAATTAATCATGTTTCCTTCTCCTTAAGTCAATTAGAGAATGTGATGCTATTAATTACCTTTCTGAATCCCCCTCATCATGTTTACTGTATCCTCTGCTTGGCCTCCCTGATAGCTGCCTTTGATCTCCATGAGCAGCCATGATACCTGGTACCAGCCCCGAAAGAAACCAAGACAAATACTTAGGACTGAGTGATAAGGAATAGCGGCTGGGGAGATGGATGGAGTGTGCATCCACGCCACATTCCCCTGAAATAGTGAACTGCAAATGCTTTTAAAACCAAGTCTCCCCTTCAGCTTGCTTTAAGTCCCAGAGCTAAGATTTTCCTTAATGTAACCTACATTTGCTTTGAAAAAATCACCGTTCTGAGGATAGACGAAGCTGAGGAGCAGGAGAAAGCCAGCTTTCACAATCACGTTACTAAACATGTATGTTTACCTTTGCAAAACATTTCTTTTATAATTATAATCAAAGTTACGATGCATATTACCATGCTGCTTTAGGAAGCACTTTCCTTGAAACAGCTTGGCGAGGTCAATGGCATAAGTGGCATTATTTTTATTTTACAAATGAAGAAATTAAGACTTGGGAGGGTTAGGTGATTTTCCCAAGCTCACATGACTAGTGAGTGTCAGAGCTGGAACTTGAGCTCACGTCTCTTCTGACTGGCCACACTCAGCACTCTTCACTGTAGTGTGTTGTGAATCTCAAAAAATAATGATTTTTTTAAAGCAAGTCAGCAAGTATTTATTAAGCACCTACTGTTTTGTTTTGTTTTTCCAAATTCTTTCTCTGACCCCTACCTTCTCAGTGCTTCCGTTACAGAGGAGTTGCCAATCCACATTGGTGGGGGGACTTTCCAGTCAGTCAATCAATAAGCCTTTCTTCAGTGCCTTCTGTGCACCAGGCACTGTGCTAAGTATTAGGGATACAAAGATGGGCAAAAACCCCAAACCAGTCCCTGCTCTCAAGGAGCTCACAGTCTGCTGTGGGGAGACCACACACGAAAATGATACACAAAGGAAATAAGTACGGGATAATTTGGAGATACCGTCTTAGAAGGAAGGCACTATGATTAAGGGAGAAGGAGGGGGTTTTGCTGGGATCTGAAGGAAGTCAAGGAAGACAGAGAGAAGAGAGCAGGGTGAACATTCCAGGCAGGGGGGAGAGTCAGTGAGGATTCATGGAATCAGGAGATGAAGTATCTTGTGTTAGAAAAATCAAGGAGACCAGGGTCACTGAATCTCAGAGGTTTGTTGTTGTTCAGTTGTTTCAGTCATGTCCGACCCTCCGTGACCCCATTTGGGTTTTTCTTGGCGGAGATACTGGAGGGGTTGGCCATTTCCTTCTCCAGCTCATTTTACAGATAAGGAAACTGAGGCAAACAGAGTTAAGTGACTTGCCCAGGGTCACACAGCTAGGAAGCACCTGAGGCTAGATTTGAGCTCAGGAAGCTGAGTCTTCCTAACTACAGGCCTGGCACTCTTTCCACCACACCAACTAGCTGCCCTGGTCTCAGAGTAATAAGGTGTAAAAGGACTAGAAAGATAGGAAGGGGCCAGGTTTTGAAGGGCTTCATATTTGATCCTGGTGGTAATAAGTTGCCACTAGAGTCTGTGAATGGGGGATGATATGGTTTCATCTGCTCCTCAAGAATATTGCTAGCTTAGTGGAAGATGGACTGGGCTTGGGGGGAGACTCAAGGCAGGGATTCCCACCAGAAGGGCTGTTATAATAACCTAGAAATGAGGTGATAAGGTAATTGATACCAGGGTGATGGAAGTGTCATACGCGTCAAGGGGCCATATGTTACAAAGGTAAAAATGGCAGGATTTGGTGACAAATTGGATATAGGAGGTGAGAGTGACTGAGGAGCCCGGTGTCCTGACAGTAGTAGAAGAGTGAGAAAGAGGGGAGGGAGGAAGGTTTGGAGATAAAGAAAACAAGTTCACTTTTGGATATGTTGAGTTTAAGATTTATAGGACATCCATTTTGAGATATTGAGGAGGCAGTTGCATTTGTGATATTAGAGATCAGGAGAGATGATAGGACTAGAGAATCATCTGCATAGAGATGGTGTTTCATCTATGGTCGCTGATGAGATCCATCAAGTGACATAACATTGAGGGAGGGGAGCAGAGAAGAGGGCCCGATACAGAGCCTTGGGTGTCCCCCAAGGCTAGTGGGTGCAGCCTAGACGGAAGTCCAGCAAAGTCGACAAGAGCAGACAGAGGAGGAGAACCAGGAAGGAGCAGTGTCATAAAAGCCAAGAGAGAGGCAGGTGCCCAAGAGAAGAAGGTGCAACATTTGCCTAGAGCCAAAGAGGATTGAAGAAAGGCCATTATATCGGCCAAGTGAGAAATCTTTGGTAACAACATGGAGCTGTTTCGGTTGACTGATTAGGTCAGAAACCAGATGGCAGAGACCTAAGAGAATGACAGAAACAGCAAGGAGAGGCACCAGCGTTAGGTGGCCTTCTCTGAGAGTGCAGCCCCAGGAGGCAGACGAGGTACAGAATGATCACCAGTAGGGCCAGATGGCTCAAGGGAGGGTTTTTTGAGGATGGGGGGGGGGGTCACATGAGCATATTTGCCAGCAATAGAGAAGCAAGCGGGAGACAGGGAGAGATTGAAGATTAATGAGAGAGTGGGGGTGATTGATGGGTTGTGTTAGCTTAGTGGGGAGGCTGCTAGTACAATCTTTCTGTGGCCTCTGGCTTTTTAAAAATGTGTTTTTATTGATCTCTTTTGTTTTTTATATCCCCAAAGTTTTCCCCAGTATACCTTTCCCATTCCCCCTCCCAAGAATATTTTTAAAAAGACAAAACAAGAAAAAATCAGCACAAATGATTAATACATCAAAAAAATCTTAAAAACATGTGCAGTGTTCAACACACTTGTGGACCTTCCAGCTCTGCAAAAGGCTGAGGTAGGAATGTCTTCTTACAGCTCTTCTTTCAAGCCCCCCTTTTAAATAATTTTATGACATTCATTTTTAAATTTTTTGCCTCAGTTTCCTCACCTGTAAAATGGGCATTTATGAAGAGCTAATGAGATAATATTTTTAAAGTGCTTAGCACAGTGCCTAGTACACAGTAGGTGCCACATAAATGCTAATTTTGATGGTGTGGGGGGGGAATGTTCTTTCTGTCTATCTTCTTGTAGTCATTGTGCAGAGTTTTTTTTTTGCATTTTCTTACTTCACTCTGCATCAGTTTGTATAGATCCATTTTTCCCTGTATTCATCACATTCCTCATTCCTTAGAGCAGTGGTTCTCAACCTTCCTAACGCTGCGACCCTTTAATACTCATATGTGGGCGTATCTGCATGTGGACGGACCCACCTGGAGACGGACAGAGGAGCAGTGTCTCGGTTCCTAAGACCGTCATGACAGGCACTGACCTAAGCCCTTTACAAGTAATATCTCAAATAATCTCGTTAGTAGTGATTTGGAGCATTCTTTCATGTGGGTTGTTAATGGTTTGGGTTCAAAGATTTTTAACCATATAGTAGTGACTTCGATAAAAACTTGGATGGCATGCCTGTCCAGTATGCATGAGACACAAAGCTGGAAAAAAAAGCTCATACACTGGACGTAACCAAGTCAGCAGGTTAAACTGTTGGGCCAGAGCTAAAAGGTGATTTTTTTTGTCTTGTTGATGCCCTTTGTTTTAGCATCTGTCATTTCTTCATATATTCTTTCCCTACCCAGTGAACCCTCCCTTTAAATAAAGAGAGACAGAGACAGAGCAAGAGACAGAGACAAAAAGAGACCGAGCCAGAGAGAGAGAGAGAGAATGAAACAGAGAAAGAATAGAGAGGGGGGCAAGAGAGAGAGAGAAAGAGAGAGAGAGAGGATTGTGAAGGAAAACAGCCTGTCCCATCCGCCACATCTGACAGCACTGTGTGAGGCATGGTCCACCCATTGTCCCTCTCCTCTCCAGGGAGAGGAGGGGACTGTTCAGTTCCAGTTCACAGTTCTTTTCATTTAAATAGTTGTAGTCATTATGTGTTAAGTTATTTTTCAGTTGTGTCCATCTCTTTGTGACCCCATTTGGGGTTTTCTTGGCAAAGATGCTAGAAGGATTTGCCACTTCCTTCTCCAGCTCATTTTACAGATGAGGAAACTGAGGCAAACAGGGTTATGTGGCTTGCCCAGGGTCACGCAGCTAGGAAGTATCTGAGGCCAGATTTGGACTCAGGGAGTCGAGTCTTCTTGACCCCAGGCCCAGCATACTATTCACTGCACCATCTAATGCCATTGTGTACGTATTGTTTCATTCTGCCTACTTTACCCTGTGTCAGTTCATACAAATTTTCTCGTGTTCTTCTGAACTCCTCATTTATGATTTCTTGAGGTAGTAGTATTCCATTATGTTGCTATATAACAACTTTGGAGATTTCCCAATCAATGGACCCTCCATTTTGTTTCTTATACTTTGCTAACGTATACACACATACACACACACACACACACACACACACACGCATGCATGTGTACCTTTGCTATGAATAATTTGTTATAAATGAGACCTGGCCTTTCTTTCTGTTTTCAACCTCCCTGAACTCTGTGCCCAACATAAGGAACTCCTGTGGCATGAAGAGACTTCATTAGTGTTTGGAGTGATAGCGAATAAGTCACATTTATATGGCACCCAAAGCTTCCAGAGTGCTTCTTTCTTAACAGTCCTAGGAGATGGGCTGTGTCAGCCATATCATTCTTACACTATAGATGGAGAAAGTCAAGGCCAAAGAGATTGAATGACTGACCTACATTACCACTGATAGAACTAAGGCTTGAATTCTTCCAACTCCAACTCAAGAGCTGTCTTTATAATATCCCAGTCTCTTTGTTTTTGTTGGTGAGTTATTGTGGGAGATAAGCTATCTAATTATACCCCTCTCCATCCCCCAGCCATGCTCCCTTTGGAGAGGGAAGAGCATTGGGGGTCATTGAAGCACTGATGGATTTGACTTGTTGCCTGGGCTATATGTGCATATTTTTAAAACTACCAGTGGACTAAATTACCTGGAGAAACTGGCACATTTAGAGCCAGGTTCTTGAAAGAAAAGCTATCATTTGAGATCAGACCACAAGAGAGCAGCATGCAGAAGATATGCTCTGAAGTTGGGGGTTGGAACATTCCTGGTAGAATGAGGCCTTAGGTCTTAGACCAGCTTGTCCAAGGAGGCCTAGGGAGATAATGAAGCTTAAGCACTACCTAGTTACATCTTAGGTAGAAGGCTTTTCAGTGTTCTGGGTATTTCCCTCCCTTTCCATGCCTCTTTAGAGAAATGCATTATAGCATTAGTCTTTCCTAACAAAGAAATCCTTCCTACACTCACCTTGTCTTGGCTGTGAAGGAGGGTCCTGAGGGATAGATCCAAGAGCTAAATCATACAAACAGTGGCACTGGATTCAGTGAATGAGATAGTAGGGATTAGAGGGAAGAAAAAGGCTTGAGATTGCTCAAAGTAAGAAACTGAGAAAATGGAAGCAACTCAGGACAAGCTTCCCCTGAGCACACGGCTGGCTGGGCATGACTTGTATTTGCAGTCGGGTTGTAAACCAGGAGAGGAGAAGCAGCCTTGGGTAGGCTTCTCCTTTGATCTAGGCTCTGTGTAATTTGAGTTCCCCAAGGGTGAAGTGATTTGGGTCTAATTCTTTAGAGCAAACAAGTGGTGGCATTTGCACATTGGACTCCAGGACCAGAGTTCGTTCCTTAACAATGGCCCCTATGTATTGGACAGTCCATAGCCTTCGTTATCAGGGTTACCATAAGTCCATGATGTTCCAGTAATTTCACAACCTGAGTCACAATCTCTTTGCAGATCCTTTCTCATATCTTTGGAGGGATTCAATACAGTCAGGTTACAATTCTTAGAACTCCAGCTCTGATAATTAGGTCAGGAACTTTACATGATATTTGTGCCCATACAGTTTTCTTTCTTCCCTTTCTCTCATTCGTATTTCCCGCTGATGAAGAAAAACAATGTAAATAAGGAGACCGAAATCAGAGCAGGGATAGATAAGGTCAGTTCATTCTGAGACACTAACTGAGCCTGGGTCTCAAACATTTCCCTTCCTTCTGTCATGGGCCTTTTTCCCTTAGATTAATGAGCCCACTTTGCCCTGAACATAACTGGGGCTTGCTTACCTCCAAGCATTTGTGTGCCCCTAGATTCTTGGTGCATGGAGTGGCTGGGTGACCAAACCTCTCCCTATAATTGGGGTCACTGGACAGGATGGAAAGCTTTTCAGAGCAAATGCATGGGCAGTCAGTTTTTATGCTGGCTCTAAGAGTCAGCCTTAGTTTCTACACAGAGTATAGGACAATGATTTGGAAGGAGTGATGAGTACTTTTCATGCCTTTGCACCCCAGGTTTTTTTCTGCATACTCATATTCTCAGAAAGGAAATACCTAGATTGACCGACTTTCACGTGTCATACTTAAAAGCATGTGATCATCGCCATCTTAGATTTGAATTAGGCTAATGCTGCACAGTCTTTTCTGTGAGAAATCCCCACCTTTCTGATGTTGTTTCAGACATAAGCCAGCAGAAAATATAGAGGTTCGAGGTTAATGGGTATCATTAATTCATTTGGTTCCAAAGTAGTCCATGTAATTAGAAGACGGATTTTCTTTTATCAGATGAACATTAATTCTTTCATTATTTTATTGCTTTTTGTATCACTTTCATTGCTTAATGCTCCCGCCCCTACCCTACCCAGTAAGCTATCCCTTATGACCAAGAAGAAAGAAGAGACAAAACAAAAGCAGTTCAGCAAAAGGAAATAACACAAAACCATGACTTAGAATGTATGCAATATACTCTTGTCAGGTACCCCTGCTGCCCCTCTTCCTGGAGAAAAAGGGGGCACTGTGTCTTCTCAACTCTCCTCTGGGGCCAAACTTGGTCATCATAGTGTTCACTTTCAACTGTTGCTTTTTCCTGTTTCATTGTTGTCAGTGTATATTTTGCTTTCTTGGTTCTGCTTAATACGTTCTGCATCAGTTCATATCAGTCTTCCCATGCATCTGTGAATTCTTTATGTTAATTATTTTTACGGTGTATTAAAATATGTGCCACAATTAGTTTAGCCATTCTCCAGCTGATGGGCATCTACTTTGTTTCCACGAACATTAATTCTTAATTGACTACCTTTAATCAAGGAAAATGGACACTAGAAATACTGTCATTTAGCCTGGAGCAGTAAACCCATTAGCTTTGTAGAGAGGGGACCTCTAGTCCCAGCTACTGACCTGAGACAGCGCCCCATGATGTCTGCCTTACATACTCTGACAAAGGCCATTGCCTAAAGTGGATTGATCTTCTCTGAGAGAAAATGAAAACGTGGTTAGAAAATGCAAATGAAATGTATAATTACTAAAAATTACATGCTAAATAAGCAAATGCTTCTTCTATCTCAATTCATATTGAGAAATCAAAAGCCCCCACAAGTTTTATGTATTTACTATAAAATTCGTATGAGAATATAGATAAAAGACACGCCCTTTACTTTTGCTTTTCTTGTTTCCAGTATGTGTTTGAAGTTAATCAGGATAGCACTGTATATGTATTGTGTATACATACATACACGCACATGTATGTGTATAGATTTATGTGTAAATGTACACACATAAATAGTATGTATAATGTACATGTGTGAAACATATATACTTAAAATAACTTGGATTTTGTTCAGCCCATTGCTCCCACATGTTCATGTATATAGAGGGCATATTCAATAGAATGTATGTATTTGGTTTGCATTACATTTAGATGAAAACACTTAAATTTTCTTTTGCTCATTCTCATGGGTATAGTGAACAATAACATCTCACCTGTAACCTCGGTTTACTTGTTTCTAAGAATGGATGTCATCCTTTTGAGTTCTTTGTTCTTATTCCAGTTTGTATTACCCAGCATACCTGACTTGTGTCTAAAAGCTGAGTATGCACCAAGGTGACCATTTCTTTTTCTCTCTCCCATTAAAGGCCCAGAAGAATGGTACAGGAGGGGACACTCAGGCAGCTGAAGACCTTTTGCTTGTTAATAAACCTCTGACGAACCTAATTAGCTTGCTTATTCAGCTGGTAAGAACTCCTGCCCACCCCTAGCCCTTGGGAATATTATTCAAGTTGAAATTATTCATACATATTTTTTATTTTATGGGCTTCAATGTTGGGTTTTTCTTCTCTTTCAAACTTTAGCCAAAACCAAGTTCTATGTGGCTTCTTGCTGAGAAATAAATGAATGAATATAAAAGCAGTTATTAAATACTTCCTATGTGCCAAGCCTTGTGCTAAGCATTGGTGACAGAAAAGAAAAGTGAGCGAGGCCCTGCTCTCAGGGAGCTCACATTCCAATCACGAGACACAGACAGCTACATGTTGGATGGACAGGTCTGCTTGTCCTTAGGGAGCAGCAGCAGGCAGAAGGCAGGGCTTCTGGGCTCTTGGGGACTCTCTGAAATTCAACTCAGCAAACCCTAAAATTCTACAGTATTTTAAAGTCACAGAGGTTATCATTATCGACAGGTCTTGAATCAGAGAGTGTCTCAGATCATGTTCTGCTAGCTTAAATAACAAGCGTTGATTAAGTACTTCCTAGGGGCCAGGAACTGTGTTGAGTGCTAGAGGTATAAACACACAGCAGAGAAAAGCCATCCCTGCCCTCAAGGAGCTTCCATCCACACAGGAGAAGTGGGCACATTCAGAGGAGGCAAGAAAGCCTGAAAGGTTAGGAGCACTGCTGGGAAGGGCATAAAGAGGGGTCAGCCTGGGCCCCTCCAGAGTGAAGGCTGTTATCTGATGACTGTGAGAAAAGGCTGCTAAATATATATCTAGAAAGAAGATGAAGGTTTGCATAAGATTCTAGTGACTTTCACATAAGATCTTTGAGAGTAAAATGTGTACTTTTTTTTATCTGGACCTGTGATTTTGTGGTCTTATGGAGATCCTGGTGAGGAGATTCCTTTGACCAACGTAGGTAGACAGTTGTGTTGTGACTGATACTCTAGGCGAGTTTCCTGGGGCACTGAGACTGGCCCATGGTCCCACAGCCAGTCTGTATGTGTCATGGAAGGGTCTTAAACCCTGGTCTTGCTGGCCCTGAGGTCGGCTGGTTACATCCACTTACTCTACTGCCTCTCTTTGCAGAAATGCATGTAAGTTTTAAAAACCTTCATCTTTATTTACACAGACTGTAAACCAAATCAAGCTGTCCTCTCTTGGTGGCTTTTTAAAAATGTAATTTAGCTTAGAGTTGACCTCACAATCCCTTTTGTGGTCAACAGCATTCTCTACTTCCCCTCCCTTTGGAATTCTAATCAGGGCTCATCATGATGACCTCAGTTCTAATGGCTGGGGTATTTAGTTTAATAGTTAAGCTCTTGTTTCATGATGTTCATATTGTAGGATCTCTTACACTGGTGACTGACTGAGAGAAATAGAAACATACTGATCTGATCTCCACTTCTGGCTGACATGGTACCGAGCTGAAAGAGCTGCTTGATGCCTTGAACGCATCCCCTCTTGAATGCTCTTGCCAAAGGGAAGTGTTTGAGATGGGATGATGGGGGTGTCCATAGCATAGAAGGTGTTTTTCAGTCGATAAATTGAAGTCACTTCCTTGGAATCAGAGCTGAGGTGTTGTGGGCACAGCAGCCAGTTTAAGGATCAGCCCTGAATGAAGGGCTTTTCCTCTCTTGTCTCAAGGACCAAATTAAACAATCTCTTTAAAAAAAAAAAAGGGAACTACCTCCACATGTGCTTTACATAGCTTTCCCATTTCAAGAAGGGGAAGGGAAGGAGTTATTTTACTTCCTCCTTTTATATGGTTATATTCAATTTCTTAAGAGACTTAATTAAGAGATATAACTGATTAAGACATGCCTCCATTATGCCAGGATCTGCAGCATAAACCGGCTTTGATGAACCTAGGTTTGATTACAGTGTTTGTAATAGTTACCCTGATTACCCTGTTTAATTACATCCTTGGAGTGATTGGACTGAGGGCCGGGGTGGGGGGAGGGGGGGGAGTTGGCTGGGCCTCTCTTTTCTCTGCAGTGGCAGCAGCAGCAGCCACAGCAGCAGAAGAGAATCAGAGTCTTTCAGAATTGCTTGTTGAGTAAGTGTCTTTCTCAGTAAACCTAACAACCGTGACAGACCATTAATGGGAAAAAATCTGGCGGCAGTGCAACTGTGGGCACCTGCAATGGAGATTCGATTCTCTACCCTAGAGCGGAACATGTGCTGCCTTGGGAGGCGGCTTGATGGTTCTGAAGTAGAGGGAGAATAGAGACGCAAGGCTGTCATTTTCTGGGAGCCTGGAGCAGATGGGCATGTCTCTGCAGGAGAGGGTTGTTTGTTAAACAGGCACAAATGCCGCCCCAAAGTGCAGAACTGGAAATCTTCATGCACGATTTCTAGGTGGCAAGGTGGTTTGGGGGCAGAGAGGCTGGCTGCTTCAGGACACGAGTGAGCATGTACAATTTAGTCTTTATGTTTGCCTTCCAAAGCTTGTTTTTCCTCACATTTGGTATCAAAGACCATCAAGCCTTCATCTGACCTCATTGTCAGACTGTCCAGGGCCATACACCCCAGCTTTGCTCACATCCAGGTACTGGAGAGATCCCATCAGATTTCAGATCTGGAGGGGACTTTGACAATCATCCAGGCCACTTATCTCATTTTAGATGAGAAGCTGAGGCTCAGAGGGCTGAGACGTCTCAGGTTCAAATGTTTAGAGCCAGAAAAGGGCTTAGAGATTGTCCAATCCAGTCATTTTGGAGATGAAGAAACGAGGATTCAGAGGGCATCGAGTAACTTGCCCAATGTCACTCCAGTTAGGATTAGAACCCAGGTCTTTTGTCTTCTATCTGTTGCTCATACTCGTCCAAGTTCACAGAGCTCATTGTAAACAGACTAGGACTAGTCTACTTCTCTTAACTCCTTTGCTAATGATTTTTAATTTTTTCATTTTCTAATATGAGATGTTTTATTTTATTTAATAAAATATGCAAAATGGGCTCATGCCTGACCCAACCGACTATTAAAAACCCTCTTCCAACACTTCCACCTTCCTTATTCAATTCATTTCCACAAACGCTTCTTAAACATCTCCTGGTGTTAGGCAGGTCACTAGGCAGGGACCCAAAGGGAGAATCCCACCCACCCGACCCATAAGGAGCTCATGCTGTAGTGGACCAGTAACAGACAATCTGGGTTCTTTCTCTGGCACCACGCTGTGGTTAGAGAACGAGGGGGTTCCAAGCCCCCAATGCTGGGTGGCCTGGCCCAGGGCCCAGCACCTTCCACAGGCTCCCAAAGAGCATGGAGGCCCTTTGGCAGAGCCATCTTTACCTGGAGGTGTCTCCTGAGGATTAGGACCAGCTCAGTAGGGTCTTTCCATTGCCGCACAAACCACCTGGGTTTCTGCACCAGAGACTTTACTTTGTTTTGTGTCATGGACACCTTTGGCAATATGGGAAAGCCCATTCCTTTCTCACAATCATGTTTTAAATAACAGAAGGAAATCCTAACTTTCAGTTAGAGTGCAATGAAAATGTACATTTTTTTTTCCATCCAAGTTCACTGACTCCTTGAATTCTGGCAGTAGACCCCTGCCCTAGCAAGTCATTCTCCCTGGGGCCTCCTCCTGTCTGGATCAACATTTCAGGACAATGCAGTCACCATTCCTTTCCAACCTCTCCACGGTTTTCCCAACAGTCTAGCAATAGCATATAACCTTTCTTCCTACCCCCACCTCCTCCAGTTCTGGGACCACGTCAGCTTATTCCGCTCTGGGCCCACTGAACATCTTGGTCCTTTTCCTGAACAAAGCATTACTTCCCTCTCGAGGGTCACCCCCATTGGCATGTGAGCTCTCTTTTTGTGTTTGGGTCATTACTGCTTAGCACCGTGCCTGACACACAGTAAGCACTTAACGAATGCTTTTTTATTCATTTATTTCCTTCCTTTGCCATTTATTTCTGTTACCAGAGCTGTGCAGTCCCCGGGTCTGGAGTTGCAGACGACGCTTTCACACGTGGCAGTGAGAGTCAGTGGAGAAGGCTCCCCCTTGCACTATTTCTGTGACTTTGCCATAAGTTGCTGCTCTTTGCTGAGAGGGTTGGACCCCTTTGAGCAGGTTCTCAGTTCTAACCCTTTAGGAGGGTGGCACTCACCAGTTTTATCTTTGTGCCCTTGGCACCTAGCACGGTGTCTAGTACATAGTTGGTGCTGAGATGTTTGCTGGATAGATTGGATTGGAGCTTATAACCCACAGCACTTCTAGATGTGATGTCTGTACTGGGAGATTATATTCTATTCTGCGATTCTCTGTGCTTCTTGAGGTCAAAGGCCATGTCTTATCTTGCCTTTATATCTCTCTCTCCTGAGCACTTTGACACCAATGAGGCCCTTCAGGAGGGGTGATTGCATAGCACAGGGCTCTCCTGGACCCTTCGGGGCCATCTGTCCATGTGGCCCAGGTGCCTGTGGGTCTTCCCACTTCCCTTCATAAAACAAATCATGTTTTTCACGTGCCTTTTCCTGTCCTGTCTGCTCAGGAGCTGCTCTGCTCAACCTTCCAATACCACCTTCATTGGGGATTCTTCTTTGCAATAAGGCCTTTTTTTCCAACCCATCTTCTTCTCATCTTTGCCTTTTCCACGTAGGTCTTTGATAATTTATTCTGTGTTCTTCTGAAATGGGAAAGCAATCATTGCTCTCAACACTAATATACAGATACTCCAGTGGTCTGTGATCTCATCATTGTGGGTACTACCTCCTGCCATGCAAATTGTAACCCATTCTGTCAGGCAGTCAGTAACCCTGCATTTATGAAAAACTTCTTGTGTGCCAGACATTGTGCTAAGAATTCATGAAGAAAGGGAAAAACATGGCCCCTGACCTCAAGTAGCACACATTCTAATGTGGGAGACTGTGCAAAGAATTGTGTCACTACAAGATATAAGGTGTCCCAAATATCTTACTGAAGTTTTAATTTTATTAAGGCTCAAAACTGTATTAAGACTTTTGGGATATAGTATATATCCCAATATATAGGGATATATAAATATATATATATATATATATATATATATATATATATATATATAATTGATAAAAATAGTGTAATTGAGAAAGAGTCTCAGGGGGAAGGCACTAGTGGGGGGGAGGGTAGGAAGCAGGATGAAAGAAAGGAGAGAAGACAAGAAAGGGCGGAAGGTGGAGCTTGAGCTGAGTGTTAAAGGAAGCCAAAGAACCCAGAGGGCAGAGACAAAGAATAAGAGAATTCCAGAAATGAGGGACAGCCATTGAAGATGTATGGAGTCAGGAGATAGAATCTCTTGTTTGAGAAACTAGAAGCAAGAAGACCAGTATCCCTGGATAATAGAGTGTGTGTAGGGAAATAATGAGAAAGAAGAGTGGATAAGTAGGAAGGAACCAGGTTGTGAATGGTTTTAAAAGCCAGACAGAAAATTTTCTATTTGGTCATAATAATGGGGAGCCACTGTAGTTTATTGACAAGGAGAGTGACAGGTTCACAACTGCACTTTAGAAAGATCCCTTTTGAAGCTGTGTGGTAAGGAAACCAAAGCAGGCTACTGTAATAGTCCAGGTAGGAACTGATGAGGATTTGCACCAGGGTGGCCATGGTATGAGTGGAGAGAAAGTGACATATAGAAAATATATTATGGAGTTAGAAATGACAAGATTTGGCATTAGATTGGATTATCTGTGATTTATGTCCTTGTCCTCCCATCTGTTTGCCACTGAGCATTCATTTAATGTTCTGGGGATCTTTCTCAAGTTCTGACATCCTAAGCACGCCAATAAAGTATACCAGCTGTCCATTAGTTATCCCTAGCTGTTACCACAGGACATCATCTTTTTTTTGTCGTACATGTCTTTGTGGACTTCCTTCACACTACTCTTCTTTCACTATTCGTTGTTTGTAATGTGTTGCAAGGGCAGCTCGGTGGCATAGTGTGCTGGGCCTGGAATCAGGAAGACTCATCTCCCTGAGTTCAAATCTAGCCTCAGATGCTTCCTAGCTGTGTGACCTTGAGCAAGTCACTTAACCCTGCCTCAGTTTCCTCATCTGTAAAATGAGCTAGAAAAGGAATTGGCAAACCCCAGTGTCTTCACCAAGAAAACCCCATATGGGGTTGTGAAAAGTTGGACATCACTGAAACAATGGAACAATGTATTGCAGCCTGTTCACATCTGACCAATGCCCTTCCATTTTTGTTGCAGTGGCACTTAACTTGTATTCATACAATATCACATGAAACATATTGGTTGTAAAATGATGGGCCCTTGTTTTAGGAGGATGTTTGTTGTCCTTAAAAAACAAAATTGCATTTTTCTCCAAAGGCAGTCTGCTCATTCCTGTCCTTTTGTTCAAATATGGACCCAACTATGGGCGCCGTTAACAAGTGCTCTGTAAATTTTCTCTGTGCTGCATTGCTTTTCTTAGAAAGTGGATGCAAGTCCTTTTACATAGCAAGTTAAGGTTTACAGAGTTCTTCCTGCATGGCACTGCATGTAGGCAGTGCTAGCATTTTCATTCTCATTCTTTCATTCACAGATGAGAAGACCGAGGCCCTGAGAAGTTAGGCAGATGGCTCCTAGCCACACAGCTAGTCTTTGTCAGAGCAGGACTGTCAATCCCTTAACCTGATTCAGGTTGTATTCCTATAATGTCCATCCTCATTCCTTTACTACCTTTTCCCCTCAAAAGCTAATGATAATACGCCTGTAACACTGAGCATTTCCTCTGAAATCTCATTATGATATTATCTCTAATGTTCATATTAGTAGACCCATGTTATGGGAGAGATTGCCTAATAAGACCACCTGATACTTTGAGAAAATGCATCTCCAGGAAGGACTCCTTTGCAGATCATTTCTTGTATTAAGATTCCAGTGGCTTCAAAAAATACCTCATTTGAGTAATCTGTATTGCATTATGTATCATTGTTGAATTAATTAGGCTTTTAAATGATCAGGGGAGAGAACTTTGGTATACTTCCTGTCGTGCACAGAGTGCCAAATATTTATGGCTACATCTGTGTTAAAGAAAAATTGTAATAAGCCTATTGGGAGCCTAACTAGGGCACATACATGCAAAAGATAAATTTTACGAGGATTGTTAAAAAGTAGAGGAGGTACAGCGTGAAGGTGGAATTTCCTTCCCTACGGAGAGGGGGTGGAAGAAGAGAGGGAAAGACAATCCTTCGTTTTCATTTATCTAGGATGATTTTGGTGGAATCCTGCCTAAGGGAAGAGGAATGAACTAGTTTGACTCTTAAGAATTCTTCTAGGGATGTAATTCTATGAAAGCAGAAATGATTATCCTACAAAAATTTAAAATTTGTTTACTCACAGATTATTAACTAGATTTGTAATATACATGATGTGTGTTTTAGACTGAGATATTTGTGCAAGACCTGACAAATTTAGAGTAAATAGGTTGACCATGGCCTCTGAAGAAAAGACATACCCAGGGAATTGTTTCGACCTAAATATTATATTTCCTTGAGCTCTCTAAGGAAGAAAAAATTAGGAGTCAAGCTATACCACTAGGATGTTATTTTGTTACCAGATAATTAATGCATTCCAAGAGGTGAATTATAGCCCACTTTCCCTTCATTTCCAAAAAAAAAAGAAAAAAAGAAAAATAAAGGAAAGGAAAGGAAAAAAAGAGAGAATTGTTCACATATTTCCAGGAAAGGCTGACTGCCAAAGCTTCTCTGGGTTGTGGCCATGGCAGGATGGGACCCTTTCAGTTTCTTCCCCTTTTCTACTATGTCAGAGTAAGATCACAAGTCCCTCCCCCCCCCACTCCTTTTGAGGTTTGCTAAAAGTTTTTATTATTATTATTAATAACTATGATTAATCAGACAAAGATTTATTAAACACCTACTATGTGCCAGGCCTTTTGCTGGTCGTTGGAGATACAAATGAAAAGTGAACTGATGGTAAAAATAATAGAACAAAAGTGAAGAAGGTTTGTTTTTTTTTTAACATCTTATAGTAATAGCTGTCCCAAGTATTCACAGACTCAGATTGTTAGTGCTCGAAGAGACCTTAGTGATGGTGAGCAGCTGATCCAAGCATGCCGTAGCACAGATAATCCCTCCTCGAGAAGAGGGCTCCTTCCTGTCAGTCTGTGCAGAAGGCAAAGCTAATTTACCTCTCAGAGGAAGTTCTGAGCTGGTCACCCTGCCCCGAATCCTACTGGTTCTGCCACCCAGCCAAGTCCTCTTAGGTCACTTTGCTTTCATTTTTGAAGATTTTATATCCCAAGATAGTGTTTAGTCCATTTTATTGTCTTTTTCTTTTACTTTTGACCATTCTGATTCTTTTATTTTGTTCATTTCCTCCTCATTCAGAAAAAAAAATGACCTCACTCCACTCTTCTAATCTCCCTACTATGTGCAGTACTAGTCCCCAGAACATGTACTTAAATGTTCACTGACTCCTGCTTAGTCCAGATAACTACGCCTCATTAGTTCTTCTGTGACTCACCAGTGTTTGACTGTTATCAATGATTGCACTCTTATTGGATCACATTGAGCCTGAATCCGTTTTAGAGCAAAATGGTGGCAGGTGGGGTGGGTTTATGTTGCCAAATCAAGTTAAAAGCGTAGGGGAAATTAATTTCCATCTATTTTCTATTTGCTTTCTTTAAGTTATTAGTTTAGAAGAGGTTGGATCTTTTTCTGTGGAAAGAGCTGTCTTCTCTCACACATTCTAAATTGTGTTTGCTAAGTACTTATCTACCTAAGAAGGCAAGTTATTGAGGTTCATGGTCTAATATTAATGGTTTTTCCTCGAATCGTTTCTGGAATGTGATGTCCAATGAATATGAAAATGATGCCTCCTATTCCTTACATCATGTGTTTTGATTTGGGCAGCCATAAAGGGAAGCATCTGGGAGCCTGGTACCCCATCTGATGAATGGCACGCATTCCTAAATTTTGGGCCATGGAAAAGAAGCAAGCTAGCTACCTGGCCCATCTGGGAAACCAAGCTCTCACCTTGGCCTTACTAGGTCTGTGCGATTTATCTCAACTGTGTTTTATTAGTCTGGGTGGGAAAGTCAGGCAGTAGAAAGAGGATGTTGAGTTTGGAAGGGACCAGAGGGCCTGGTTCAAATCTTGGTTCTGCCACTTGCTACCATACCATGACTTAAACATGTCACTGGTCTGTTTCCTCTTCTATAAAATGAACATGTTCTCTTCTAGGAGTTCTGTTCTGCACAGGCTATGTTTTACTTTGAGACTTTGCTTGTAAATGTTTTGGAGTCACTCTTACCTTCTACGACTGGTTCTTGAGCGTCCCTGCCACTATCATAGCTCTTTCGATTAGGTATTTTGATCATTTTTCCAGCCTACTTCCTAGGCTCTGTGCTCTTCTAGAGGGAGTTGGCACTCAGCATGTGCCTTCTTGGCTCCTTCCTGCTACTTTGATGGAGTATTGAGCATTGTGTCGTTCCAGGTTCTGAGACAGCTGGGTCTAGTCTGCAGGCTTCCAGTGCTCCCAGAGTGGCCTGCTGGCTGTCTCAGCATTCTTACATCCTGCATGAGGTCAGACTCCTCAGCTTAGGTCTGGGAGCTCTTCTTTCCCTGGTGTACCACCTTGATCCTTTTTTAATTCCTCTGTGGAAATGGTCCACGTATTGCTGGTAGACCTCAGCGGCCTCTCTCTGCCTCCTTATGCTGATCCAGGCTGGAAAAATGGCTCCCCGTGACTTTATTCTTGGCTCTCCCAGTCAGGACCCCATCAGGTCAGGTCTGTTTTCTCTAGCTTTGTGGATTCGTGGGTGGGAGCTCAGCTCCATGTCCTCCTCCAACCACTCTGTTTTCTTGGCTCTGACTCTCTTCTCTTGGTTTTCCCCACATTTACTTTCATGAATACTTATCCCAGAATTTAATGCTTTTCACTCATCTCTTTAGAAAATATTAATAATCTCTGCTGCATCTTTAGCTTCCTCTCACACCCTGGACTGCTCTTCCTTCCCATCCAGAAAGCTGTAGACCTACTCTCACCTTTCTCCTGGTGCTCTTGCAGAATTCTCCTAGTTCAGCCAGTTTCTATCTAGTCTTCTTGACATTTTTCTTACAGATAAGCTTTTAGGAGGCATTCTTGATGATCAATTGCGTAGTTATCCACTTTCAGACACCCAAGAGCATGAGCCATAGGTATTGTAAAATAGCAGAGTTCCAGAGTGTTTGCTTGCTGCATACTGATCAGAGAGCAGGACCCTAGAGCTAGACAGCCTGTGCACACATTGGCCTGTCACTCTTCATCGTCATGTAGAAATGTTGAATATTTCTTAGCTTTAAGGACTTGACCAATAAAGTATAATTTTTGCTAGAAAAGTAACTTTAAAATTTCTTAGAACTCCTTTGATGCACAGAACAAATTTGTTCGGTTTACAAGTAGAATGGCGATGTTCTTCCTGCTCCCCACACTTCAGAACCACATCAGAGATTTACACCTGAGCTGGAATCTTTCTCTCGAGTCATGTGAAAACCTTTATTGTTGGTGTACAAATACCTGGTTTTTTGCACCGTGATTTGTTTTACTAAGTAAACTCAGTTCAGACTCATAGAAACATCTGTGAAATTAGTGAGCTGGACTCAAGGATAAAGCAGTCTTGAAACTTCAGGAGCCGTCCTTCCCCAACATTCTGGAATGATGTCTTTTACTGCCAAGTGCCGTGTGACCTCCATGGCCTCAGCTCTTGCCATGGGGGCCCCATACATACCATGACAGAAGTATAGAGAGTTACTGAGCATTCTGGCCCCTTAAGTATGCAGGTTTGCAAATGATTAAACAAATACAGTCATCTTTCTCTTAGTAATTATGTCTGTATACTTCACCAAATGATGACTCTTCTGCCTGTGAGTTTCTCTAGAGGAGCTCAAAATGTTAGAACCGAGTTTTGGTTGAAGACTACTAACCTGCTATCTTCAGAAACTAACATGAATTGAAAAGAGGGGAGTGGGAGTTAAAGGAGGCTTTTGGTTAAGTTGGAAAGAGCCATTGAAAACCACAATAGTTAAAAAAAAAGAAAAGAAAACCACAGTAGTGTGCTAGAAAGAGTCCTGAAATGAGAAGAGCCTCTTCTGTGCCTGCCCAGGAGGGCTTCCTGGCCTCTGCTCCATTGTGCTTCAGTCACGCTTTCCAGCCTACTCCAACCTTGATGCCCAGGCATTCTTTCCAGTCCCCACAACCAGGCCCTCCCCGGCCTCCCAGGTAAACACACTTATCAGATACCTTGGGACAACTGCATCCCTCTAGGCAATGATAGTTTCTCTGAGATCATTCCTCAAAGATTAATGCACTCACACATTATCCTATGGTCCCCACTGCAGTGATTCCCAACCCTGGGCTGCCATTATTCTACCCCTGTGCTCCTCAGCCCAGTCCCACCTTTTCATTTCTTGTTTTCTCTATCTTCTTGTACTTCCGGAGACCTGGACCTTCCTGATGACCCAACTTCCTTGGTCACCCTTTGCAGCCCTGACTCACTGTCAGTGGAGGAGTTGGGATATGTTTTGTGTCCCACTGCCATGTCTAAGCTATTTTACCACCATAACTTAGTAACCTGTCCTTCACTCCATTTTTCTCATTCAGTCAAGATTCTGATGGCTGTTGTCTACTAATCTCCAGGGCACTCTCCATCTTTCCTCAATGAATTCAGAGCCTGGCTAAAACAGTCTTTCTTCCCCAACCTTGCCTTCCTCATTCTAAGGGACTTCAACACACATATTCTCTAACCTACCAATTTCTCAATTTTCTTATCTCCTACGCTTCTACTCAAATTCAGCCACACACAGAGATTATCATACCTCGACCTTGTCATCATTCACAGATATTCTCTTTCCATATTCTTGGACTCTGAAATTCCCTCTGATTACAGATCTCTTGATAGTCCACCTCTCCCTCTGTCTTCCAACTCCAAACCAGGTTTTCATGTTCTTTGGACAACTAGAAGGCACAGTGTCAGGCCTCAAGTCAGGAAGACCTGAGTTCAAATCCAGCCTCAGATACTAGCTGTGTGAGTCTAGGGAGGTCACCTAACTTCCATTTACCTCAGTATCCTTCTCTCTAATATGGAGATGATAATAATAGTGCCTGCTTCCCAAAGTTGTTGCAAAGAACAAATAAGAGATCTGTGCAGTTAGCACAGGCAGAGAGAGCTTCATTGGTCCCACCCCAAAGAAGGGACAGAACCTACTGGTGCTCCTCTGGAAGGATGCCGGGCAGCGTCTTCCCAACTGCTGTCCTGTTGTGAGGAAGAAGGAGACCAGGCTCCATCAGCACCAAACTGTGGAGGCAGAACATACGTGTATAGAGTTTACAGCTGTAATCAGATAAAAATTACAGCAGCTAATCTGACACTTAATGATACACATAATCGTCGCTGAGCTACACAGTAATTAGGGACAAATGGTAGCAGTTCACAGAGACGGCTGTAATTACTGTTACTTTCACACGGCCCAGACGCATCTTTTAGTTTTTCTCCTCTCACTTTGTTGGTTTTCCAGTGTCAATATACAATGTCAATGTCAGCAGTTCTTCCTGATATCTCATATTATTTCATCACCACCATCATCTTCAGTCAATAAAAAGCACTTATTAAGTCCCTATTATTTGCTAAGCACTAGAGACATGTTTTCAAAGAAGTGCATTTAAGTTGTTCAGTCTTTCCAGTCATGTTTGACTCTTCTTGGCCCCATTTGGGATTTTCTTGGCTGAGATACCATAGTAATTTGTCATTTCCTTCTACAGAACATTTTACAGATGAAGAAATTGAGGCAAAAGGTTAAGTGACTTGCCCAGGGTCGCACAGCTAAGAAGTATCTGAGGCTAGATTTGAACTTGGGTACTCCTGACTGCAGGCCCAGCATTCTATCTGCTGTACCACCTCACCACCCACATATATGAGCATATACAGAATAAAGTGAATAAAGAGATCTGCCTCTAGAGGTGGAGTGCTCCCCCATCCTTGGAAGTCTTCCATCAGAAGTCGGTTGGTCACATGTGAGTTACATTTTGGTGGAGATTCCTTTTGTGAAAGGAGCAGGTTAGAGGGCGGCTGAGGTCCCATCTATTTCTCAAATTCTGTGATTCTGCAAATATGTAGTTAAATAGAAGGTGGTTTGGAGGGAGGGCATTAGCATTTGGGAAACTCAGGAAAGGCTTTGGTTAGAAGGTGGTGCTTACACTGAGTCTTGAAAGAAGAGAGAGATTCTGAGATGGAGATGACAGGCACAGCCAGTGCTGACCTTTGAGGGCATACAAAAGGAGTGATGAAGTGTGGGTAGAGAGTCGATGTTGTGCTTGGAGTGATCAGTAGTGTAAGTCAGAGAGAGTGATGCAATTGTGTGGAACCTGAGGGAATGTGAGTCAGCTTATCTTGTGAGTGGGAGGGGATGTGCTTTGGGAATGGATCCCTACTAATGAGAAGGTGTGTTTCAGGTGTTGATACTTGGCAATTTGGGATTGGCTCAGTTGTAGGTACCCAGGGCATTTAGACTTACCCCGGGGTGAACCTGGATATAAGAGAAGGAGATCTAAGGTTGTATGCAGAGATAGGCAGCTCCAGCCTGTGCAACCAGACAATGAAACTGATTGGCCACTGGACCTTATAATGTCCCCATGGGAAGATTCTGGCATTTGGGGGCATTGATGACAAACCCTAACAGGGGTTACTTCTCGATGTCATAATTCTCAGCCCCTCTAAGTCTCTTCATGGCAAAGAAAGCACCTGGGGTGAGGCTACAGGTGGGCTCAGAGCCAGTGTCAACTTGTGTGTGAGATTAGGTCCATGACATGATCTATATTAGTTCTAAATTTACCTAGCTGTATTATCAACCTTGCCCTTACAGACATCTTTACTATGTGGATATAATGCAGGTTGTTAAATGGTTTCCTGAAAAGTTCTATCTACTTCATTGCCCTAAATACTAGACTAATTATCCTGCAAAATAGAAAGTTAAGTCATTACTCTTTCATGAAGTCATCCTGGTTCTTTGTGATTATTGTTTCACTTTCTAGATGTTTATTAGCCATCCCTTTAATTGCACATTCTGGAAAAGTAGTTCTTAACCTTTTTTTGTGTCATGGACCTTTTTGGCAGTCTGGAGAAGTCTATGGAGTCCACCTTAGACTGTTTTCATATGAATAAAATAAAATGCATAGGATTGCAAAGAAAACCAACCATGTTGAAACATAGTTAACATATTTTAAAAACAAATTTTCAGATGTGCAAGATAAGAATCATCCTTATTTTAGAATATTTCCAGGAATTAAGATCAGGGTCATTGGCCCATAGTTTGGTCATTGGTCATGGTTTGAAGATTCCATCCTTTTGGCTTTTTTTGAGAATTGAGACATTTGATCTCCGATCCTGTAGCCTCTCAGCCATCCTCCAGGACATTTCAAAGATCACCAACAGCTCGATTTTTTCTAATTCACAGATAGAGATAATAGCAATAAGAACACCACTGAGAACAGACTGGTAGAGCGCATTAAAGTTTGCAAAGCATCCTGCGTACATAATCTCATCTGAGCCTGACAACAGCTTTATGAGGAACATACAGATCTCACCTGTGACCTTCCACAAGTCACTTAATCTCTCTAACCCTCAGTTTCCTCATCAATAAATAGAGATAAGGATATTTCTTATATCCTCCCTCACAAGGTTGTTGTGAGACTTAAATCAGCTAATGCATGTGTGTCTTTAGTCCTTTTTCTTCTTTGTTTCTGTCTTGAAGCATTTCTTTAAAGGGATATTTCATTCTCTTCTAGTTATCATGGTTGTTCTTTAGACAATTAGTCATGTCCGATTCTCTGTGACCCCATTTGGAGTTTTCTTGGCAAAGATACTGGAGTGGTTTGCCATTTCCTTCTCTAGCTCATTTGACAGATGAGGAAACTGAGGCAAACAGGGTTAAGTGACTTGCCCAGGTTCACACAGCCAGGAATTATCTGAGGCCAGATTTGGAGTCAGGCAGATTTGTACTAAGAGGATAGTAGAGAGGCTACCGGACTGGAGAAGATCAAACATCTCAATTCTCAAAAAAAAGTCAAGAGGATGGAATCTTCTAGCCTCAGAGGCTTCCTGCTTCCAGGCCCAGTGCTCTCTGTACTATGGCATCAGCTAGCTACCCTTATGTCATTCTCTGTGACCATCTAAAGCAGTGGTTCTCAACCTGTGGGCTATGTTCAGGTTGTAACAATGAAAATACATCCTGCATATCAGATATTTACATTATGATTCATAACAGTAGCAAAATTACAGTTATGAAGTAGCAACGAAAATAATGTTATGTTTGGGGGTCACCACAACATGAGGAACCGTATTAAAGGGTCACAGCATTAGGAAGGTTGAGAACCACTGGTCTAAAGAATAAGGATGGATTCTCCTGTCCCTTTTCTTCTAGCCCAGAAATCATGATGCCTTTTGAGTGCGCACAGTTATTATTAGGTCCTGGAAGAGCTGTCCCTGACTGCTCGTTGTCTGCGACTTATTGCAATGTTATTCTTGTGCTCTGTCCTAACCTGCCTTAGGAGCCTCAGTCTTCTGTTGTTCTTGCTGGTATCTCCTCAGTATAGCAGCCATGGCCCACTGTATTTTCCCACACCTTTCCACTGCAGGAGGTTCTCTTGAGGGCGGCTCAGTTCCGTTCTGCTGGACTTTCTGGCAGAGGACGAGGCTCTCTCTTTAATTAATGCTGAGCACATTTCTCCCAAGGCATGATGCAAACAGAGGGGTGCCGTGTTGTGCCTGAGGGTCTCCAACAGAATCCAGTTATAAAATAGGTTCTACTTAGTTCAATCTAATTATCCCCCCCTTTTTTAAACTCTCCTTCCCACTGAAACTCTCTATACCTGCTTGTTCCAACTGCATCATTCTCACCCTTGTGTTCCTGCTTTTTTCCTCTCTCCCCTCTCCTTCTCCCCTGTGCCCTACGTACTTCATCTCTAGGGTATCATCCTAAAAGTCCTCTTGTGAGCACCTCTCTTCCACCCAAAGAGATCCTTCTGAAAGTGCTCACTCCATCCCTGACCTCATCCTGGCCACCCCAAAGCTGTTAAGACTCAGGGCAGCTGAAATTGTAGACAGTAAGCCTAGGGGTTGCCTTCCCCGAGGACGGGACAACACAGGAGTCATATCCCGCCTGTGATTTTAAGGAAAGGGGGAAAACCCTCAATGGAGGGGTGGTGTTCTAGAAGAAGGAAAGAGCACTGAATTTCTGTATCTGGGAATCTTTGGGTAGAAACATGGGGAAGGCATTAGGTTTGAGGGATAGGGAAGTACAGGGAAGGACCAGGTATTTTTTTTCCTTAGATTTAGACTTAACAAGCATTTATGAAGCACCTAATATGTGCCAGATACCATGTTAAACACTACAAATGCTGCTTCATTTTTATCTTCATCGTACCCTAGACATTAGGTGCTATTATTATCCCCATTTTACTGGAGAGGAAACTGAGGCAGACAAAGGAGAGTGACTTGCCCAGGGTCATATACCTAAGTGTCTGAGGCTGAATTTAAGCTCAGGTCTTCCTGGTTATGGGTCCCCAAAGAGAGTACATCTAAAGCGCTTTGTAATTTTTTACTACCATGTGTTCTGAACCAGCCCTCCAAGGGTTCTCCCATAATGTTGCAGATCATCCTTAGGTGAGGATGATTTCAGCGCCCTCCCCCCCCCACAAAGTCTTCCCTGAATATGGGATAAACCAGTGCCTGCTCTCCCCGATTTGTACGTAGGAAAGTCAACACACTGACGTTGTTAATTCTATCCAGAGTGTAACTGGTGGTATAAAATCCTTTCCTATCTAGCCTTGGAATAGGTAGCCATCAGGGTGTTCAAGTTTTGAGCATGAGGAAACAGGACCAAAGGAGGAGAGTGGGCTGCCAGCATGGTTTCTCTTCCTCAGTGTATGGACAAATTGTGTTCCAAGGGGCCTCCCAGGGAAGGAATGATTGTGTGTGTCATTGTGCTCTGCACTAGGGTGATAGATGAGAAAAGGACAGTGGGGGTGGGTCAGTAGCTGCCTTTTGAGCACATTCAGAGATAGCAAGAAATATAGAATAAGCAAAGGAACTTAATCTAAAATTTAAGGGTTTCAAGTCCTGAGAGTCAGCAAAATGACAAAATTTCATAGGTATTTCACGCTTTAATGTTGAAGATGCCATGGAAACCACAAAGGGCTAAGGCAACATGATGAAGAAGAAAGATTAGTAGGTGTGGGATCAGAAGATGTGAGTTCAGATTTGGGCTCTTCTGTGGATGAGCAGTGTGACTTTGGGCAGGTCACTTAACCTCTCTGGGCCTTGGTTTCCCCATTTTCAAGGTGTGTGGGGGAGAGAATTAGATGAGATGATCTATCATATCCCTACTCATTCTAGAGCCTCCCCAGTTCAGAATTCCCCCATCTTTTGCTCAGTGTGTGGCAGGCTTATGGTCATCGGCTCCCTGGATTCAGAGTTGGAAGGGACCTTAAATCATTGGTAACAGAATTATTATTTTTCCATTCTTCAGCTAAAGGTCAAGCGGACAGTTCTGGTAAATGGGGACTGAGAAGGAGCTCTAGTCTGCTTCTGCCAGGCAGCTGAGATTCCACAAGCACGTTCCTTGTTCCACTCTCTCCTTCCTTCCTTTCTGCTCCTTAGATGAAGAGAAGGCAGTGGGGTGCAGGTTTGAGATCTTCACATCCTTTGGGATTACAGCTGGGAAATCCTCTGCAAAGGGACTCAGAGAGATGTAGAACCTGGGGGACTTCAGAGGCCTGAGGCCCAAGATGGGAGCTGAGCTCATCACCCATGTGACCTATGCCTTACCTAGCTACCGGAATTTCCTCATCTGTCTGATGAACTTGGTGACCTCTGAAGGCTTCTTCCGGCTCTCATGCTATGATCCAGAATTCCACCTTGAGGCTTTGTTATTCCCCCAGCTTTGGGACTCTAAGCTCCCACTCACAGAGCCCCAAAATAAGGAGGATCAGTAGCTTCTTTTTTTTAAGTATGCCATGTTTCTTGAATCTAGGCCTCTCATGGCACATACTAGTATGAATGAAGCCTCTGTCCTGCCTGAGAGCAGGAGGCTGGGCTAACAGACTCCATGTGGCCCTATAGAACTGAAGCATTCCCTTCCTGACTCAAATGCTGAGGAGAACGCCCTGTTACACAGCAGCAGTGAGGCCTGGCCAGCACAGACATGCATTTCACTCAGTTATGTACCTTCAAAGACAACTGATGAGGGATCCATTGTTAGTAGTAATTTTTTTTTTTTGCTTTTTGGAGGGGGAAGGGAGGACAATTGGGGTTAAGTGATTTACACAAGGTCACACAGCTAGTTTTGTGTTAAGTGTCTGAGGCCCAATTTGAACTCAGGTCCTCCTGACACCAGGGCTGGCACTCTATTCACTGTGCCACCTAGCTGCCCCAAGGGAGCCATTTTTAAGAAGGATAAGATGGGTATTATCTTGCTACATGTTATTTGGCTAGCTTATTCTTATCTCACTGGGCCTAGAGTACCCAACTTCAAATCCAGACTCAGACACTTACTAGCTAATTGTGTGACCCTCGGCAAGTCAGTTAAACTGTTTGCCTTAATCCTCTGGAGAAGGAAATGGCAAACCACTCAGTGTCTTTGCCAGGCAAACTCCATGAACAATATTGGCATGGTCCCCGGGGTCATGAAGAGTTGAACATGACTGAATGACTGAACAACAAATTCTTATCTCTCTTTTTTTGACAAGGAAAATTCAGGAAAAAATATAAACTAATGACTTTTTGATAATTGCAGTTTAGCGCATGACTCAAGACACACTTGAGGCAAATATAAGAAACTCAAGTTGTATGTAAATGAAACCACAAAGCTGTTAGAACACAGAGGTAGAGATAATTACCAAATCTATCATGCAGAAACATTGCAAATACAGAAAATTCAATATTTAATCCCGTGATCAGCTTTTCCCTTCGTTTATGTTTCAGAGAATAAGAAATTGAGCATTTTATGCTAGATTCTTTTTTGACAAGTAGTTTAATAACCAATGCCACTTAGAGCACTTTGTCCTGAAATGCTCAGCAAACACACAGGGGCTAAATGTAGATTGTGGTATCTACAAAGTACCTAAAGTGGTGGGTGAAAAGCCGCAAATCCTAGCAGATACTCAGACGTCTTGAGTGTGCAGTGCTGCGTACCTGTATCTGGAGAAAAGACTCCTGGAGTGACTGGTTTTTTCCTTTTCTGTCCATCTCTTGTTGTTGGGAAAACACTGTGTGATGGGGGAAAAAGTCAAACGTGACATAAGATTTGGCTTCTTAACTTCATAACATGGGCTTAACTTTACCTTTGTAGCTCTGATTATTATATAGTCTTGGGTGCTAGCCAATGAGGAAAGCCTCATAGCATCCTTTATGCAAATGCCACCTCCTTGATTAACATCTTGATTGTTTTTAATAAAACTGAATTTAGGAAAATGGCGATCTCATGATCCATGCCCATTGTACGAATGGGGGCCATGTACTGGCTTCCATTTGAGAAAGTTCTACTTGTCATGAAGAAGCCTCGTTTTCCCAATAGTTTGGGTAGAACAGGCTTTTCTTTCAACAGCTAGAGTCCTCCAAGAAGGAAACTTCTTTCAGGAAGGAGTAATTTCCCCTCTGTCCCTCTTAAACAGGTTTTGTTGTTTTTGTTTTTGTTTTTTTTTTACCATTTGTTCACTGGTGGCAAATCAGATTAGGATATATCTTGATTTATACACAGTGGGGAAAAAAAATCATCCCTTTAGAATTGAGATGTTGAAGGAAAACAGAGTGTGCCCTTCCTTTCTCTTAAACTTCAAGGTCACATTGATCTCATTTTAGCTCGTAAATTCTGATGTTTAGTATGTCTGCCTCCTGAGGGTGAGCCAGAAGAAAAATATGTGGGATTGTGTTGCTTTGGGGGTCATCAGAGGTGTCAGCCCGGGGAAGCATCAGCCAGCAAGAGATGGAAGACAGAGAGGAAAGGACCTTAGAACAGCAGCAACAACAAAAACCCACGGCCCCCAACGTAAGCATCATTTGTTCATTCTGTGCCCTGGGCATTGCCTGGCTGGGCAGAGGAAGGAGTCTAGTGTCAATAACTCCGTGTTTCCTTTATTGATGTCCCTGCCTCAGTGAGAATCTGGATGCCTTGTGCTTTGAAGTCCACTAGTTCCCTGCATTTTTCCCATCAGTCTGATAGTATAGAGGCTCCATGGAGGAAAACATTATCCCGAGTATCAGACAAATTAGGCTCTTGGGTACTGCTCAAGGCCATGAAAATGGGTCACAAACCTCTCTATTTGTGAGTTTTTTGTCTTAAAAGCTGGAAACTATTGCAATGTATCATTTTTTTAAAAGTCTCTTCTAACAATATAGATATTAACTAACACTTTTCATGCAGTAAAGTTAGCAATTTTGAGAATGCTGTTTTGCTTTTTCGTTTTGTTTAATGTTTGCAAAATTATCTCACCAATGGCTCCCAGAGGCCTTTCCTGTGCGGCATGTTTGGTAATCATATTACTGATCTAATGAACATCTATCTCTTATTGTAATAAACTCCCTTTATGTATGACCTCATTAATGTGTTAAAATAATGCACCCTTGGGGCCATTCAGACAATTTCATTGGAGCTTCAAAATTAGATGTCCTAATGACTCTATCAGTATGAAAACTGCCACTTCAGCTCAGATGGTCCCATTGCCTGCAGTGCCTTGCAGTTCATGAACATTATGTTGAAAGAAGAAAAAATAAAGGTACTTTGGGGTCAGCAAATTATTGAAGATGAATGACTTAAGAGAAACACCCCAGTTTTTCCATTAACCATGTTATCGGTTGAGTGAATGAGTGTTAGGTGTTAATTTATAGAGCTAATGAAGACTTGCATTGTGAATCTTCAGGAGGTGAAGTTCTAACTAGTTAAACTTACACCAAAGCCCTGGTCAGTGCCTCCTGAGGGCATGGAGATGATCCCAGATTCTCAAGGCTATGCCAGCAGAGGGCAAGCTCTATAGCAGGCCCTGCCAAGAAGGAAGACCTTCAAACCAGGTCCCATGATGGACTATATCTGTTTTCTGAGTACTAGATCTCCATAAATTTGGAGTGCCTCATCAAGGAAGGGCTGGACCCCATGCATTCTTTTAATCTTTTAAAAAAAATTTTTTTTCCAATCACAGTAATTGGTAAAAACAATCTACAGTCAGTAGAAGAAGCTCTCCTAGTTTCTTATTCTATTGAAGTAAAGCCTTAAATTAGTTTTATGTTAACCATTGTGATGTCAGGGACTTCCTAGTTCCAAATTAAAAATAAAGATTTTCCTAGCTTAGTGTGATTTAGTTTCCTAATAGGTCTTGAATTATTTAAACTATGTAGCATAGTGAATAGTGTTGAACTTGGAATCAGGAAAAACCTTATTTCAGATCATGCGTCAGACCCTAACTAGCTTTGTGATTCTGGGCAAGTTGCTTAACCTCATTCAGCCTCAGTTTCCTCATTTGTAAAGTGGGAATGATAATAATGATGCCTGCAGCATCACACCCCTGTTATGAGGATGCAATGGAAATATGTATGTAGCTCCTTCCATCCCTCATAGTGCTATCCAAATGCTCATTATCAGTATTATTGTTGTTATCATCATCATGGAACACAGTATAAAATATGCTGTCTTTTTCAGAATTTGAAAACCCTCCAGACTCTAAAATTTTCTCATTTTCCATTTTCCTTCCCTCTGTGTATAGGCTGTACTTTTGATTAATGTTTATTTATGAATTCCTCGGGAAAGGAATTTTCTTATCTTGAAACAATTTTCCTGTGTTGTTCAAAATGACACTGTAGGACACTTTATCATTTACACAGAAAATAATAAAGCTAGTTGATTTTAAAATATAAATAATTCTGAAATTTTCAATAATTTTTGAATCATTGAAAATGCCAGGATTCCAGCATAGCCAGCAGTAGTTCCTTGAAGACATCAGGTTAGACATGGTCACCACAGCCTGACATCTCATTAAAAAGAGGCAGAGATTAGGCACATCTCCTGACTTAAAAACTTGTCTCCACAGTGACCCAACTTGGAATACCTTTATCTAGCTTCCTCTGGATTGGGCTGTTTCTGTGTTTGGAGCCTTGCTTTCCCCATTTTGCTTTCTTCTGTTGTCTTCATTTTAGCCTACTCAAGCAAGTTCCTTGCTTGACCCACCTGATTTTCCTTAAACTTCTTCAGTATGTTTTCTCATAGGAAATCTGGTGAAGCTTGAACATTGGGTGTGGCTGTTGGCTGTTCATCCCTCCTCACCTCTCACTGCATGAGTCTCCAGTAAATGACCCAACTACTTAAGTCAACAGCCTTTCTTCAGTCCTCATTTTCTCTACCTTTTCTACTGCATTTCCAATACTGACCGAACCCTTCCTTTTTTGATGATCCCCCCTTCCTAGGTTTCCATGACACTCTTGTGGTTCTATCTCCCATGGCTCAGACCCTTCCATTTCTCTTTATTCCTCTGGCTCTCCAGCTTTCTCCTGCCCCAAGGGTCCTGTTCATGGCATTCTTCTCTCTTTATGCTCTTTCCCTATACTTTTCATACTTCTTTATACTCTTACAATCCCATCCAATCCTGTGGTTTCAGCAGTCAGCCATACATGGATGACTTCTAAATCCATATCTTTGGTCCCTATCTCACAAGCTCTAGCCCATCATCTCCAGTTATTTCTTTTTTTTTTAATTTATTTTATTAAAAA
>CM053581.1:549724750-549766470 GCA_028627135.1 Pseudochirops cupreus
TTCGCAGTGCTGATATGGTTCCTCGTAGCCGAGCTGACTTTAATGGGAAGTATCTTTGTATGCATTTTGGAGTTCTAGGATTGGTTTAGAGTCCTATTTTATGGGTATTTTGGGGTGGCTATGTGAGAGCTGCGATGTGTTGCTGCTGCTATGCCGCCATCTTGGCTCCACCCCCTCCAGTTATTTCTTAAATATACCCACTTAAACGTTTCACCAGGAAATATAACTCAATTAGGTCAACACTGAGAATGTTATTTTTCTCCTTAAGAACTTCCTCCCTGTCATGGTAGCTGGAAACCTGGATTATCCTTTGATTTCTGCTCACCTAGATTTATTGATCTCTCTTGACAGTGTTCTCTTGGATCTATTCCCTACATTACCATTTGTTTATCTGAGGGTATCTCAGGTAATCCTGTATATTACTCTGGTTCATCATCTCTTTACCTTTAACAAGGACATCTGTCTCCTCACTAGTCTCCCTGCCTTCAGTTTGTCTCTCTTCAAATCCATCCTATGCATCAATGCTAGAATAAACATCGTTTTGATCATTACTCCCTCCCATTCCTCCAAACCTTAAATGAGTCCCTATCACCTACTGAATCAAGGCCAGATTGCTTAGCCTTGTGTTCAAGGTTGTTCATTTAGCCCTGATCTTCCTTCTAGGCTTAATGCCTGTCGCTCCCGTTTATCTGCTCTAAATTCTAGTCAAACTGAAGGACTTGCTATTTCCCCCAAATACTCTATGGTTTCCTGCTTCTGTAAATTATCTCGTACTCTTTCCTTTGCTCAAGGGCCCTTCCCATCCTCCAATCCCTAATTCTACCTGTCCAACCTCTTCAACGAGGTCTTCTCTAATCTACTCCCCCACCAGAAGCAGGTGCTCCTTCCCCTGAATTCTCAAAACCTTCTTACTGAGCTATATATGCTTTACTTTGTATTACTTGTGAACACATTGTCTTTCATGTGTTAGACTGTAAGTTCATGAGGGCAAGGCACAATAGACAGTCAAGAGCTTTTTATTGAATGAGTGGAAGGTGATATTTCAAAATTTCTCTGCTCTTCAGTTGGCAGTCATAATAGGCCATCATAAAGTCTATTTTTGGAGATTTTTGCCTTCATCTTCAGAGTCATTATCAAGGTGTCATACTGAGAAGTAGTCTTGTACTTGGTTCTTGTCATTATGTCACATAGTGCCAAGCAAAAGTTTCTCTTTTAGATAAATTGATTAGTTCAACCCCTCAAAGTCACAGCTCTTCCACAGCTTGACTCAATTATCCCAAGGCATTTTTATATCCACTAGACAACAGCTTTTCAACTGAAGTACGAGGGTAGAGTTGTTTGAAGCTCTTTTTGTTTAACCCTACAAGATATAAAATATGTATTTGTACATATTTATTTCTAGGTCCAGCTATGTCTTGTTAGTGAGAATAATGAATCCCATGAAGTACTTGCACGTATTTGAATTTGAATTTGTACTATTAAAATTATAGTTATGTAAAATATGGTAATTGGCTCTAGCTCAGCAGTTCTCAATCTGTGGGTCACGACCCCTTTGGGGGTCGAATGACCCTTTCACAGGGGTCACAGGCGTCACCTTTTCTGATGGTCTTAGGAACCGAGACACCACTCCTCTCTCTGTCTCCAGGCAGGTCTGCTCACATGCAGATGTATCCACATACAAGTATTAAAGGGTCGCGGCATTAGGAAGGTTGAGAACCACTGCTCTAGCTCAATGGAAATTCAAATAACGTGACTACTTCATGGGATCATTATACTAATTGGGACCTTTCTGTTTCCCTCCCCCCACCCCATAGATACATACATAGATACATGTATATATGTATATATAATATGTGCACATATACAGCTACATATGCATATATACATATATGTACACAAATGTGTGTACATATATCTCATTATCATGTTCTGCCCCTTGGATGAAGACATTTTGCTAGGTAAAGAAGCCCTACAATGAACCATTTTATACCCTGAATAAATAATTTCTTCTTGATAGTTTTTTCAGTCCCTACTTTTTCTTGAGGTGGGGCCTTTTATTAAAAATAAAACAAACCTAGAAAGCATACCCAGGTTCGTTGTACTATTCGCCTAATTCAGTTCTTAGTCTCTTCTAATTGTGGTGCTTCTTTAAACCTTTCATTCATTAATTCTTTCCAAAAGAGTATGTACTATCACAGGGCAGCTAGGTAGTATAGAGGATAGAGCCCTGGGCCTGGAGTCAGGAAGACTCATCTTTGTGAGTTCAAATCCAGCCTCAGACACTGACTAGCTGTGTGACCTGGAACAAGTCACTTAACCTGGTTTGCCTCAGTGTCCTCATCTATAGAATGGGCTGAAGAAGGAAATGGGAAACCACTCCAGTATCTTTGCCAAGAAAGCCCCAGAGAGGGTAAGAAGAGTCAGACAGGACTGAAAAACAACTGAACAACAAAATGCGTTCTCACCTGTGTGTCATGTAGCTTGTTGCATGCTGTGTAGGAAGGAATAACCTATTCTGCTTGTCCTGAAACAGCTTGGATGCTGTTGTGGGGATGATAAGCCGGGTACAAACATCCCTGAGAACACAAAGCAGAGATTAAACAGGCTCAGGGCAATGAGCAGCACAAAAGTGGACAAGGCTCCCCTGATGAAGTCCACCTCCTTCATTTTATTTGCCTCTCTGTAATGCTGCCAAGGATGTCCTCCACGCCCCAATAGGTGGTGGAGTGGAGCTACGGGAAATCAGAGGACAGAACTGCCTGTGTCCACTATAGGGTAATGTTATTTAACCTCACTTAGGCCCTCGTAGCAGTTGGAGGACCCCTTTGCTGCCCCTAATTGATTATCTTCCACTCCCCACAGAAGCTCTTCCCAAATTTCTCTTCACCTCTCAAACTTCCCACACATCCCTCTGTCCCCACCCCACTCAGCTGAGGATCTTTAATGAGCAAATAAAGACCATTAGCCGGAGCTCCTTCTCCTCCTCCTCCTCTCTATATCATGAAACCCATTAACATGTGCCCTACTTGTCTTCTCCATTCCTTTTTCTAATAATGAGGTGACCCTTCTCTTTGCACTGTCCTCTTTACGTGTTCCCTTGATCCCATCCCCTCTCATCTTCTCCATCAATTGCTTCCCAGCCCCAATCTTCAATGTTTTCCTGTCTCCTCCTTCCATTCTTACTGCCTAACAAAATGCCCAGTTTTCCAGCAATTTTGAAAAACCTTCACTAGACCTTCAGTCCTCCTCATTTTCTCAAACGTAAAGGGAAAAAGACTTTGCTCGTTGTCCGCACTTTTTCTGCCCTCCCTTCTTAACCCTTTGAAATCTGCCTTCCAGTGTCATTGCTCACTTGAAACTGCTCTGTCCGGAATTATCAGTGATCTCAAATACCAAATCTGATGGTCTTTTCTCAGTTCTCATCCTTCTTTGTCTCTTGAGTATTTGACCCTGTTGACTACTCTCTCTTTCTGAATGCTCTGTTTGGGGGTTTTCATGGCATTACTTCCTCCTGGTTTTTCTTATACCTGTTAAACCACTCTTCAGTGTGCTTTGGAAAGTCCTCACCCATATCATATACCCTAACTATGAATTCCAAGCCTCTGTCCCAAGCCTTCTTCACTTTTCTCTATTTTGTGAACCCATTAGCCTCTCTGGATTTAATTATCAAATCTGTTCACTCCCAAGTCCATAGATCCAGCCCTCATGATGCATTATCAGTTGCCTCTTGGGCATTTCAAACTGCATGTCTCAAAAACATTTCAAACTCAACATGTCTAATATAACACATTCTCTCTCCCACCTCTCAAATCTACCGCCCTTCAGAACTTCTTTCCACCATCTTTCCAGTCTCCAATGTTTACAACCTTTGGCTTATCCTATCCTCTTTCCTGTCTTTATCCCATACATCCAATTCATCATCAGGCCTGTCTTTAAGAGTTTCTGCTGCTTAACCTTTTTTTTTTCATAATGGAAGCCCTTATTATGTATCATTATGTTATATCATAAATCCAGTATATTATCAAATGTGGTACCAACAATGAAAATACTCAGCTCTGATATTAGAGTCCAAGTTTGCCTTCTCCCCTTTCCTTAATGGTGAAAAGTTTGCTATAAAAAATACCTGTGGATTATTTCTTTTGTCCTCCTTCTAAGGTCCTACTTAAGTGCCCTTGGCATGACTTTGTTTAATGGAGTCCTTTGCCAAGATTCATTTATTTACCCTCCATTCTTTATTTTATGAGTTGATGCTACTTGCAGTATTTCAGTGTCTTTCTTTGTAAGATTTTGTAATCAGTTAACACATATTTATTAAGTACTTATGTAATAGACACTTTTATAAATGGGCATTGCCCTTGACTGCCATACTCCTCTGCATGGTAAGTCAGACACATATTCTGTGATCCAGCCCCAGTAGCTTGCTTACAGTTCCTAGAACATGACATTCTGCCTCCCAGATCCCCAGCCCCAAATACTCTACCCCCTTACTTCTTAGTTTCTCTAATTTCCTTCAGGTCTCTGCTCAGATCTGACTTACTCTAGGAAACCTTTCCAGATTCTCCCAGCTGCTAATGCCTTCACCTGTTGGTTCTATTCATTGACTCTGACACGTCTAGCTGTTTGCATGTTGTCTCCCCCATTAGAAAATAAGATCTTTGAGAGCAGAGGATATATTCTTACCTTTCTTTCTATCCCAAGCCCTTAGCCCTGTGCCTGCAATATAGTAATTGCTTCGTAAATATTTGCTGGCTGCCTAACCTATTAGCTCTCAGACAGACATTTTCCCCAGAGGGACGAATGATTGCATTTTGTAATGCTGGTCAGTCAATGCAGAAATAGGGCTTGATACATAAAAATTCAGGATTGCTGCTCTTACACAACGTACGGCCCTCTTGTAGTCACTACTGATCTGGACAGCTTTTCTTCTCCTTCACTCAGTAATAGGCCACTTTTATGAAGAGGCGTTAGTTCCTTCACGTCAGCTTTGGTAAACAGGCCTTTGTCATCCAGCATCAATAAATCCCACCTGAGCACGAGGGGGAACGAGAAGGAGAAAGAGCTCAGAATTGTTAAGCCATTGCTGACAGATGGTTAAGTCTAAACTTTGACTTCAGAATCAAGAAGAAATTGCCTTCTCCACAGAAGTCAATGTTTTTGTTTTCAGAGTTGGCAGATTTGCCCTCTAAAGTCACTGAAGTTAGTGACTTCAGTAGATTTTTTTTTCTAGTTCATTCTATATTGACTGACAAAGGATTTTTAAAATAAATTCTTTGCTCCTCTCATTCTATTGCTAAGAAAAACACATTCCATGATGTTTGTGCCACCACCACTGGGAAAACGCCATTAATGAATTCCGAGGTCATTAACAAATGGATTGGTGGAGCCTAGTGTGTGAAGCTTTTGACTTGAAGTTTTTCGATAATGCTGCAAACTTGAGTTTTTCCTTATAGCTAATAGTGTCCCAGGCCCATTAGGAAAGCAAGTTAGAACCATTCAGGGCTGCCCAAAAGTGATGTCAAGATCAGTTTCATCCTCCCAATGACTTTCACTTTTTGTAATCTTTTAATCCTCGAGGTGCTGGGAGTCTGTGACTGATAGGCTGTACCGAGATTGATAAAGGTGGTGGCCATTTTTCTTCCTTCAAAATCCCCACATTTAAGAACATTCTCTGCCTGAGGGTCACTTGAGACAGAAGTGAATCCTTATTTCTCAGGGGAAGAGGTCAGTGTCACGGCTGTGGGAGATCAAGTACTTTATTCAGCCCAATCCTCCAGAAGCAGCACCATTTATCAGCTTATGACACATTAATGTCATTTTCTTGGTGCCTTTTCAGCTGAGTTTTAGGAAGAGTAATGTGAGCAAATCTAGGGGAATGGTGATTGGCAGTCTAATATGAAAATATTGCATCTTGTTAAATATATTCCAGCAATATAAGAAAACTTTCAGAAAGAGAAGCTTTTAGGTAGCATACATTGGACCAATATTTCATAAAATTGCATAGGTTCTAATGTTTCCTTTTAAAAATATTTTAACTGGATCATTCTTTTCCTTGGAGGTAACTAGCACTTTTAACCAACTTACAGTAAATGAAAATGACTTTCACATACTTTATTGTGGTAAGTATAAAAAAGGGAAATTGGATGTTAACAATTTTTTTTAATATGCTAAAGCATTTTAGAATGCACACACCATCCATCATGCCTGCCCATCCTTTCACTTCTTACCCATGTCTTCCCATAAATTTGCCACAAAGGGTCTACCCAAACATGCTAGAGACCTTGCTTGCTTTTTCTTAATGTTGTGGAAATACAATATGCATCCTGTCCATTATCCTTTAATCTCACCATGTGGTTAGCCTTTTCTTCCCAGTCGTATATTTAGGTGATAACATTGCTTTACATTACTTTTTCTGATTATTCTCTTGTTTGTAATGTGATAGAGTCTACTTGCATCCTTTGTACAAATTTCCGTTGCCTTTGGGTTATTCTAAGCTACAGTTTTTTTGAGATGTTAGCATTTCATGACTCAGTCATAGGCATACAGTATCACTGGAAGGATATTGGTATTACAAAGATGGACTTTTGTCTCACGGAAAAGTTTAGGGTCATTACAGAAAAGCTTCCCCAAAGCAACCCAGCCTGCTTTCTCTTTCGTTTTAACGTTGGGCCTAGTTTATTGTCCATTTGCAGTTTCTGACTCAGATGTATTTACTGATGGATAAGCTGTATAGTACCACCTATCACAGTCTGTATAACAGGAGGTCTTCATCCACTTTGTTTTTCCTATATAGATATACCAAACTCTTGAGGAATTATGGATCTCCTTTGGGAGGCTCTGCAGTGTTCTTGGCCTTGATGCAGTCAGCTCCATACCATCTGCACATAGGAGCATATGGAGGGCTTTGACATCTGTGAGGAGGTCCTCTCCACCTGGGGCTTTGAGAGCCTTTCTCCTTGGCAGTGTTATAAAAGTTCGGCTTCCGTCTCCCTGAGTTATGCCTCGCTTGATACTAATCATCTGAATGTTACTTATTTATTTTGTTCTGTCTTTCAAGGAATATTATAAAATTTTGATATACACTTTTGAGATGCCTTGTTACAGAGTCTTTTATCTACCAGATCAAATGCTTTTTTATATTTAACAAACAATAAGCAGAGCAGGGATCTTAGATTCTTCCTACTTTTCAATCAAATGTGTTTCTTTAAAGATGTGGACTACTATGAAATATTGTTTATAAAAGCTTGCCATTTTTTTTCCTTCCAATATTCTTATCAAGCATGGCCTGGATGCATAAATTATCTTGATTAAAATTTTGTATAAATGAAAAAGTAGGTATGTGGGTGGGTGGTGATTAATGTTCTGTCGGCTTTTTGTGGGTAATAATAAGGTCCAAGATTTTCCCCATGCCTTTAGCATGCTCCTCTCTTCTGCAGAGCTTGTAAATCAATTCCTTTGGTTCCTTCAAAATTGTATTCTCTCTAGAGCAATGGACCTGCCCTGTTTATATTCAGTCTCCTTCTGCTACTTTTCTCATCTTTCTTCTATTTAATACCAATTCCTTTTCCCTCAGGAACGCATCTGGGACCGTAATTTTAGAGTTGAAATGTGGCAGCTTTTCAGTCTTTGAGGGTGAAAATCATTTCAGATATCTTCCATTCTTTGTTGTCCTCTTTCGGTTTTGTTTTTAAATTCCTTTAGGATGGATGATTTTTTTTTTACTGCCTCCTGTACAGTATTATAAACCCCTGTCCATGGTCCTTCAGGTACTCTATCTATAAGTTCTAATCTCTTAAATCTATTCATGACTTTCACTTTGTTTTCATAAGGGATGTTATTTAGATCATATCTAAATGGCCTGATAATTTTCCCTACTTTCTTCAATTTTAAGTCTGAATTTTACCATAAGAAGCTCATGCTCTGAACCCCAGTCAGCGTCAGGCCTTGTTTTGACTGATTACGTAGAGCTTCTGCACCTTTGGCTGCAAAGTATATGATCAGTCTGATTTTGATATTCTGGTGATGTCCATTTGTAGAGTTGCCTTTTGGTTGGTTGAAAAAGAGAGTTTGCTATGACCCTAGAATTATCTTGACAAAACTCTGCCCTACTTCATTTTCCACTCCAAGGCCAAACTTTCTTATTATTCTAATGATCTTATTTCTTACTTTAGCATTACAATACTTTATGATGAATGTTATTTTTTTATGTTATTTCCAGTAGATCTTCATAGAACTGATCAATTTTGACTTCTTCAGCACCACTGGTTGTCGCATACAGTTATAGTCAATATATATAGTACATATAGTCAAAGCTATACTTTTTCCAGTAGCCATGTATGGCTGTGAGAGTTGGACCATAAGGAAGGCTAAGCACCTCAGAATGAACACTTTCAAATTGTAGTGCTGGAAAAGACTTTGAGAGTCCCTTGGACAGCAAGGAGATCAAAGCAGTCAACACTGAAAGAAATTCATCCAGACTACTCATTGGAAAGACAAATACTGAAAGCTTAAATACTTTGACCACATAATGAGAAGACAGGCCTCTTTGGGAAAGACCCTGATGTTGGGAAAGATTGAAGGTGAAAGGAAAAGGGAATGGCAGAGGATAAAATAGAGAGATTATGTCAAGTTAGCAATGAACATGAGCTTGAACAGACTTGGGAAATAGGGGAAGATAGAAGAACCTGGTATACTACGGTCCGTGGGGTCACCGAGCGTCAAACATGACTGAATGGATGAGCAGTAGAAACAAAGATGGATGACTTCACTTTATTGGATCTCTCGTGAAGCATTCCTTCTATTTCTTTTTCCTTTTGTCACTTTTCACTATTTTATGAAGTGCCAGTGCTTATGCTCTCCTCCTCTATGAGATCTTACAAAGGAGTTTACATTCTAATCTAATGTTGCCCTGATTGGCCATCAGCCTCTTGTTAGAGGTCAAGGGTTTGCAAGCACTGGCAGCTTCTGGGCTCTTTGGGTCTTCTTGCTGTGGTACTTGATTTGGAATCAGCAAAACTTCTCTAGGGAATTGTTTTAAGTGGTGTTAATATCCTTCTTTTAATTTAGTTCCCTTTTTAAAGTGCCATTAGCTTGCTTAAATAGGTGAGGTTTGCTTTGGTTTAATGGTGTGATGAGACATTTTTTCTTCATTTTTATTCTCCTACTTTTGTATTAATTTTAATCTTTGCTCTAACAAGTTGATGGTCTGACTGTACACGTATCACTGATTAAGGAATGACTCTTGTATCAGTAATAAGTCACCTATCTTTTAAAATAAAAATGGTTTCATTTTTGTGATGTTATTCAATTCATGCCTTGTCTAGCACCTCCCAAGTCTTTTCTCAAAGAAATTATTCATGATGTATAGGTGAGGCTTCTTTGTAATCTATAACCATTTATTTGGCTTCTTCCATTCCTAGCACCCAAACCACATTTTCCAACATCTTTTTCACTATATCCAAGTCTGAATTAACTCGCTGAGTATCCAAGTATATGCTGATTTAATATAGATCTTGTCGAGTTCTTCACAAACTTGCTCTACCTTCTCATCTTCTACAACAGATGTTGACACATAAACTCTAGTTATTTTCATAGTGTCCTTTTGCATACACTTATCACGAATACAATGGCAAGATGACAAAATGTCAAATTAAATAATGTTTCTTTTTGCCTTTGGACTCAAGATAAAACCAGTTTCACCAACTTATTTGCCTTCCTGTGGAGAAGCCGTCATTCATTGTATCATTTAGCTGTGTGCAACTTTTGTCTTCTGGTTTCTTTTATGGTGTGAATGTCAAAAATGGTGTAATTCAGGCCCTGTAGTGGTGTGTCTACCAATAGGTCATTGGGACAGCATCTCACCTTTATATTACCAACAGCTAACTGAGTTAATGTTTATGGTTATTCTAAAAAACGTGATTCTTAGAACCTTCTACCCTCTTTTCTTCCACTGTGATATCATCAATGAAGAAGGAAAGGGAGCCATACAGGAATGGTGACCGTTGGTAATTTTCTTTGATGCACATACCATCAATGTCAGAGAAGTCATAAACAAGTGGCCATAAATATCTATGTATTAACGGGGTTGCTTCTCAGAAAGTAGACACAATAATGTCAGGACCATATGTATTTTATCATATATTTTGCTTTTTAAATAACCTGTAACTTAATAGTAATGTGATTCACAAGGGGAGTTGTCCTTAAAAGGATTTTAGGTGGTAGATGTTAGATGTTTAGATGTATCCTCATTCCAGATAGAATTTTCCTATCTTGGTTCACGTTGACTAATACTTACCATATACTTGAATATATTCGAGAAAGGAGTTTTCATGATATCTTGTAAAAACATGTTTCATTTTCTTAACATGCTTTTTACTCAAATCAAAATAATTTCAATAATTAATAAATTGAGCACATTATTTTTTCTCATCACATTTCCCTCTCTTCCAATCCTCAAATTTGTCATGTGTATGACACACTTTGCCCTGTTTGCCTCAGTTTCCTCCTCTGTAAAATGAGCTGGAAAAGGAAATGGCAAACCAATCCAGTATCTTTGCCAAGAAAATCCCAAATGGGGTCACAAAGAGTCACACACGACTGAAACAACTAAGCAACAACAAAAGGATGAGAAACAATGGGGCATAATGGTTAAAAGGTTGGCCTTGGAAACAGGAAAACCTGTGATCGCATACTGCCTCTGACACAAATCGACTGTGTCCCCACAGGACAGTTCTTCACCCTGTCAGTACCCCCCCCCCAGGTAAGCCAGTCAGTCAATCAACAAGTATTTATGAAGCATCTACAAGATACTGTGCCAGATCTTGGGGATGTAAACACCATGCATGATAAAATCTCTACTCACAAGTAGCCTGTGTCCTAACTAAGGAGCCAAACACAAATGTACATGTATTCAGAATCCATATAAAGACAATACAGACTAACTGCCATTCTGATTAAGGGGGGGAAAGAGCTAATGAGGGGCTTAGAGAAAAAATGCTTCCCAGTGTAGGAGCTGTGAATTGTAATTTTGTGATTATAAAATCCTCTGAGCACACGTGATTTCCTCAGCGTTGGATACTTCTCCACTGATGCACACTACAGCTCCCTCCCCTCTCTGGCTGCATGGATAGGCTTTAATAGTAGCCATGCTGGAAAATTCTTAAATTAAATTATTATTTAATGTTGTGATGGCACGGTGTAAACTTAGTCTGAAACTTGCTGAGAACTATGTCAGAGATGGTATTGAATTTTTTTCTTTAAGAGTTAAAGCAGTTTTGAAGGAGAGTATTTGGTTTTTGAAACAGGATGATGATTTTTTTTTTTAACAAAAGAGGCTTATGTAGCATGGCTACTGCGGTAGAGGGAGCATGGGAAGGCAGCCAGGCAGCTCAGTGGATTGAGCTCTGGGCTTGTGGCCCAGACCCTTACTATGTGACCCTGGGCAAGCCACCTAACCTCTGTTAGCTTCATTTTTCCCATCTGTAAAACAGGGATGAAGTCACGACACCTACCTTACAGGGCAAGGTTGTTGTCAGGATAAAATAAGATAATATTTTAAAATGCTTGGCAAACCTGAAAGTACACATAAATGTCATCATTGGGGAAGCCATGACAATATGATAAGAGTGACAGTGCTACCTAAATGAGTCTATTTGGACAGCACCATACCAGTCCATCTAGTAGAGGATTAAAGACATAAAGATATTTACAAAAGTAACGATTTAAATCCACCTGGAGGAACAAAAAATAAAAAAAGCTCCAGGGAAATAATGAAAAAAAGTAGGAAGAAAGGGGAGGGGGCAGGACCAGATTCCACACTGCACTGCAAAGCCAGAATGAAAACTGTTTGGTACTGTCTAAAGAAATAGCCAAGTTGATGAGTATGACAGACCAACTCCACAGCATACAGAAACAAAGGGAAAAAGTGCAAGACCCGTATCACTAATAAATAATAAGTAACATTTTAGCAAAAGAGGCTTAGGAGAACCTGAGTTCAAATCCAGCCTCAGATACTCCCTAGCTGTGTGACCCTGGGCAAGTCATTTCAACTCTCTGTGCCTCAGTTTCTTCATCTGTAAAATTGGGATAATAATAGTACCTGCTTCCCAGGGTAGTTGTGAAGATCAAATGAAATAATCTTTGTAAAAGTGCTTAGTACAGTGTCTGGCATGCAGTGGGCGCCACATAAATGTTATTATTGTTGCTTTTCTTATTATTATTACCAGGCTGTACTTATACCACAGATACAGGGATAGTTCAGTGTTAGAAAGACTATGAACATAGATCAGATTAATAACAAAACAGTTACAAGTCCATGATTGTGTCAATTAAAGAACCTTCAACGAAATACATCTCTCCACTCATGATTTTTTTAAAAAAAATATACACATACTAAAAAGTCTAGTAATGTGTGGACCTTTGCTTTGTACGATAAACAATATCTATCCAAAACCCAGCTTGTAGCGAAGAAACACTGAAAGCCTTTCTAATGAGATGCCCACTGCCGCTCCTGTCATCGGATACCATTACAAAAATGCGAGCTAAAACAGTAAGAGACGAAAAAGAAATTAAAAATAGAAGAATACGTAAAAGAGAAGGCAATTTTTTGCCTTTTCAAATGATAATGTGAATTCCGGAGATTCAGTGAAAACAGTCAAAACAATAAGAGTCCTAGGAAAGTAGCCAAACTCTATCTGCCCTTCCATCCCATGGCCCATATACTGGGCGTATGCCCCAAGGAGGTCAGTGACAAAGGGAAGAGTCCCATAAATGGAAAGTATTTGTAGCAACCCTTTGATGGCAGCAAAAAAACTGGCCACAAAATGGGCTCCCATCAGTTAGGAAATAGCAGAAGAGACTGTGCAGTATGAGTTTAATATCACATTATTGAACTCTAAAAATAACTAGTGGAAAGAATTCAGAGAAATTCAGAAAGATTCAAATGAACTTGGACAGGTTCCATGAGCCTCAGTTTCCTCATCTGTAAAGTGAAAGTTGAACTAGATGCCATTAGTGATGATCCTACAGTACAGAATGAACAGCATTTCACACATGACATTTTTGTGAAAGATACCCTTTGATTTCCTGATCTTGCTGCAATCATTAACTGTTTACACCCCTGCCTTGTGGGAGGGCTGCATGCTCCCTGCCTTTGCAAGAAGCCTGGTCCCCCATCTCCTGGTCCTTCACACTTTGCTGGCCTCTCAAAAGCAGTGGGTTTGTAGTCTCTCGCAACCATGCTTGAAGGGGGGCTTCCCTGAATTCTCTTAGCTTTTCTTCTGCCCACTCTTGTGGCAGCTGTCCTGCATGGGCCATCTTCCTGCACCTGCCCACTTGTCCTGCTCCAATCCCACCTCTCTACCCCATAGCTTTGTTAGAGTTAGTATCAATTCTGCACAAGGACACGTCTCACTTAATATTGGACACTTGCTGAAGTTGCACTGTCTGAAGCCACAAAGTTCATGCAGAGAGCCTTAGAACTGGAATCAGGGGACCTGGGGTCAAACCTGGGCCCTTACACTAACTAAGCCATTTTATCTTAATAACTTAATCAGTCATTTGTCGAGCATCTCATCCATGCTGGGCACCTGGGACAAAAATGAAATAGTCTCTGGCCTCAAGAAGCTTACATACCAATGAGAGAGAACCTTGCGTAAGTATGTTCAGAGTAACTACTAGGTTACTAGGAGGGGGGACATTAGCAGCTACAGGGGTCAGGGAAGGCTTCATGTAAAAAAAAATCACTTAATTCCTCTGGGCCTCAGTTTCCTCATCTGTAAACTGAGGATGATAACATTTGCATCACCTTTCTCACAAGGCTGTTTTAAGACTGTTGTTTGTTGTTGTTAGTTCCGAGTTCTCAAAAAGGACCAGTGACATCAGGATGCTGATGTCTTGACTTTCAAGTGAACTAGGTTTAAGTGAGGCAGAGCTGTGTAAAGTCATCAGCTTCACTCTTTCTTCCAGAGCCATTGGAGTCCAGTGACAAGACTTAGGTCAGGATGACTGGTGATGGCTGGGATGCAGTGGGGGACCCTGGCCTTTTCAAGCTAAGGTTTTTCCCAAGTCTGAGTTTGTCTGAGACAGCACCCATTCAGTGATTAAAGGCTAGGTAAGAACTGAAGCAAAAGATGGCCCAGTTTGATTTCACAAAAGAATCAGTCTTCCAGGGGAAGGCACTCAGGGTTTCTGGCCAGAACAGACCAATTGCTCTTCACACTCACTCTGAGCCATCCAAACCCAAACATTGAGCAAGTGAGGCTTGGGCTGGAACCTATTAGTGACCAACCAGTAAGAGCCTGAGTGATTTGGCACAGTCAAGTAGCTCCATTTGAATCCCAAAGGGCTTTATCAAAATCTGCTTTATCAGAGCTATAGTTCAAGAAATCACAAATGAAAACTACGTGAGACAAAAGAGTTAATTGTCCCAGTTTTTTAAAGGAAAAAAAAACAGTGATAGAATGGATAAATAGGGGAGAAAAAAAATCCAGCTTCCAAATCCCAAGATATCTTGTGAAGTATAAGCTTATATACTTCACTGTTTTAAGAAAAGTATCATATAAGGTATGATATTAATGTGAATTATTACATTTGAAATTTATGATCATGAAAATATTTGGTTTGCTACAGAATATTGATGTTATCATGCTTATGTTCTCTCATTGACTTTTGTGATTTATTCTTAAATTTTTTCTGGTCTATTGGATATTGTGCTGCCTTCTTTCTCAGGGAATTAGTTGGTTATCTATAGGGTTTTTCTGATGTAAGCAGACGCACATACACGCTAGACCAACTTGAAGCTAATGATGACGAAGACACATTTTGTTCCCTGTAGCCATGTCAAGATGGTGACATGGCTACATGAGATGATGCAACCTCTCCTTTCCTCCCTTTTTGTGTTCTCATCTTTTTATAGCAGACATTTCTTTGTTATTATCCATCAAATGTAGCTGTGCTGTGAGCCCTAATTTATCATCAATGAATATTTATTGAGTATACTCACTAGCTGTGTCATTTCAAGCAAGCTACCTAACTTCTTTGGGTCCCAGTTTCCTCATCTGTAAAATGGCAGAATTGACCTAGAAGAGTTTCCAGACTCTTGAGATCTTGCATTACAGTTTCTTTCTATCTAGTATGGGATGTGATGCTAATCATTCAGGAGAAAGAGGTGGGAACTGGGAAGCTTACAGTCTAGGTAGATAAATTTAATAAACATAAATAATGAGGCATGCCAAGTGAAATATAAGTAATGCAGACAATTGTTACTGCAAAAATTCAGGAGGAAGCTGCCATTGAACAGGGCGATGTGATAGAGAAAGGTTTCACAAGAGTCAGGCCTTCAGCTGGGCTTCGAAGGATGGGTAACAGGTAGTCCAGATTTTGGAATGGGCCTGGTGTCTTGAGGCAACAATGACCAGCTAGGCCCAAGCTGTTAGCATAGGTGAGTAGTGGGAGGTAAGATGGGAGGAGATGGGATCAGTGCTGGAGAGCACCTTAACCACCAAGAGGAGGTATTCAGCCAACTTTCCTATAGTCAGTGGGAAGTCATTAAAGGTTTTTGAGCAAGGGCATGGTATGTGTAGAGGAACATCAGAATCCTAGAGAAAAAAGGAGTATTGGAGGCCAATGGACTCATTTCACCTCCCAGTGAACAAGCATTCTGCAGTGTTCATTAAAGAAGCATCGTTGAACTGCTGGCTCTCCACCATGCTCTTCACTGGTGCTTGAGGAGATAACCTTGATCAAGACCTTTTGTTTGAATACCTCTAGTGATGCCTACTGACTGTTTCACCAATTAAATATTGAGGAACAGAGTATAGGCTCAGCAGAGGCTACTTCCCTCATGTATTCGTCATCTATCGGAACACTGCCCTGTATTTAATTTATCCAGGGCAGGAGTGGTATAGTAGAAAAATGACTAGACCTAAAGACAGCAAGACCTGGGTTTGAATCCTTCCTCAGACAGTGACCAGCTGTGTGGCCCTGTTTTCCTGAGTCACTTTACCTTTTTGGGCCCCGATTTCCTCATCTGTAAAATAAGGGTGTTGGACTCAATGACTTGTACAGCTGTTCTGGCTCTAAATCTATGACCCTTTGATTTCCTAGAGACTATGAACGGTCTCAGGGCTAGAAGATGGACAATGTGTTTCAGGAAGGCCCCAGTGGGAGCTGGTGGGGGGGGGGAAAGATGATGAGCTCAGTTTAAGGTAATAATCAGTTGTTCCCCAACAGTATGTCTGGCATGTAGTAAGAGAGGTAGGACCCATGTTCAGAAAGGAGACTGAGCCTTGAGATGCAGATCTGGGAGTCATCTTCACAGCTGTAATGATCAAAGTCATGAGAAGAGTGTATTTACAAGAAGAGGTAAACAGATGGTCACGCCTTCCAAGTTAGGGAATGTTGGTAGAGACAGAATGATGGAAATGGAGACAAAGAAGGCGTGGTGGGGGAAGTAAGAGGGGAATCAAGACATTGTGGTATCAGTCAACAAACAAGTATTTATTAAGCACCAACTAATTATGTGGCAGGCACTTGGGATGCAAGTACAAAAAAAAGGAAGGAAGGAAAGAAGGAAGATTGCCTGTTTACAAAGAGCTTGCATTGCAATGGTAGAGATAACAGGGACTTATATAATAAATAGAAATTGCCCCATAAACAGGGAGTGAAAGGAAGTGACTAAATACAAGGCAGTTTGAGAGGGAGGGCAGTAAGGGTTAGGAGGATCAGGAAGGCCTCATGCAGAACATGGTACCTGAGCTGCATCACAAAGAAAGAAGGGCTCTCTGTTGAGAAAGGAGCACATTCTGGACATGGAACATGGCCAGTGCAAAGTGATGGGAGATGGGTGAGGCACAGAGAGAAGGTCCATCTGACCCAATGGCAGAGTGCCAGAGAGGGAGGGAGATCCAGCAAGACTGGAAAGGTCATGTGAGGCCAGGTGGTGGTATTGTGTCATTTTCAGTTGTGTCCAACTCTTCACGACACCATTTTGGATTTTCATGGCAGAGATACTGGAGTGGTTTACCATTTCCTTCTCCAGTTCACTTTACAGATGAAGAAACTGAGTCAGATAGGTTAAAGTGACCTGCTCAGGATCACACAGCTAGTAAATGTCTAAGGCAGAATTTGAACTTGGGAAGGTGAATCTTCCTAACTTTATCTACTGCACCACCTAGCTGCCCAACAAGGCCAGGTTATGAAAGGCTTTAAAAGCTAAACAGAAGAGGTTTTATTTGATCCTAGAGGCAATAGGGAGCCACTGGAGTGACTTTGAATAGGAGAGTCACATGGTCAGATCTGCTCTTAAAGAAGATGTGAGAAACCAAACAAAATGCATAAATTCTTTTCATCTAGATTTTCCTTGCAGGTTGTTACCTTTCTTTGTCCCACAAAGCATTTAGGTAGAAGAACTAAAGGGTAAAACTAACAGGGAATTGGCTGTTAGGAACACAGATGACACTCCTGTTGGAATAAAACCAGTTGCAATGACAAAACCAAACTTGTCCACTGCACAGTTTCATAGGACAACCACATGTGGTCCCTAACATCCAGGGTGTTGTGTGACTCACTGAACTTTAGCCAAAGCTTCATTCATGTTGGGTTAGTCTTCATTTAAAGTGTGTGTGTATGTGTGTGTAACATATTTGTGTACATATACAAACATATATACATATGCCTCTCTCTGTCTCTCTGTTTCTCTCTCTCTCCCTCCCTTCTTCCCTCTCTCTATCTCTCTGTCTCTGTCTCTCTCTGTCTCTCTTTGTCTCTCTCTCTCTTTCTCTTTCTCTCTGTGTCTCTCTCTCCCTCTCTCCCTCTCTCCTCCCCATATATGTGTGTGTATGACCTGTAGTTAGAAAGAGAAAGTTTAACTTGTACTCATAGATTCCCAAAAGGACATTATAAGGATTTTCAAAACAGGCAATATTTCAAATTCTTAACTTTTAATTTCTAAACAAACACAAAGGAAGGAAATTTACACCCAACAGATGTTAGACTAATAAAACAGTTTTGTCTTAAGTAGACAAAAGTCAGGAAATTAAATGTTAAGACTGAATCAACATTCCCAACTATTGAGGTAATTCTGGTCTGAGGTGATAAGGATCTGCACCAGAGAGGTAGCAGTATCAGAAGAGAAGAGGAGGCATTTACAAGAAATTGTTATGAGGGTAAACTTGACAGAGCTGGGACAAGAGGTGTGGTGAAAGGGAGGGCTAGAGAAGACACCTGTGCTATGTCTTTATATAGGGAGGGAGGGGTGGAATGACAACAGGTTGTGAAAAGATAAGGCATTTCAGAGTTCACAGACATGAAAGTGGTACGTTTGTGAGTGATGACAAGATGTCTTTGTGAAGCTGGGGTGGAATGGAGAAATAGGCCATGTGAAAATAGCGAGAAACCATGAAGTCAGAGGGTTTGAGGGAGGGCCAGGATGTTCGTTGATATCCTCCAGAAGGAGAGCAGGAGTCAGGGAGAAGAGAAAGGGCATGAACCAGACACTGAAGTCATTCAGAGGTTCCTACGCAACAACCAGAATCTTGACTGGGTTGTCACTATGGACTGAGTGAACCTCAAAGGAGGAGAGTCTACTGAGTGAAGGGGGTAGAGAGTGCACTTGGGAGTAGCACTGGGAAGCAAGGAATATTCCACATCAGTCACCACAGCCAGTGAGTTGGGTGGTATGAAAGAAAGTTCTGTCACTGCTAGAGAGAATGGTCATGGAAGCTGTGATGCCAAGAGAGAACCAGGCCTTGGTGATTGCCAGAAGATGGAGGCAGTGGGAAGGGACAACATTTAAGGTGAAAGGGAAGTTATCAATGGAGCAGGCATTCCAGAGAGTACAGGACAAGGGATAGGTGGCTTTAGAATGGGAGGTTGATTAGTTAAGGGAGATAGGAATACAGCATTGGTCAGCCAGAGGTTCAGAGTGACTTCAGTGGGTGTGTGTTCATCACTGAGGAATGAGTTCAGGTCCATTAGCAGTACTCCTCAGGATTTGACCTGAGAGTGGAATCCTCTTAGAATCTTGGGCCTTAGGCCAGGGCACCAGTGGGTAGGAGCCAATGGAATGACAGCCAGGCCAGGAAACCGGTGGAAGGAGCAAGATGCTATGGCATTTCTCTCCTTCCAGGAAGGCAGGAACAGACCAGATGAGGAAGTGAGCAGAGGGAGCAGGACAGAGTAGAATCTCTCTCCCTCCACTTCATAGTAGCAGGAGGTAGTCTCACAAGATGCTAGCTCATGATGGGATGACGTGCCAGTCTTCCTCTGTTAATGCCACTTAGGTCTCTAAGCCGGTCAGTCCAAAAGCCTCTCTTAAGCATTTCCTGGATGCCAGACAGGGTGCTAACCAGAAGTGTACTGGGAAATGTTAACAGCTGGGGCTCTCTGAAAGAGAAACGAGTGCACACCCACTTTTAAGTTTAATCTGAATTATTAACACCTTCTTAAGCCTAGCCAATGAGCAGAACCATAAACCAAACTTTGAATTATAAATTCTCACAGTGAAAAGTTAATAATCTTTCTTACATGGGTCAGAGCTGGCTCCAGCATGCCCCAGGTGCTAAGCAACCAGGATGCAAAGAAAGACAAAGGCCCTGCCTTCAAGGAGCTCACATTCTAATGGAGGAAACAACATGCAGATAACTGTGTGTGTATCACATATATGTGTGGAAAGTAATCTCTGTAGGCAGGGGCTGGGGGAGGGGTGGTACAGGGCAGAATCAGCAAAGGCCTCCTATGGAAGGGGAGGTCCATCTGGGAATCAGAGGTGAGGAGGCGTTGTAGGCAGGAGGGAGAGCTGGCCCAAAGGCACCGAGTCACAACCTCTGGCAATAGCCAGTAGGCGGGTGTAGCTATACACATACTACACATATCCTGGAGGCCTCAGGGGACCCTGGAGTCTATTCAGCAAGGGCAGGGGGCAGATGAGGCAACTGTAGGAAAACCACGTTGGCAGCTGAAGGCAGGATGGATCAAGGGCAGTGCTGTGCATGAGGACCAGCGAGGCTCGGGGCAGTAGGATCTGTTCCTCTGGCCAGCCTCAGATAGGTCCAGAAATGCTTTACACATGCCCTAGTGTAACCATACCTCACCCATTCTGTTCTCATGATGTTGATTTTTGGAAGCCAAGTATGGAACTTTAACTTTCTTATTAAACTCTATCTTATTAGATTTTCTTCATGGATTCTCACTTTGTTTATCCAAGCACCTGATGAAAAATGTTGAGCTTCACAGGCCAAGACAAAATCCCTAGAGACCTCCCTCTAAGTGGACTTCAGCCCATTATTGGACACTCTGTGGTTCTGGGCATTCTACCATTTCTGAATCTCCCTCCTGTACTACCAAACTATCCATATTGCCCCTAGCCATCTATCATGACAAATGCTTTATGGAAATTTAGGGATATTGTATCTTCGGTTTTCCTTGGATGTACCAGTCGCATTACCCTGTTAAAAAAAAAAAAAGATGTTTGTCTAGCTTGGCCTTTCCTTATTGGGCCATTCTGGCTCTTAGAGATCACAGCTTCCTTTTCGAGATATTCATCAACCAGAGCTTTAATACATTCTAGAATTTTTCCAGGCATCAAAGTCATTTTCTTGTTAAAAAATGGAAATGCTTGCCCTTTGTCAGCCCCTTCGGTGCCACTGTCATTCCTCATAATCTGTCCCAGGATGTGGCTGGTGACTAGTGATCAAATCTGCCAGTGCTTCCAGTATCCTGAAATGCAGTTTTCTGGGCCAGGTGGTAGTGATTCAAGGGCATTGAGAGCCCGGATGTATTCTCTTTTCATTCCACTCACCTTGGGTTTCAACTATTGTTAGCCATTTTTGTTCTATCCTTTGTTGTCATTTTTTTTTATAAGAGTTGGGTGATGAAATGAAATGAAAACCCATCCCTGTGTGCCAGGGGCTGCCTTAAGTGCTGGAAATACAGGCAACAGCACACCGGATTCTGCCCTCAAGGAACTTATTTTAATGGAGAAGCAAGAGCTGGAAAGTGGGGAAGTGGGGGGGGAGGGGTGAAAGCCTGTTTTGGGGGTGGCTAGGAAGTAGAGTGGTGGTCCTGGGACCAGGTAAGATAAGGAGAAGGCTCATCAGCCAAAGTCAGGGTCCCAGGGGCATGAGTCTGAATTCTGGTGGGAATGGGAGGAGGAGGAGGAAGTGGCCAGGAGGCTTGAAAATGGCCAGGAAGTGCCACCTTTTTGCTGTGATCTCTTCTTATTATCCCATCCCCCATGAGCAGAGGTCCTATGCCTTCTTTGATTCTTTTCTTTAAACCTTCAATGTGGCTTTAAAAAAAGAAGAAAAATCCCTTTTTAATCCTTAACATTCTGAACCAGCCACAGCTCATTCAACACATTAGCACCCAGATAGCGCTCTTTAGAAGACCAGGACATGCTTTGGTATTCTCTCTTCATTCCTTGCCTATCCGTCTGTCTTCTCTATGGGTCTTTTAAAAAATCTGAATTGGTCCATGCATCTGCAGTAGTCATTAGTTTTTCCCTGTTCTTCAGACACTGAATTTTGAAGTATCATTATGTACCAGCTTGCAGTTCTTCTCCAACATAAGTAGGCAGGCAAATAGGAATTTAGAGTCCCTTGAAACCAGTTTAGCAAATTGTCCTGGGCAGCTGAATGGAGATGGGTGATTGGAGAAATGCCAAGGGTCTGACTAGCTTCCACTAGTCATTGGGCAGTTACCAAGGAAAGAACAGTGAAGGGAAAAGGGAAGATCTGGAAGGAGGGAGGGCCTTGGGAAGAGTGAGTTAGGCCTTTCCCCACAAACTACCTGTGCTTTTATCCAGCCTGACCACCCCTTTTTGCTCACGTGACCTGACTCCAATGACTTAGATTGTTTCTAAATTCACCCTTACAAAATAAATAAAGACTTTCACTATTGTGGCATTTCAGAAAGACTGTGATATTATCTGATGTTGCAGAAATGTTTTGAGTACTGTCATCATCAGAATTAGTGTTAGCTTCACCTAATGGCTACCCTGAAGGACATCAGTTATGGGATATCTAAATGCCAAGTCGTTTATCAAATCATCAGTTTCATTGCTTTTATAGTCGTATCTCAGAGGGTAACCAGTTGATCTTTTTCCACTTCATCTTGGTTATTGTGTATTTGATTTGGTTCAAAGTGCCTAAAACATATCCTTTCTTTATAATTTCTTATTCCTAAAACGGTCACATCCAGATTGGTATTAATTTGGACATGAGCAGGCCTGAAATGTATTTTTGCACCAGCTAGGAAGAGATTTTTCTAAGCAAATGTAAGATACACAAGACTGTAAGGAAACCTGTTTGTGACAGAACAAATGGTTTCCACGCCTTTTTATTCAACTTACCATTTTTAAAAAATTTTTCCCACCACCTGTGTATTAAGTCCCAGATATTCAGTGCCCTGCCCTCGAGTAGATGGGATTCTATCGCCCGGCATGAATAGTCGATTAGAGCTCTCAGCATAGCTGGGTTTGAACCCCCCAATTTCGAATCTTTGAATCACCAGCTCTTAGTGTCTTTGTGGCCCTGGACGTGTCATTTTGCTTCCCTGGGACTATTTCCTCATCTGTAAGGTCACAGAGCTGTTTTGAGGAGTAAATATGATAATGCCTATAGAATGCTTCCCAGACTGTATATAAACAGCTATCATCATTATCATGTGTCAAATTGAGGTCATCATAGCACCTGCCTTGCAGGTTGTAGTGAGAATAGCATGAGATGATGTATGTAAAGCAATTTGCAAGCCTGTTGGATGCACAGGCGTGGGGCCTGTCTGCTGGACTAGGGACCGCTCTGACCCCATGAAACTTACTTCTGTGGGGCCCACTTTTAGTCATGGGTCACTGCTAAGAGATCAGAGAGGACGGAGGGGAGCTGGGCTCACTTGCTGCTCTGCTTTGCTTAGTAAAAATGTTTTCCCTGATTCCCATGGGGTCCACTGTATTACATGGAAGAGCCATTCCCCAGGACAGATATCAGCCATTTTTAATTATTACCACTACCACTGGCATGTCTAAAGTGTACAAAGATAAGTAAATATACAGTCCTTTGAGGAGGAAGTGATCAATAACAACTAGGGAGATTAGGCAGGCTGCACAGAAGATCTGGTGCCTGAACTGGACCAGGCTTTGTGGTCAAGAGGAAGAGCCTGTGTGCATTCAGTGAGAGCAAAAAAGGGATGTCCAAAAGTAGCCTGTTGGGGCAGCAGAGGAAAATGCAGAAAGGTGAATGACGTGAAATATACCTGAAGAGGTATTTCCATGGAGTTGATGTGCTGCTGTAAATGATCTCATTCCTCCTTATTCAGTGGGCCAATTCAGGACTTTAACTTGCTAGGACTTAGCCTAGCTTTCGTAAGTTAAAAAAAAACCAAACTAATTTATTTTAAAATATTCAAAAATAAAGACTTTAATTCTGCTTGGCCTTCCCCTCATCCTCAAATTGCTTCCTCCCTGTCCCCCACCCCGACCCCAATCAGTTCAAATCAGTGCATTTCTTATGGAATCTTAAGGTCAGCATCTAATGTGAAATTTAAACATGGCTTTCATTTTCTCTTTTCAGCTTCCAAGCGAAGATCCTGAGATATTTGAGGTTTCTTCAAGGTGCTTGTCTGTGTTAGTTCAGCTGTATGGAGGAGACAATGCAGACAGTATGTCTCCAGAAAATATGGACTACTTTGCTGAATTATTGAAGTCCAAGAAGGATCCCAAGGAACAAAAGCTGCTGTTGAGAGTCATAAAAAGACTGGTAAGTCAAGTACAGATACTTTAAATGCCTCTATTTGTGTGCTCAAAGAAATTAAGAGTAGATTTATGTTACAAAATGGATTGGTTTAAAATGAGTTCGGAATCACCTGTTGCTTTGATAAGCTTGTCTAGACAGAACACTGGCCCCAGAGACAGAAGGCAGTGGTTCCAGTCCCAGCACCGACTCATGCAATACACACAAGTCACTTTAACCCTCGAATGCCTGGGTTAGCCCTCTGAAGAATACCTGTAATATTTACAGATTGACTGCCTGCGTTAAACTCTTGGAAATACTTTTTTTTTTGGCAGTATTTTAACATTTTTACAACAGTTAATAAATGTGACTTTCTGTTCGTTTTGTTAGCATTGTCTATAGGCCATTCATAATAGCATTGTCAGATCAGCAGCAGTGAGATTGGAAGCACAGTCAGTTCATTTGCTTTACAATGAGGTTTCCTTAAGGCTGTGCTCTGTTAGGCTGGTCATGTTTGAGCAGGTCACCTGGACAGTTGTGAAGTTAGCTGCCCAAGGGTGGTACAGGCAGACAAATTGCTTTGACTACATTTGGAAGCATCTTTTCCAGCCCTGGAGTGTATTGCTAGGAAGGAACAGCAAGGCCAATGAATGCAGCCATGAGCAGTGGGATGGTGGGATGCCCCACCCTGAGTAACATTGAACCCCAACTTGACTGCAGTCATTGGACAGAGGATGAGATAATCCTTCTCAAAAACCTTCTGTTGACTTCTTGCTGTGGCTGTGTTCTCAGTCACATGTCTGCCTTCCAGGTCACACTTGGATTCATGAATAGCAGCACTTCAATTGTGGGATCTTTGGGGAAACAGCCTAGTATAATAGAAAGTGTTGTGGGTTTGAAGTCGAAGGGCTTAGCTTTGACTCTGTGGCTTCCTATCTATGTGACCTTCAAGGAGTCATTCTGCCTTGGCCTCAGTTCTCCTTTCTATAAATAAATAAGGATATTGGGTTACACGATTCCTTCTGGCTCTGAATCTCATGATCCAATTGTAATGGGGGTCTTGTGCATATATAGAAGCCAGCAGCTTGGTGAGATGGCATCAACCATGTGGAAGACTCCAGAGAGAATTGTGAGCACTGGGGCATGTATGGGCAGTCTGCACTGGCCCAATTCATGGTCAGGAGGACCCTTTTTCCATTAGTTGCATGATGAGAACTTTTAGTGTCTTTAAAGAATGTGAGCTAGCAGACCGGCAGGTCAGACTTTAGGGCCTCCTTCTTCCTCCCCTCTGGGGTCATGTGGCCCCCAAGAAATAGGTTTGGCTCCTAGGCCTTTTCATTCATTCTCTTCTGTGGGAAGGGAGTGAATCACCAGCCTTAGCTATTTTAGAGTCTGGGAGGGTGAGTTACCAAGATCCAGGAATCTGAGTGTTGCTGCCAGCCCAGCATCTCAAGGTCCTTTGAACTACTTATTTAACATAAATAGCTTATACTAAAGAAATTTTGCTAGAACAGGGTGTAAACATTTCCTTAGACACCTGGAGACATAATGCCCACCATTATGGTGCTATATCCATAATACTGGTGTAGACCAGCTCTCTCTCGGGAAGAGTTGGGTCATGTTTAGGTTTACAACTTAGCTAAGTTGATACACAGCAGTGGTTCCACCATATTCACATGCAAATCAAGTATTCCTGTTAGCTTCTGCAGAACTGGAGTTTCTATACCTTGCTTCTCAGAGCATTGATATTAGAATCACCACTACACCTGACCCAGACTCCTGGATTCCCAGATCTCTGTGGCTTGCAGGCCTAGCCTTTGAAACTTCCTAGTGTTAGAAACTCTGGAATTAGAGTTAGACTACCTAGAATAGAAAAGAGCAAATGAAAAGGCCAAGCACCCAGATCTGTTTCTCAGAGGCTAGATAGCCAAAGTGTAAAAAAAGCAGAGAAGGAAGCCCTATTCTTCTCCCCAGCCAAAGGGTCATGTATCCTGTGGAGCATTCCTGTCAAGCTAAAGAAGTGCTTCATGGGAGACAGATTCAAATATTTAACTATCGTGAGCAGGAATCACATGACCCCTTGGCTTCGGTCAGGGAGAGGTCCTCCATGTGGACGAGCTCCATTCCTTTGTCTCAGAGGCCAATGCTGGGGCTGTCGTGGGAGCCGTTGCCTGTCAGGAGCATGTCAATGTTAGAGATTTGTCTGTGATAGCCACCCTCTCCACATGGCCCAGCTCTTGACTCTCAGCAAGTCTTACCACACCTTTCACTTCTCCTTAAGGCATTCCAGCTTGACTTTTTCCCCTAGAAGAAAGATGCCAACATGGAGCACGTCTTCACCTGTCTTCAGGGTAGAAAGCCTGTAAAACATGAAAGAATGGGATGAGCTCCATGCAAACTAGGGCTTTCCCAGCCACCCCTTTCACCTCCACTTTGAAGCTATTCCTGATAGGAAGGTCAAAGTGCCATTTCTTGAGTTAATATAGAAGGAAGAGTTGTTGACTGACTGACTGGTAAGAATGAACCAAAGACAGATGCACACACGAGCCCTGATATTTCAGCTGTGAATGTATAAATACTTGGTCATCTTCAAATACTTAGATATACCTGGGATCTCCACAGTTCAGGAGTTGCATTCAGTGATGCAGATCATAGCCCCTCCATGTGTACCCATCCTCTGCCACACTTGTCCCTATCCTCCTGAAAGCTGCTCCCAATGGAACCCCCCAAGGTTCTGGAATGGCTTTTCTCACTTTCTCCTGACACCGTAAGCACCTCAGGAGGACTATGACTGTCTGCCCAGTTTCCCTCACTTGTGACTAGCCCGTTTTCTCTTCTTATTATACAGTCTTTTTGATGATACTCTTTACTCTTGTTCTTCCTAGTTCCTTACTGATTATATATTTTTAATAGGATTAGGCTTCTACCTGGTCTCCTGTAAAAGCAATTTGTTTTCCCTAGAAGGCAACAAAGACATTCCCTGGACTTGATTGGCCTTTCCTCCCTTGACACAGTTTCCTGGTCACCTAAGGAGCATAAAACATCCCAACCAATGGAGTCAGGGCTCCTCCAACTCGGTAGATTTTGGAAGACCACTCAAGTGGCCCTCTGGACCAGACTCGTTTCCATTTGGAGATTGGTGGGAGGGAGGAATGGGCCCATTCAGAGAAGTCAAGGGCCACTGGGTCCTTGTTCCATGTCTTATTTCTTGTTAGGACAAAGAAAACTTCCTTTTACTCACTCTTCAGTGACTTTTGAGGGCTCCAGTACTGAACCTAAACTAAGAAAGGGCTGGGGTCAGGCCTGCTTCTCACCATGCCATGTCATGTGCACACCCACCATGCACAGCTCCATCGCCCTGGATGTGATAACCAGTCTTTTGTCTTTCAGAGGCAGTGGTGCCCCATATCTCACTGCCATAGTGACAGCACCTATTGCTATTATTCAAAAGATGGCCCTTTACTTTGGGGAAGTCTTGGGGTCAGAAAACTTTATAATCTCTATAAAGGGTGTTCTCCTCCTGTCCAACTCTGGATCCAGATCATTTTCTGTCTGTACTTTCTGTCCCAGAAACACATTCTGTTGGAAGTGCATATTGAAATCTGGGCAAGGCAGATTCTTCATCTACTTGTCCTTTCCTGTGTGGATGGACAGACCACATTTCCTTTGGTGCTCGCAAACTGCCTCCAGTAGGCTTTCCAGTATCTTTTAGATACTGTGCTCCCACCACAATGTCTTCTATCAAGAAAACATCTGAAGAGCCTCACCTTCCAAGGGGAAAAACTCCCTGAACTAGACTCAGAATGTGATGTCCCCCTTAGCAGTGGAAAGCACCTCACCTGATATAGGGGGTGAGGAGACAGAATTCTAGGCATGGTGGACAGGCAGCGCAAAGGTGCAGAGAGGAAAAAGAAACATAAATTGGGCCAGATTTGACAAATTGAAGAGTGCTTGGAGGGGAGTACTGAGTAGGGTTATTTCTGTTATATCTTCCAAGGAATCTTAAATTTTCTTGATATATGAATGGGAGACATCTTGTTGTAAGAACCTGTACATGAAGTAAAATAACAGAGTCTTTGGGCTGTTAATCAGCCACTGGAAGGACTGACTCTCATTCTTTCTCTACTTAGTGCTTCTCTAGAAAGTTTATCCTGTGAAACATTGGTGCTACTTCTTTTTGAAGTTGATGGCTGATGTGGGTTTTTAAGCAAAAAGGAAAACAAAAGCCTGATATTTAATAATGGAAGAGAGTAGGACCTGTCGTGAGGAGGAATGAATCTTAGGGCGTAAAGGAGCATTGGGTTAGAAACATTGAACTTTATCAGATGTATCCCTGATGTTAGAAACTAGGAAGTATTTTCCGAGACATTCCAAATAAATTTTTGTATTGTAAATTCTTAAAGAGACTGATCGTTAGATCAGGGGCATGCAATTGATAGAGTTTTGAAGTCAAGAAGACTTTAGTCCAGAATCCTGCCTCTGACACTCACTAGCTGTGGGACTCTGGCCAAGTCTCTTGATCTCCTCTTTCTCAGTTTCTTTGCGTGTAAAATGAATTTAATAATAACATATCCCAAACAGAGTCATTGCCAACATAAAAGAGCAACGTAAGTTCTAGCTGTAATGATGGTGGTGGTGGCCGTGGTGAAGATGATCTGAGGAGTGAATACAACTCCCATTTTACTGCCCCCAGGAAAAAAGAGGCCCCAGCTCAAATGCTTTCTCCCTCCTGATACAGCTTCAATCCAGTGAGAGCCTAACCCAATAGGGATGGTAACCATATGCTAAGATTCCCTAGAATTAGTTTTATGACTCTTTGGCCTACTCCCACAGAAATCAAAAACACATTTTGTAGCTCACTTAAGAGCAACCCATGTATTTATGATAAACCTTGAAAATTCCCATTCATTGGGAGTTATTATCCTGTTCAAATTATAGTAATTGTAAGTCACTGGAATGTAGTAAAATCTATTTAAGATGAATCCAGCTAGTTTGCTTCTATTATTAGGGAATATTATGACCTGCCCATATGGCAAGATCATGAGCATCTCTGTGGAGCCGCTATTGTTTAGAATGCAGATCTACTTGATGATGGGGGGCAGGGGGGAGGCAGGGGGAAAGGTCTCATTAATGGTATATCATTTATGTAAGTCTTTTTTTTTCTTTAAAAATAACTAATATTCAGAGTATTGTTCAATATTAGGGAGAAGGTAGTTTTAAAACCATTCCTCAAAATGTGAAGAATGATCCCCAAAATTGATTTTTGTTCTCTAACCTGGTAAACACTTGAATTAAATCTTTTCTAGCTTTATTTTTCAAAAATGGTCTTAAACACTTAGTTCTCTTGAAGGAAATGAACGCCGTGAAGGCGGTTTACTTAATGCAATTTGTTACCAGTTTCGGCAGACTTAGCGTACCAAAGTACCTTGTTTTTTGCTTGTTTATTTTTAATATCTACATTTTCTGACTAGTCAACAAAACTCGGGATGAAAAAAGGACTTTCCGTTGCAATTTTAAAATATTTATCTGAGAGTGATTTTCGATTTCATGCTGTTAGACAACCTACATTTCAAGATGCAGTCTGACCTCTTTTTTTTCCCAAGTTAAAGTTGGGGATTCAGGCAGGGCGAGAGTGAGTAGACACTGTGGGACTCTGGGCAGGTCGCCTAACCTTCCGGAGCCTTGGTTTCTTCACCTGCAGAACGGAGGGAGAGGCCGACTTGATGGTCGGTAGGGCCCTTCCAGCTCCGAGTCTATGGTCCTTTGAACTCGTCCCCTGCTGTCGTTCAGTTACACAATCGACCTTTTCGTCTTAGTCAGTAATGACGGTAAGAAGGCTTGGAAAGCCCTTTACAACTCGGTAGCTCATTTGAGCCTCCCAGCAGCGCCGGGATGCACACGCTCCCCTTTTTCAGTTGAGGAAACTGAGACAAACAGTTTAAATGAAGTGTCTGGAAGTCACTCAGCTGGGGAGTGTCTGAGGCCAGAGCTTCTGCCTGCAGGCTCAGCCCCGCCCATCGCGCTGCCCAGCAGGCTCCAGGTACCTTAGTCACTGCCTCAGTGGGTCCTAACAGGTCACCGATGTCTTGTGCCAGGCATTCTTTTTGCTCTTCAGTTCTCCTTGGATATGAAGTTAACCAAGTGATGGTGCTGACCATGACTAGAGAATAGAACTTAACTTGGTTTTTTGTTTTTATTTTTTGTGTGTTGAGACAGCCACACTCTACAGACCAGTCTCCTTTAGGACGATCAGCCACAGTTATAGAAAAATTAGCTAGGGCTGGGAGGTCAGTCTGCAGAGCAGGGAGAGAGCCTATAGAAATTCTCAGCTGTGACCTTGTCCTCAGAAGCATCATTGACTAAACGTGAGCCCTTGCCAGAGTTGTTTCCCAGTGTGACTTTGATAGAATTCCACATGGAGAGGTTTTCAGAGCCTCTTTCATCTTGTTTCCTCGATTAGTTTTTCTATTGATGTTGACTTTATGGCCAGTCTTTTTTCCCCCAGAAATATTCTATCAAAGTATTATAGCCCATAAAAAGTGTCTGTGTCCTGATTTTCATGGAAAAGAGTACTAGAGGCAGCCAGGCAACACATTCGATAGAACTTTGGGAAGGAGGTCAAGAAAACATGAATTCAAATCTGGCCTCACATACTTACTAGCTGTGTGACTTTGGGTAAACCTCTGTCTACCTCAGTTTTCTCATCTGTAAAATGGGGATAATAATAACACCAACCTTCCACAGTTGTGAGAATCTGTTATTGTTGTTCAGTCATTTCAACAGTATCTGACTCCCCATGACCCCATTTGGGGTTTTCTTGGCAGAGATAATGGGATGGTTTGCTATTTCCTTCTCCAACTTATTTTACAGGTGAGGAAACTGAGGTAAACAAGGTTAAATGATTTTTCCAGGGTCATAGAACTAATAAGTATCTGAGACCAGATTTGAACTCATGAAGATGAGTCTTCCTGATTCTGGGCTCAGCGTCCTGTGTACTATGGCGCCACCTAGCGGCCCCTGTGAGGATCTAATAATATGTGTAAAGTGCTTAGTACCATGCCAGGCACACAATCGCTTCTATATAAATGCTTACTGCCTTCCTGCCCCCTTTCCTCTGCTATTCCAACAGCATTTCATTCAAATGGCCAAGACCTTCATTCAAACTCACCTGTATTCATCATTGTAATTCCCTTCACCGCTTCATGTGAAAAACATCTTTATCCTTCCTCTTCAAGAGCATTTCTTCATGATAGAATGTAAGCCTCTTGAGGACAAGCCCTGTGTTGTCTTTGTCTTTCCAGGGCCTCGTCAGTACCAGTGCACAGTAGGCACTCAGTGCATATGTGCTGATTGATTAATTGCTATGTGCTATAATAGAATTTCACTTAGTATGCTCAGTGTGTTAGACAGAGATATACAATGTGTTACATTTGTGCCCACACTCAGTATTTTATCTAAATATATAGATGTGGTTCCTGGATGGCCTGAATGGATGATTTAAGAACTTACTCACTTGTCAGAGAGTGGGAGGAGGACCTAACTGGGTAAGGGAACACCCAAGTAAGGAGCAGGAATGGCCAACGGGATGAGTCTGGGCCCCAAAGGAAAGCTCCTTCCCTGTCCCTTATCACCCTGATAAGCTAAGGGAAGGGTTAGCCCTTAGCTTAGACTCTCCCTAGCAAAAGCCGTTACCCAAGAGACAACAGAGAACCCATCTATACAAGCAAAATGGCAAACAGAAGTTAGAGAATTTTTTTTTTACAGATTAGAACATACAGGAAGTACCAAGAGTAAGGGACTCTTCATTTTGGAGTGAGAGAGATCTTGGTTCACACGGGGAGAGAACAGTCTCATACGGGGGAGATGTGCTCTCCAGTTGTGTCTAGAATTATAGACCTGGGAGGTCAAGGAATGCGTTTGGGACTGGCTCCCATACATGTCTATAACTCAGAGCTTCAATTAACCCTTCAAAGCCTTTCTTTATTTCCTGTCTGCATGGAGTTCTTGTCCTCTCCCAAAGAGTGCCTGCATCCAAATCAGTCTTACGGTAGGTAGGCAATGTTTGCCTTAGCACTTTGAGAATCATGTCTTCCTCTGTCTACGTAGCATGCAGCACAGGGCTGACCCTCCAGAAGATCAGCCTTGTGTGGACAGAGGGTCTCTCTCACACACACACACACACACACACACACACACACACACACACCCCACCTAATTCTCTCTCTCCCCACATAGACACAATACATGTGTGTATATATACTCACGTGTGTGCATTGTGTGAACACAGATTTGCATGTATGTATATAGGTGAGCATATATGTATGTGTCATGTGTATTGAATATATCAATATACTAGTTAGAAATTATGTGCATATCACTGATTGCTCAAAAATATTTTGTTGCAACTACAATCAAAGTTTTAATGATGCGTATTTTTTTTCATCCCTTCACTCTGCCTGTTTATGAACTTCACAAGGGTCTTTTGTGTAATTGTTATGGACAGGTTTTAATGAAATTTGAAAGTCTCCAGAGATCACAGATACAGAGGCCTTTAACATTGTGGCATTGCTTAGCAACCTCAAACCATTACATTTCTAGTCTCTGTAATAACATGATCCACTGCTCTTTGGCCAGTCCCTGATGAAAATGCAATGGAAATAATCCTTTCCTAAAGGTTGTTCTCCCTGAGAGTTTGGGTGGGGAAACAGATTTTTGTCTTCCCATTTCATAGCTGGGACTCCTTTTAATCCACTGCTTAAAATAAAGTAGTGTTTTATGAATGCATCAAGTGACAAGGTAGAGCACATCTCAAGGTGAGATGATGATGATGATGATGATGATGATGATGATGATGATGATATGGAAATAATTCCTTTAGAAATAATGGCTTGTCAGTATCATGGATAGAAATGACTAACGTAACACAACCCTCAACATGCCAAAAACCAAATCCAATGGAACTGGTTTATTGATTACCGGTAAATGTGATATTTTGTGTTTTATAGTGTTTCTTAATGACACTTTGAAGGAATGTGAAATTTGTTATTTTAATGTTACAGTAAAATTTAATTTGAGAAGCAGTGGAGCATGAAGAACAGAGGTTTTTTCCGTGGAGTCAGAAAGACACAGGTTCAAATCCTGCCTCTGAAACATACTGACTGTGATGTTGGCCAAGGCTCAATTTATCAGCCCCCTACCCCCCCTCCCAGCAGCTGGTACCAGATGAAAATGTAATTGGGAAATATTTAACAAAATATATAAAATACAATAAAACAAAAATAATATTATGTTTTAAAACTTCAGTCAGTATGTGACCCAGAGAGATCCTTGTATATGGTTTAGTGGCCCCTGTTTCTGTTAGAGCTCTATGTCCTTGGCTTAGACAACCTTCTAAGATCGTTACAAAATAGCAGATGTGCACTGATGGAGAGACTTTCCATACCTGGAATTCTCTAAACAGAAACAAAATTCACAGGTCTCACCTGCCCCACTCCCAATAAAATCCTACTAATTTGGATTAGCTAATTAGGCCAATCTAATTTAGTAAAAATCCTGAATTATACACTATCTTTAAGAAATGTGGTTTTGTTCCTTTGCAGTGCATTTAATAACAAAGGGCTGCCTGTCCATTGGAGAACAGGAGAACAAAGTGAGATATATAAATGCAATGCCAGTCAATTGCACCAGAAGAAAACAGTCCCCTTCCCCCTTAGATTGTAAGCTCCTTGAATGCAGGGGCTGTCTTTTGTCTCTTTTGGTATCCCCAGCTCTTAGCACGGACCCTGACATGTACTAGGTGCTTAATAAATGCTTACTGAATTTAATTGAAATGACAAAAGAGACCGTTTCAAAGAATGCTGGGTAGTATGAACTGATACAGAATAAAATGAGAATCAGGGGAAAAGTTATAGAGTAATGCGGCCACTGAAAGACCTGAGAACTGGGATCGGTCCAGTGACCACCAATGTCACCTGAGGCTGATGGCCGCAGCACATTGCTTGTCTCCTAACAAAGGTGACAGACTTAAGGTATAGAAAGAGAGATGCGTTTTTGACATGACCGCTTTGTGGATTCCTTCTGCTTCACTATATTTATGCTTTGCAAGATTCCCACACACAAACTTTTAGTTTTTTATTGGGGAGATGTGTGGAGGGAGGGGAAAAGGAGGTTGTCAGTGGGGATGCCAACAAAAAACTGCCTTTGAAACATTTCCAAAAATGCTTAGAAGAGAACAGAAGGGAGTTCAGAGAGAAGCACAGATGAGCAGGACAGTTTTGAAATTAAAGGGTGGAATTTATTATGTGCTTTTTTTTTTTTAAAGAAGGTCCATGAAATAGCGCTTCAGGGTTTCTTATTTAATCTTCTTTGGGGGTTCTGCTGTAGGTATGAAAATGCCTTTTTGTGTTTAAGTTCAGAATAAAAAAATAAAATTAAAAAATAAGAGAGGATCGTTGCTTGGGGCAAGTAAATGGCAACAGATAACAAAAGGAAAGCCAAACAACTAAATTCTTATTTGCTTTCATCTTCTCTGTCAAGGAAAATTATTTCCAAATGTGAACATATGTTGCAGGTAATAAACATAAACAAACATGAGAATCTAATAATAGCATCCCCTTTAAATGACTTCAGGTCTTAAGAAATGAACAAATTTTATCCTGAGATGCCAAGGAGAGTTGCAGATATGGTCGTGGAATCATTGGTAGTATGTGAGAAAACAGAGAATAAAGCAAGTGTGAGGAGACTGGAACCAGGCAAATACTCTGATTTTTTAAAGGTTTAAGAGGCGAGGTAGAATTGGATAGCCATCACTGACTGGTGAGTTTGATGTCAATGACAACGTTCTATAACGTACGATTTTGTACATATGTATGTATGTATGTGTATGTTTGTTGCTGTCATTTTCAGGCATGACTCCATTTGGGGTTTTCTTGGCAGAGATCCTGGAGGGGTTTGACATTTCCTTCTCTGGCTCATTTTACAGACAGCATAACTGAGGCAAACAGGGTTAAGTGACTTGCTCAGGGTCACACAGCTAGTAAGTGTCTGAGGCTGGATTTGAACTCATAAAGATGAGTCTTGCTGACTCCAGGCCCAGCACTCTGTCTACTGCCCCACCCAGCTGACCACATATGTCTTTAGTACTAAATTTAGAAAAGGAAGCAGTGGCTAATATGGCTTCACCAGGCACAGAAGGACATGTTATACCAAATAATCTAACTTCCTTTTTTGGTGGAAGTAACAAAGTGGTTGTTAGGACAGGGAACACCACCAGCGTAGCGTATCTTGTTTTCATCAAGGCACAAGACAGAGTTTCGTGTGGTGTGCCGGTCAGTAGGAATAGACTAAGATGGGCTGGAAGATGGTATAGTTAAGAACAACAGTAAGAATAATAAATAAAGTATTTTGGTGACATGTTGTGGTTCAAGGTTTGCAAAGAGCATGGCCGACATTGTCCCTCTCTGATCATTATAACCCTGTGAGATGGGTACTGTAGGCATCATTATCCCGGTTGTAAAGATGAGGAAACTGGGGCTCAAAGAGGATTGGTGGAGGGATGCCACCCGGGATGTCCACGGGATGGATGCTGCTGGTGGACTCTGCCTTCTCCCTTAGCCTACACAGCATTTGTGTCAGTGATCTAGAGAGAGGTACAGTAGGCATGTTGGTCAGAGCTGCAGACAACGAGGCTTGGGAGGATAACTAATATATTGGATCACAGAATAGAGATTTTAAAATACCTCAATAGCCTGGGGGCAATGGGCCCAAACTAACACTATTGCATTTAATGGGGACAAATGTAAAAGTCTGCTCTTAGCTTCAAAGAATCATCTGCAGGGACTCAGAAGAGGGGAAAGAAGACCTGTTGGAACAGTAGCTGATGTGAAATAACCTGCTGGGCGGGCAGGCTTAGGCTGAACCGAAAATGGGCTATAGAGCTGACAAAAAAGGCTGACGTCAACTTAGGCTAATGGAAAAGAAGCTCCTGTCAAGCTGAGACATGACAAGATTCCCACTGTTCTCTGCACTAGTTCTGCAGAGCATTGGGTTTAATTCAAGGCACCACATTTTAAGAGGTGTGTTGACAGGCTAAGGGTGACCAGTTTGGTGAAGGGTCTGTCAGTCATGTCACATAGGAGTAAGGGAGAGACTGAGAGAGAGAAGGGGAGAGAGAAAGAGAGGGAGAGAGAGAGAGAGAGAGAGAGAGAGAGAGAGAGAGAGAGAGAGAGAGAATCTGGCAAAGATAAACCTTAGAGTGATATTAAAATTGTTTTCATATCCTTGAAAGACTGCCATGTGAATGAGGACTTACTCTGGATAGCTCTAGATTAGGGGTTCTTAAGCTTTGTTATATGAAGGGCCCCTCTGGCCATCTGGTGAAGCCTGTGGAGTCCTTCTCAGAATAATATTTTTAAATGCATTAAGAAACCAACTGTATTGAAGTACAATTATCGAAATATATTTTAAAACCTCACAAATTCACAAATCATTGTTTTTTGTTGTTGTTATTATTATTCAGTCATTTTAGTTATAACTAACTCTTCATGGCCCCATTTGGGATTTTCTTGGTAAAGATAACTGGAGTGGTTTGCCATTTCCTTCTCAAGCTAATTTTATAGATGAGGAAACTGAGGCAAACAGGGTTAAGTGACTTGCCCAGGGTCACCCAGCTAGTAAGTGTCTGAGGTCAAATTTGAACTCAGGTCTTCCTTTTTATTTAATTTAATATTTTATTTTTCCCAGCTACAGATAAAAATGATCTTTAACGTTTGTTTTTGTTTTTTTTTTACATTTTGAGTTCCAAATTCTCTCTTCCTTCTCTTCTCCCCCATTGAGAAGACAAGCAGTTTGATGTAGGTTATACATCTACAGTCATGCAAAACATTTCCATATTAATCATACTGTGAAAGAAAACACAGACCTAAAAAAAGAAAGAAAAATTTTGTAAGTCTGATTTAAACTCTATCTAGACTCCATCAGTTCTTTCCCTGGAGATGATGGATAGCATTTTTCATCATAAGTCCTTTAGAATTTTCTTGGTTCATTATATTGCTGAGAACAGTTAAGTCATTCACAATTGATGATCATGCAATGTTGCTATTACTATGTACAAGGTTCTCCTGTTCCTGCTCACTTCACTTTGCATCAATTCATGTAAGTCTTTCCAGGTTTTTCTGGAGCACCCTGCTCATCATTTCTTATAACACAGTAGTATTCCTTCACAATCACATACCACCATTTGTTCAGCCATTGCCCAGTTGATGGGTACCCTGTATTTCCAATTCTTTGCCACCATAAAAAGAGCTATTTTAGATATTTTGTTACCTATAGATCCTTTTCCTTTTTGTTTTTTACCTCTTTAAAATACAGACCTAGTAGTGGTATTGCTGGGTCAAAGGGTATGCATGATTTTATATGAATTTATATTTCATATGCCGTTGGGCACATGAACTCAAGGTATTTCTGACTCTAGGCCTGGCATTCTATCCACTGTGCTACCTAGCTTCCCAAGCAGTTTCAGGGAATCGGATTTTGGCTCAACGTAAGGAAGACTTTCTAGTAATTATGGCTGTTCAAAAATGGAATGAATGTACTGCCTTGTGAGGAGTGAATTCCATATCTCTGAGAATATTCAAACAAAAATTGTACCTCATGTCAGGAACTTAGGAAATGGAGTTGAACCAATATGAACAGTATGGAAGAGTGAAGGAAGCATTGCCCCTGAAGTCAGAGGACCTGGGTTCAAATCTTGCTCCTCATACTACTCTACAATCTTGGGCAAGTTATCTTCCCTGGCCCTCAGTCTCTTCATTTGTAAAAATGAAAATATCAGACTAGATGACCTCTGAGGTCTCTTCCAGCTCCATAAATCTGTGATCCTATGATATGTGCCATAACAGGGTGTCCCAAAAATCTCAGGGCAGTTTAAAGCTTTGAAGGCTTAAAACTTCCCTAAGACTTCTAGGGCACTCTGAATTGTTGATGAGTCTTACTGCTTGACATGGCATCTGTCATTGGCTCCAGGCATTGATAGCTGTTTCTTCTCTTTCCTGGTATTGTCCAATGGAGCTAATGTTCAGTTTCATTGTGTGCCCATCTCATCTCTGCTGAATCAGTATTCATTCCCATTCACCAAGCATTTAAACACCTATGGTACACAGAGGACTGTGGAAGGCTTTGTCCCTGCCCTCTTTGTGACCATGTAACTAATCACCATTTGGCTCCAGTCAGACCAACCAAATGTTTCATCAGTACTTCATTTTGAGATATCTCAGGCACTTCAATTAATGGTAAATGTGTGCTGTGTGCAATTCACTGAGCTGAGCCAATGGAAACCAAAATTTAAGTGAGGCCAAGTCAATATCTATTAAGCATCTAACTGTATGCCAGATACTATATGGTAAGAGCTGATATTTAAAAATATGCTTCCCCTTAAGGAATCGATAATCAAATTATGGAGTCTGTAGCCTGAGCTTCAATAAGTATGATACAAGGTAGACTTGGAATAAGGGCAATAAAGAGAGTCTGGCAAGGCAGAGGAATATAAGGAGAGGAGAGGTGATGTTAGCTAGGAAGATCAGGGAAGGCTTCGTGGAAGAGATGGTCCGCAAGCAAGACTTTGGAGGAAGAGAGGGATTTCATCAGACTGAGACCAGGAAGGAGTTTCTCTCTTCTACAATCTAGTCTTTACCTAGTTGCAAAAATAGTCATCCTAACTCACAGGTGTGACCATGACTCTCTTCCTCAAAAATGTTCCACGTTTCCCTACTACCTCTAGGTTGTTTAAAATCCCACAGAAATCTGGGTCAAACATAAATCCCTTTTTTAAAAAAACTATTATAAATTTGGTGATCACCATCAAATGTAAATCTCTAAAAATAACCTGAATTATGACATAAAACCGTAATATCCCTATTTATAGCTTATTCAAGTGAGAAATGTGCACATTGACTTTAACAAAATCATAACGACATTTGTTTCCAGATCTCTTTCTGATGTTTTTCTTGTAAGTTATAATAATAATAGCTGTGATTGATAGCGAACATTAAGGTTTACAAAGCCCTTCACATACATCTAGTGTGTATACTGTTCTAATTCTCTTTCCTCTCTTCTGTCACTTTACATAGCTCCATATTTCTTTATATTCTTCATACTTGCCATTTTATGGCACAATAATATTCTATTATGTTGATATTATTAATGCAGTCTAGCCTTTCCTCCAGCATTAAAATATGAATTGTTTGTAGTTCACTATTACAAATAAAACTCATGTTAGTACTTTTGTGTAGTCTCTTTTCCATTTATTAACATCTTCAGGACCTCATTCTAATAGCAGGATCATTATGTCAAAAAGCATGATCAGCTTCCTAACTTTGTATTTTGCCAGATTTATTTCTAAAATGATCGTCCCAATTCATGGCTCCTTTTTCTAGAGCTGTGAGTGTATTTGTTTCCCCCACCAACCCTGAATATTATCACTTTAAACTATTTGTGCTAATGGATATATTTCAAGAGATCATTTAATTTTCATAATTACTAGGAAATTTAAGGTTTTGGGATTTTTTTTAGGCAATTGGTAATTCTTTCTTTAAGATGTACCAGTCCACGTGCTTTGACCAGTTAGCCTTTTATAAGTAGACAATACACTTATAAATTTCTGTCAATTCTTCATAGATTTTGGGTGTCAGATCTTACCGGCTACGTTTACTACAAATATTTTGTTCCCAACCTCTTTCTTTCCTTTTACTTTAAGTATTTTTTGTTTATATAATCATTTTTGTATAATCAAGTCCACATCTTTAGTCTTCTAAACTTCTTACATATGTACAATAGATAAAAATTATTCTACTCTCCGTTATTGTTATAAATGATATCACTTTTTCTTATATTTTTTCTATTTCAATCACTGATCCATTTAGAATATATTGCAGGCTATTATGAGACATTTTATGCCTTTACTTTTCTTTCTAAATTGCTGGTTCTGTTCCATTCATCGCTTTTTATTGAGTACCAGATCATTTTGATATTACCACTTTATAACATACTTTGAGATCTTTTCTCACCTACAAATTTTTTGAGCAGGAGAATGGCCTATTTTGGCATACATACATACATACATACATACAAATATATATATATATATATATATATATATATATATGTAGATAGATACACACACATACACACAATTATTTTAATATTTTATTATTTTAGTATGAAAGGCCGATCACAGAGTGGTGAGACTTGAATTGAGACAGGGTAACCAGTTTGGTGACTGTCTCAGTAGTTGAAATGAGAGGTGAGAGGACAAATATGAGAGACATTGTGGAGATGGAATTGAGAGGAGGTGGCAGTTGATTGAATGTGCGGTGTGAGGCAGAGGAAGAAGTCTTAGAAGACTCTATGACTTTGAGCCTTGATGAGTTACTAGGAAGACAGTAGAGCCATCAAAAGACTTTGGCAAGAAAAGTGTGAGGAGTTTGAGGGGGAAAAGGTTCAACTAATGTGGAGTTTGGAGTTGCGGTGGTGACATCCAAATGAAGGCATCTCTAAGGCTGTTGGAGAATCAGGGTTAGAACTCAAGGGAGATAAAAAAGGCTGCGCATTAAGGAGCTCACTGAATAACCTCGATCTCAGCAAAGTAGGAGTTGTCTGCAAGAGGAAGAGAAGTGGGGATGAAGTTGTGAACTTAAGGAAGAAGGGGAAGGGTAGAAATGGCCCCATGTGAGTGCCATGATAGGAAATCAGGCGACCTGGAGGACTGAGAGCCCAGGGGAGCTTAGCTCGAATTGTTGGTAGGCCTGGGCAGCAACACTTGATGGCTTTAAGAACAGAACCAAAGAAAGCCAACGGTGGTGCCATCTCAGGGTTGAGGCACTGTGGGAAAGGCAAAAGGTCAAAGGATTCAAGAGTAGAGGACAATTTCTCGTTATTGTGTCTAACTGCAGGTAATGTAAACAAAATGACAAATATTTCCATGGTAAACATCTCGTATCTCTAAAGTAGGACAAATATGACTGAAATAAAACTGATTAAAATCACTCGTCAGAAAGATTCAGTTTTGTTCTTTTTTTTTTCCTGCAAAGAAGTACATTCATATTTGATAGAGCCAAAACACATTTTCTTCACTACTTAAAGTTAGATGCAGGTTTCATTTTTAGAAGGCACTGAACATTTTCAAGCAGCGCTTTATTTTAATGTTATTTTCAGGTCAATTTTGTGGTTACATCAGAAAACTGAATAACTTTATTTTTTTAAAATTAATTGGAGGAATTATGTATGAGATTATTGGGAAATATCTTATTCGAAAGGCTAATCAGGGGTATTTGAAGAATATTTTTGGAAGCTGCATTAGGTTATTTAATAAACATTATAGAAAAACATTTTAAATTGCTTCATTTAACTACACAGTAAGCATAAGTTTATGCTTGAGCAGTAAACATATACTTTAATAAAACAAATATGTAATTTTGAATCTTTAAGTATTTTAAAATTTTTTCAGTAAATAAATATTTTTTCTCAAATGTATGATAGTTGATTATGTTTCAAATATTATTACTGGAGGTCCTTATTATAGCCAGCTAGTCCCTAAGGCAGTGTGGGGTAGTGGTTAGAGAGGTGGACTGTTTGTATGCCCTGGATCAATTCACTTCTTGCAGTGTTCTAGGCAACTTTCTAAGACTATTCAGCTGCAAATTGAGGGATGGTGATGGGGAGGGGCTCACTTCCATCTGTAGTTTCCTCTCCTGGAAGTTGCCTCATCTAAGAGTTCCCCATACCAGTGAAACCAAGAGTTTTGCTCCCTATTCCCATCCGTGCTATATTTATGTAAGATATAAGATCTCTCGATCTCTCTCTCTCTGTCTGTCTGTCTGTCTGTCTGTCTCTCTCTCTCTCTCTGGCTGTCTCTCTCTCTCTGTCTGTCTCTGTCTCTCTGTCTCTCTGTGTCTCTCTGTGTCTCTCTCTCTGTCTCTCTCTCTCTCTCTCTCTCTCTCTCTCTCT
>CM053581.1:549766970-549841102 GCA_028627135.1 Pseudochirops cupreus
GTGGGAAGTATCTTTGTGTGCGTTTTGGAGTTCCAGGATTGGTTTAGAGTCCTATTTTATGGGTATTTTGGGGTGGCTATGTGAGAGCTGCGATATGTTGCTGCTGCTACGCCGCCATCTTGGCTCCGCCCCCGACCCACAGTCACTGTTTTTAAAAAGTTCACACATGGACAAACAAAATGCTTAATAACTGCTTTTAGTAAACGTCTCCAACCTCTATTATGCATCCCGTGTAGAATATTTATAGCTGAACCCAAGATTAAAAACAAAAACAAAAACCCCAGAATATCCCCATCCTATCCATCCATATGAAGGGAAAATTTGATGAGTTACTGTAGAAGGTCTTTGATGCTTAGAGCTCTCATTCACCATCCCTACCCATAGCTGCCTCTAAATGCCACCTTCAATATGCACAAGATTACAGCCTTGTTTCTCAATGTCCAGGTGTAGGGATCCCCTATGATAGTGACTCTTTCTAATTCCTCAAGAAATGACAGACATTTCTTCTGCCCAGCATGTTGCTTAGAACCACAGCTTATAGAAGAACTGAGCATCAGAGAGAGAATGGACTAGAAACCCAAATTCCTTCCAGTAAATACTTGGAGAAGGAATTTAGGAATAGTCAGTTCCCATTTTTCTTAGTATAAAGAGGCCAAGGTTACCCAGCTCCCCACCCTGGTGGGAGGAGGGCAAGGTCAGGAGGTGGAGAGTCTTTTGGTGTAGAAGTAAAAGGGGAAAAGGGAAAGGAAAAGAATCCAAAAACTAGCAACAGAAAACAAGAGAATAGCTAAAATACAGAAAAATCAAGGGGAAAAACTGAATAAAATTTTAAACATAAAAACAATAAAGCAAAGCATATTGAACAAATATTATGATATGAAGGAAAATGAGCCAGTATTCTCTGAAGAAAGAAAGAATCCTGTATACTTTCTGGAGATCATAGGGCAACAACAAGCAAGTCCAAAATGGTTCAAAAGATTTTTTCTTCAAAAAAAAAAAGAGTAATGAATTTAGGACAGAAATCAGAGCTCCTAAAACAGAATTTGAAAACACAAATAGAAGATTAGGAAAAATTGAATTATGTTATGAGGAATCTTACCACAGAAATAAAAGAACTGAGAAAGAAGAACAAACTTGGAGCTCAGAAAACTGAATTGGAGGAAAATTTGGCAGAAGGCACACAAAATGCCGCAAAGTTAAAAGACCACATGAATTCTATGCAAGCCAAAGCTGCTTACCTTGAAGACAGGGTGCACAGAAGTAACTTAAGAATTGTAGGCCCCCCCGAAGAATGTAAGAAAACAAAACACATGAATTCCCTAATGGAGAAAATTATTTAAGAACATTGTCCACAACTTCTGAATATGGACAACAAAATATGGGGAGATCCTGATGATTATTATTTAGGGAAAAAAGAAACCATGCTACAAACTCCAAAGGAATTTAGTAGTTAAATTTAACAGTTGCATTAACAAATAAATTTTGTAAACAACCAAGAAAGAGACCTTCCAATATAAAGGAAAGGCAATTTGTATAACATATCATTATTCTGTATTCACAAGAAAATGCCAAAGAGGATGGATTAAAACATTCCAGAAAAGCAAAAGAACTCTAGTTGCATCACAAAATAACATATCCTACAAAACGTAGCCTAATCATCGGCAAAAGAAGGTGGACATTCAGTAAAAGAGGCATTTGAAATATTCCTGAAAAAAATTTTTTAAAAGGTGAGCAGATCATCCAACTTGTAAATATCCCCAAAATTGAAGCATAAGAAAAGTGAATGAGTATAATTATCAGGAAAAGACTAAGATTGATCTCTAAAGATAAAGTACAAAGAAGGGCTGACAAGCAGTAAAAAGTGGCTAGGGGGCTAAAGATTTAAGAGAAACACCAGGAATCAGAATAAACAAAGGTGGGAGAGTTAGGTAACCAGTGTGCTCTGGCTCCCTGTTGCAGACCCAGACTCCTTAGATCTCGCCTTAGGTTTTCAGGGTCCCCAACTATGAGGTTGTGATCTTTTTTCTATTACCATCCCCTTGTACACCTCTCCTCCCCCCCACCTTTTGTCTTGCTTCTTCCTCCATCCCATTGTTAGGTGCCAGGAACTAGCACTCCTATTCCATGGGACCCTTTAGCACCCCCTTTTATAAGGGGATATTTACTTTGAAGATGTAGCAAGAACAAAGTATAATAAACATTTCCCCCACTGCCTCAGTCAGGGACATACTGTCCCCTACATCACCTTAGTCTTTAGGTAGAGTAGGCGCAACTGAGATCGGTTCCCACACAGCATTAGTCCCATCAAGGTCACACTTAAAGGTGGCATCATGGCTGGAAGAGCCCTTCTCCCAGCTGCCACTGAGTTGGGTCCCAAAGATTACTTCTTTCCACAAACCGTGACTCTGAAATGTTGGGATGCTAGAGGCCTCATTCCCTTTGTATCTTGGGAACATCAGTGCTTAGCTGGCTGCAAAACCAAACTCTTGAATGCTGGGAAACAGGGCTACTATCTTTCGGATCCTTTTGAATTTACAAGGTAGAAGGCTCCACAACCCCTGATGGTCACTAGAAGGGGAAGAATCATTGAGCTCCCCCAAGAGGACTCAGGCCTGGAACTGACAGGCCCTTTGGGATGCCTTCACAGCCGATCAAAGATCCTCCCCTTTACCTAACTGAAATAGATTAGAGAATGTCACATATACTCCAGAGACTCTTGGGCATCTCTGTGTAAGGAAATTCTTAAGTATTTTGCACTTGGGCCAGACCTTCATTACCATCTTCTAGCCCCCCATGTGTGAGTCAATTATCTGTTGTTGGAAGGACTAATAGGTGGGAAGTTGCTTGAATGAGGAGAGGAGAGGAGAGGTAAAGGATGGAGGAAAAGGGTTAGTTGCCATATGATACACCACTACAGAGTCCATAGGCTAACAATAAAAGGATAATTCCCTTCATATTTCATGGGGGGGGAGGGTTGGTGTGTGTACATGTGTGTGTGAGAGAGATAGAGATGAGAGAGAAAGAGGAGGAGGGAGGAAAGAAGGAAGGAAGGAAGGAAGGAAGGAAGGAAGGAAAACCGTTGGAGAATCACAGTTTTTAGAAGCTTATACATTATTTCTGTCTTTATTATTGGGGTTTTGTATGTGCTTTTTTAAATGAATCAGTCTCCTAAGTCTGACTGTTGTCTGTCTTAGAATCCAAACTTCTGGGGGCAGAAATCATGTTTGCTGCACTGCTCTATGCGGCCCCTGAGAGCCTTGCAAATGAAAATACTCTGTTTCTTAGAGATGAAGGTTTAACTCCCTCCTTTAGTTTATTTTTTGCATCTGTTCCTCTTTTTATATCCCCTTCTCCATTATGTGTTTTCTTCTTAAATTAATTAAATCCACTCTTCTCCCTGTTCTTGGCTGGTCCTTCTTTCCAGGATCCCGTCTTTCATGCGACCTTTCCTCTCTATTGCCTCTCCCAGCAGGTTTCTAGTCATCCTCTTATCTTTTGTCTCAGCTATTTCTCACCTCCCTTCATACCTCAGCAAGTTTTTTCCCAATGAAATTGTCACTCTCTGAAGGGGAAGGAATCTGGAAGCCTCTCATAATAGACGGCTGCTTTTAGATCGCCATGGGTGATGATTTCACCAGTTTTCCACTTCTAGAAGCCTTGCTGTTTAATTGTAAATCCCTCTGATTCTTGGTAGAATACAAGAGTTTCATGATTTTTTTTCTCTGGGAGGCCCTATGTCCTCCAATGTCATTTTTTTAGAATATAAGATTTTTATTTAAATTGTTTAAAATATGAAGGCTTTATGATTTCATGGGGGGAGCTCGGTAGTGCAGTGGATAGAGCACTGGGCTTGGAATCAGGAAGACTAATCTTGCTAAGTCCTGCCTCAGACACTTACTACCAGTGTGACCCTGGGCAAGTCACTTAACCCTGTTTACCTCAGTTTCCTCATCTGTAAAATGAATTGGAGAAGGAAATGGAAAACCACTTCATTGTCTTTTTCCAGAAAACCCCAAATGGGATCAAGGAGAAAACTCACCAACAAATAGCCGCCGTGGTTTCGTGATCGTTTTTACAAAATGGTTGTGTGTACATCTGTATTCTAGTCATTGAAGACTTGAAAGCATTGTTCCTTTGGAAAACTGAGTTAACTTGTTATGTTTAACAAATCGTTATTCTTTTAGATAAGCTTTGAAGTGATGGGAACTCTCTCTGAACTCAGAATAGCAGTCATAGCGGCATTGGGATTTACTGCCTGTTTATTCAGAAAGGGGAATAAATCCTTCCTTTCGAATCATGGGCCTTTTCTAAATATTTCATCTTTTTTTTCAGGAAAAAAAAACATCGAATTTTAATTACTGAAAGCTATAATTGGAGTTCTTTGAAGATAAGTCCAGAATACAAACTCTTGAATTATTATGCATGTTCAGTTTAAAGTTTGAGGCTCGTAAAAGAGCAGCACTATATTTACATGGGTATATTTGACACAGTCTTAATCCTTTATATTTCTGACCCAAATAACTGGCTCACACCCTTTCAGTGAAGTCAATATTTTCCAAAAAAGAAGCAAATGGGAGCAGTGCCTTTGAAAATAAGTGTTTCGAGTAGTGAAGACTTTAGAGGGCCTGCTTGATGTAGTGTTGATGAGTATATTTCTTCTATTTTTAAATTGAAAAGATTTTCCCTGCCCAAATTATGTGCCTTTAAGTTTTTATTCTTTTTCTGTATTTTATTCTTTTTCTTTCAGCTTTTATTCTTCTATTAAGTTTTAATTCTTATTATTTCAGTAATTGTGACCAGTATGCAACCAAGTTAATTAATACAATCTGAAAGCCTGAAAAAAAAAATGAACTGAGAGCCTAAGCTGCCCCTTCCTCCAAGGAAAAACCCTGTCAATATACTTCCACCCTCTTTCAGCCTTTCCCTGTGCCCTGTTTTCACTAAATGGCTTCTGTGTGGTATCCCTGGTACTTTAATAAGAGTGAAGAAAACTGGTGACCTTTGTGGCATGCTTGCCTTGGCTTATCCCAGCAACTTCGGGAGCTCAGAAGGGCCCTTTGGCAGCCAGAATCATGAAGCATAAAGATCAGGGTCACTGACCCCAGTCAACTTTGCCCTTTGATCTTTTCTGCATAGTCTGGGATCATAGCTTTAGAAATGGAAGGGACCTTAAAGGCCGTCTAATTTTACAGATGAGGAAACTGAGAGCAAGCCTACCCAGAGCCAAACAAGAAGCAGGTAATAGGACTGGAATGCTAGTAATAATATGACTTCTCAGATGAATCCTAATTTAGCTAACACCCCCTTATCTTGAGTTGTTTCCAAGTAAACAGCTCCCCAACAGAGGAGAGTCTCCTGTCCCAGAAGTACTTTGTTTTAAAGCACTTCTCCATGTTAATACTTGGCCTCTGTATCAATGGGATTTTGCCTCAGCTCCAGTGATAATGTTTGTAAACTTCCATACATCCCCACCACCATGCTTGGTTCCCCAACTGAGGGTGGGCCTTTCCTGGAGGGGAGAGGATTCCATTGCACTTGACAGAGATGGGAACGGCAAGAATTCAGTGTGTTACATAAAGAAGATACGGAAAGTATCCAAGGTGAATTCCAGTTTTGATGTAAAGGCAAATAGAGGAGGGAGAAATGTCATAGCTTTTGAGAAACTGGTAATGCCGAAGTCCCAAATGTCGAGAAAGAGCTCGCTAAGAGGGCGATTTAAGAAAGAGACCACAGCAGAGAATATGGCCCTAGAGACAGAAAACCATGCTGTGAATTCAAATGCCATGTGGTCCCAAATAAGAAGGAGAAAAAATGGCACATGGCCTGCTTGACAGACCAATCCTAGAAGTATTATCTGGAATCTTGTTAATAGAGGCTTCATCCATATGAATGGTGAAGGTCTTTGGATATGAGGGTCAGGGCCTGAGAGGCTAGACCAGGCCAGGCTGAAAGAGAGCCAGAGCCATCCAGATAACCCATCATCCTTCCACTGGGGTCCCTATCGCTAGGAATCACTGCCTGGTGATGGGTCCTTATGTAGCAGCTCTGTGCATATTCACATGCAAAAAACTCTTTAGGCAGCCTTCATGAGCCAAGGAGAAGAAGGCTCACCTTGCATCATCATCATCATCAGTGGCGTCATTACCATTGCCTAACACTCACATAGAGCTTCAAGGTTTTCCAGGCATTTGATTCTCACAATAGCCTGGGGAAGTACCTGCTATTAGCACTCCCGTTTTACATATGAGGAGACTGAGGTTGAGGATTTGCCCAAAGCCACACACCTAGTAAGTGTCGGAGGCAGGATTTCAAGTATATTCCTTACTCTAGGTCCAGTCAGTCTGTCCTTCATAGTAAACCTTGCCTTCCAAAGATGCTGACATGTTAGAGAGTCCTGAAGTGAAATCAGGAGAGAGGAGAGAGAGAGAAAGCGAGAGAGAGAGAGAGAGAGAGAGAGAGAGAGAGAGAGAGAGAGAGAGAGAGTGAGTGTACCTCTACATCATCTTATCAAACTTGGGCTCTAATGGATAGAATCCTGTGATTTTCAAAGTGTCACCTTAAATGGGTGATAATGCCTTTGGTATCCACTGTGTAAAACCAAATGGAGGAACACATACGGCATCCTGCCATCCGTGGTGCACACAGAGCTCGTTATTTTCAGTTTATGTCCCTGTCAATAATCTTTTCGAAAGGCATGTGGTTGAAAATAGAATGATAATTAGCATCAGGCCATTTGAGAAGCTTCCAGTGACAGTGGCTTATTTATTGTTATGTACAATTAAAATGTGATGGGAACTCATGAGAATTCAAATTAAAACAAGACTAAAGCTTGTCAGCAGTTTCCTTTTTGTTCATTGGGCTCTTTATTAGGCAATCGCTGCTTGTGTCCCTTTTTTATATGACTTTAACTCTAATAACAGTAGCAACATCCCAGTTATTAGAAACCTCAAAATCAGCTTTGATTGCAAAACAGACAAAAGAAATCCATTAGAAGTTTCGGGTTCAATGGCAGCTCGAGATGAGAATGTGAGATTACAGCACAGAAGGATTAACCTCCCCGTTGGCCCAGTCCCCGTATTGTCTTGTGATCGCTTTGCAGTCACGGCAAAGTGGCCTGTGGTGTTTGTACATGAGCCGACTGAGAAGAATAAATATGCAAACAAGAATGAAGGAGATTAATTTATAGCCCTTACTCATCTATGTGTGGTCTCTTTCAATGTCCACCTCCATGATTCACTGAGAGCCACGGAGGAGGCACACCAGTACATACACTCATTCCTTCTGACTGAGGCTTTGCCATGTTGGCAAAAACTGTTCCAGGTCTTGGTGGAATAGGAATAGTAGAAATAATCTGAGTTTTGGAAATGCATCCTAACAAATGCTTAATTTATCTCATCTGCTAAAATGTTCTACTTCCCTGGTTTTTAGTGCATGGTAAAATTTGTTTATAATTAGTTCAGGAAACTGCTTTCTGATTTATGATTCTAATTTACAAAAGCTTTGGGTTCTACTTCATTTCCAAAAACAATATGAAGGGAATCCTGAAGCACATTAAACTATTATTTATGTGTTGGATTATTTGTGGTACAAACATGGTCTTTAACAAGAACAAATGTGACTGGCATGGTCAGGGAGTAAGAATTTAGGGGAGTCTGGAAAAGCTTTTTCTAGGAAGTGGGATTTTGTTGTTTCTTGGTTCTTGAAGAGGAGGGTGACATCAGGAAAGTGATGCATTGACTTGCAAATGAATTGGATTTAAGTGAGGGATGGACATGCAAAGTCACCAGCCTCGCTCTCTCCTCTGGAGCCATCTGGGTCCAGTGGGGAGATACAGATCAGGATGACTGGAGATGGCCCTGGATGCAGGGGGAAACCTCAGGCCTTTTTAAGCTAAGGTCTTTAACAAGTCTCAGATTCACTGAGGCTATGCCCATTTAGTGATTAAGGCTAGGTAAGAAATGAGGTAAAGAATGGCTTCTTTTACCTAGTCACAAAAAAAAGAAAGTCAGTCTGGGAGGGGAAGACCCTCCTGGTTTAGGGCCAAAACAAAAGCAACTGCTGTTTACATTCACTCTGAGTCATTAGGGCCCAAACGATGACCAAGGCCTGGGTGGGGACCTGTTGTTACCAAACAATGAGGGCCAGAGATGGGATTTTAGTTGGGATCTGAAGGAAACCTGGAGACAGAAATGAGGAAGGAGAAAATTCCAAATTCCAGGCACAGGGAACAAACAGCCCATGAGAAATCAGGAGAGGGAGTACCTTGTATAAGGAATAGCAAGGAGGCCAATGTCACTGGCTCACTGAGTAGGGAAGGGAAAGAGAAAGGAATAAGCATTTATTTAGTGCCTTCTATATACCAGACACTGTGCTAAGCACTTGATAAATCTCATTTGATCTTCACAGTAACCCTGAGAGGTAGATCTATTATCATCTCCATTTTACAGTTGAGGAGACTGAAGGAAGCAGAAATTAAGTGACTTGCCCAGAATCACAAAGCTAGTAAGTATCTGAGGCCAGACTTGAACTCGAGTCTTCCTGATTCCCGTACCAGTGCTCTGTCCACTGAGTAGATGGTGGGGAGTAAGGTATAAGAAGACTGGTAGGGTAGGAGGGGACCAGGTTATGAGGACTTTGAAAGCTAAGCAAAGGATTTTACATTTGATTCGCAAGGTGATGGAGAGCCCCTAGACAGAGTCTATTGAATTAGGGGTAAGGGGGTCTGTGTGTGACATGGTCCTATGCTTTAGGCAGATTCCTCTGGCAGCTGAGTAGTGGAGAGTCTGGAGTGGGGAGAGACGAGAGGCAGGAAGACCACACAGCAAGAGATAGAAGAACCAAGGTATACTCGACAAAACTTGCCGGCAGATTGGACTGATGCACAAGAGAATGGCGAGGCAAAGATAATGTTCAGGTTGCTGCCGTGGTTGCCTGGAGGACCCGGCACCCTGGAGATGGTAGGGAAACTCTGGAAAGATAAGGAGACATTGGGTTTAAGGTATCTATGGGACGTTCCTTTGAGCTGTCCGTTAGCTGGAGACGAGAGACCAGAGGTCAGCACAGTCAGACAGGTCATTGAGCATGGGGAAGCTAATGAGATCACCAGGTGAAATGGTGTGGAGGGAGAAGAGAAGAGGGCCTGGGAGAGAGCCCTTTGGGACACTCATGGTTAGCAGCCACGACCTGGAGAAAGATCCAGCAAAGGAGAGGGAGGAGGGAGGAAGTGATTGCATTCATTCATGAGCCTAAACAGTATTTCCTGTAGAACTCCCCAGGCTCCAGCCCTCCCCATTCCTTCTCTTCTCCCCGCTTTGATCAGCTAAAGCTAAACAAGCATTTATTCTGTGTTTAGGACCCTGGGGATTCAGATGTAAAAGGACACTGCCCACCTGAAAGGTGTTTAATATCTAAAAGGAAGGAGCATATGAGTGGGTGGACCACAAAACTGAATGAGATTAGGGCAAAAGAGAGAAACAGAGTAACTCCTCTAGGAACATTTGATGAAGAAATATCCACTTCAGCTGGAGGGGTCCCTAAGGGCTCTAGGGAGACAAAGGAGGCACGTTGAGATGGGATATGAAGAAAGGATTTCAGTGGGTAGAAATGAGTAAAGTGTTCCAGACATGACCAGCCACCAGAGGGATGGATGGAGGTGGGAGAAGACAGTTTGGTAAGGAAGCATAATCTGTCCAGTTTGACTAGGACAGAGCTCATTAAGTAGAATGATGGGCAATAAGGTGGGTAAAGCCCCCTGCCTCCCACGACGTAGCAGACAAGGCATTAGCAAGTTGGAGACCTGCGTGAGAAGGCACGTTCTCTGAGATGGGTCTAAATGTCTCTATCTCTCCTCTATCCCTTTTTACTGACTGTCCCTTGTGCCTGGAATGCATTCCTCACCTTTGCCTCAGATCTCTCACTGTTCCGCGTGAATCATTTCCTAAAGCCCCCAGTTGCTGGTCCCCCATGTCCCAAACTGCCCTTTATGGAACTATTTTATGTTTGTTTGTATTTATCTGCATCACGTTTTTACTCTCTGTATGTAAATATGCACTTGCCCTCTCCATCAGAACGTAAGCTTCTTGCAAGTAGGAATTATTTCATTCTTCTTTTCTTTTTACTTCTCTTTTATTTTAAACTCAAATTCTAGAACACAAATAGAGAATAGAGAAAAGAAAAAAAAAACACATCATAAACTTAAATATTGGAACTTAAATACAAAGTTAGAGAGAAATAAAAGCATGTCATGTGCATCGCAGAACATAAGAGAGAATGCAAAATATGTAACAATAGATTTTCATTTCAAGAAAGCCTGTGTGATAGATAGTACTTGTTGTATTGAGAGCTGTCCATCTTTTCTGTGCTTCCTTGGGAGTTTTCTTTTGTTCTCTGCTGTGCAGTGTTTCACTTTGTTCTTTTTTTCCCTCCCCCCAATTCCCCTCCCCAGAAGACCACAATAAAGTTCAGATATGTTTCTCTATAGCCATAGATATATACATACATGTATTTTATTCTTTGTACTTATATCCACAGTGTCTGGCACACAATAGGCACTTAATAAGTGCTTTTGATGATTGATGGCATGGTCTCCCCCAGAGGGATGGAGCAGGTCCCTTTGTCCACTGGCTCATTGTGCTCCAAGTGCTCTAGGAAGTCAGTCCTTTCAAATCCTCAGTCCCAGGACTCCGTGTCTCATCCATCTTGTTTCCTCAAGCATCACATTCAGCCCCTTTCTCTATAACTTTGTGCTTCCATGGCTAGTTCTGTTCTGGTGCTTACCCCAGGCTGTATATAAAGCCTGGCTGGATGCCTGTCCACCATGCCTTTTTTTTTTTAATTCCCCAAAAGTAGAGACTTCTCTTGATCTTTTTTTTTCATAGCAGTTAGTTGTCAAGCTGCTTCCAACACAAAAACCCACGACTTTAGTATCATTATGTTCCAGGGAAAGGGGAAATCTCTGTGTACTTTGTTGTAATATAGAGGTGACCTTGGCTTTTCAAAAGCCATGACAATGGAGAGCAAACTCTGGTGAGCCCTGCCAAGGTAGAAAAGCTGTAGGCATGAACCTGGAGTGGACATTCCGCCTGCCATCACAAGGCTGGTCTAGTTCAGTATGAAGAAGCACCCCCCTCCTTCACCCCAGGCTGAGTGCAAAGTCACAAACTTTCCAGCTACAGTAATTACTGGACAAAAGAATCCTACTAACTTGTAGCCTAGGTAGAATCAATCTGTTGGTAGAGGGAATCACACATCCCTAAATTGTTCTCTGTGTGATAAGCATTGCAGCACAGAACAACATTGTGGTCTCCAAAGAATCGAATTCCATGTGACCCAAAGAGCAATGGAGAGCATTATTATTTATGGTGGGCATAAGAAAGCTGTAGTGTATTACTGATGAGGACCTGTGTACAAGTGGCAGCATAATGGATGTTACCCAGGAAATGTCTGAGCAGAAAAAGGAGATGGGCAGATGGGCCAGTCATGAGGCAAAAGCAAGGGATTATGGGTGAGCAGCCTGCTTTTTGTACTGCCCTGCTACTCACAGCAAAAGAAAACCTTTGGAAATGTAGAGCCAGAGGACAATTTAAAGGTCATGTGGTCCAAACTCATTTTATGGATGGCAAGAAGAAAGTTATTATTATAGCCAGGATCCAAACCCAGGTCTTTTGACACCAGTGCAGTGTGTGTGTGTGTGTGTGTGTGTGTGTGTCTCTGTGTCTGTGTCTGTGTCTGTGTCTGTGTCTGTGTCTGTGTGAGACAGAGAGACAGAGACAGAGATGGGGGTGGGATGAGGAACACAGAGGGAGGGGGAGTGAAGAGTAGAGAAGAGATGGTTTGGGCAGTTGCTGTGGGGAATGGGATAAAGAGGAGATAAGAGGAGAGAGATTGCTGAGCCAGCGAGAGGGGGGAGCCCAGCTGAGGTTATGTACAAGTCTGTAGTGAGTGAAGTCTGGCCATTTTCAGAATTCACCCCCAGTGAAGCTCAGGAGCCCTGCAATCAGAGCATGGACTTCAAATGATAAGTTTAATGAAGACTCCTGGGTCTTCGTGGTGGAAAGTCAAGGGTGAAATGGCAAAAAAAAAAAGATCTGAGGGCAGAAGGTAACGAAGCATCACAGTTGTGGGAGTGAAGGTTGCTGGGGGTGGGAGGGGAGCTGGAGGTGAGAGGCCTCCACCAACTGGAGGCCTCTACCGATTGTACCCAAAACTCAAAAACCACATTTAATTAGCTTTTTCCTTAAAACTGTTTCTTCTATCGACCCCATCATTTCTGTCTGGGCATTTTTGCTGATTCTCCCTCCATTCCTGGAATTCTCTCTCTCCTCGTCTCTGTCTCCCACCTTCCACAAAGAGCTTTTCTTCATCCCCCTCAACGCTCATTCCTTTCTTCTGTTAATTGTCTCCACTTTATCCTCTAAGTTTTTTGTCTGTACGTAGTTGTTTGCATGTTGTCTCTCACATTAGACTGTGAGCTCCTCGAGGGCAGGGCCTGTTTTTTGCCTTTCTTTGTATGCCCAGCCTTAGCACAAGGCCCAGCACAGATTAGGTGCTTAGTCTCCCATGAGAGTAGCTTCAGATCCTCTCACTGACCAGAGTCCATGGAACGTCTCCCATGTCTGTGTCCTGCTCACCCTTCACACTGCTACCATGCTAATCTTGTTCAGTTCTCACACTGTTTAATAAGCTCCTACTGATTGCCCCTTTCAGTTCTTGCAGCAGCTTCCTTTGGTCTTTTAAATTCCCCTCCCTCCTCCCTCCAAACCATGCAGGTACCACAGGGTTGTGAAAAAGGCCTTGGAGTTGGAGTCCTCTGAGCCACAGTTAATCAGCAAGCATTCATTAGTCACCTAATGAGTACCAGGCACAGTGCTGGGCAGTAAAGACTCAAAGATACAAGGCTCTCCCTGCCTTGGAGAAGCACACACCCACCTGGGGGCTGCAGATATGTTCGCAGACCCATAAATAAATATGAAGTACTGCAGAGGCAGGCCCCTACAGCAGGAGGCATCAAGAAAGGGCCCAGTGACAGAAAAGGGTGATTTGTGACTGAGGGGGTTTTCTAGGGTCCAGACCAACATTCCTATGTGGTGGCAGGAGCATAATGATTAATCCTGGTTTGCAGCTTACAGTTTCTGGAGTCTTCCACTGCCTTGCTGTGAGTCCAGCTGCCAGAGGATCCTTTGCTAATTAATGCATTTGGAGTCTGTGTGTTAGGAGTCCACTCCCTTATGTGTTCCTTTCCCTAAAGACAGCTTCTTGATGTAATTGGAGATCCTCCAGTCGATCCATTCTTTAGAATTCTCGCTGTTTCTTTGTCATTTCACCCATAGAGCACTGATTATGTGGTGGACCCTTGCCCAAAGGATGCCACCTCTGCCATGGAACTTCTCGTTCCCAGGGAGTGGTCCTGGAAGTGGGCATCTAAGTCACCTTTGCTGGCAGGATTAGTGTGCCATGTTGCTGCTCTACCTTTTGAGCTGGAACAACATCTAAAAGTCTTGTCGTCCAATGGACTGAAGAAAGGAGTGGGGGAAGAAACAAAACCACTTTACTCCTCAATAATTTGAACATAGAACATTAAAAACTCAATCAAACATCAAATAATTTTAACACAGTAGAATAATATGTACTTTCCATCCCAATTAAAACACATGCTCCTAGCAATTTAATTATGTAAATTGGTATAAGCAAGCATGGAACAATGTTAAAGAGAAAGTATGAAGATGGGTTAGCTAAAATTGTGGATGGCATTTATCTTTGTAATTTTCTTTCTTGGCAAAAATTATGCCAATTTTCATGCATTAATTGGGTGGAGACTACTTTTTTGAGATAAATGCTCCTATAAATTTATTAAAATTGTGTTAACCAATGTTGGAAAAGCTAGCAGCCTTTCTCAACTCTACTGACCATTAAGGCTAACTTGACCGACCAAACACTAGAAACTATGCAGTAAGCTAAGCAGCTGCTTTTAAAATCCACATTTGTCTTCTGAGCATCCTGAGAGCCTTTTTGAAGTAAGTTGGATTGTTCCCCCTGCCCAACTCCAAGAGCTCATGGCAAAACTGTAAAACAGGTAGTGTTTGTCTTTAGTGTTGTTGCTCCTTAAGAATGTAGCATCCTAAGGCTGGAAGGGACCTCAGTGGCCAGCTAGGTCAACCCCTTCATTTGATTGCCTGTTTCATTTTTCTGCTTTTTTAGTGCCCACCCCCACCCACCCCACGACTCAGTGCCCTCATGCTTCCCAAAGCTCCCACAACAATTCTCTACCCAGGCAGCCTAGCACCCATGCTGGTGCATTTTTTCAGCTCCTTCCCCACTTTGCCCCCTTTCACTTTGGAACTGGCTAGCTAATCTGTTGGACTAATTCAGCTTGGAACCTTGATAACAGATAATGGCTTAGTGTCGTTATCCCTCTCAGAGAATGTTTGCAAGTTAACTGAGAAGTTTGGAAGAGGGAAGGGCTTGGGAGAGGGGAGCGGGAGAATAATGAGTTGTGTTTTGAACATGCTAACTTCCAGATGACTGCAGGACATAGAGTCTGGAATGACCAAAAGTGAGAGTGAGAGATTGGGTGTCAGGTAAAAAGTTAAGGCTGGACAGATAGCAGTCAGCTCCACAAGATGATAATGGAATTCATGAGACCTGATGAGATCACTAAGTGACATAGTATAAAGGGAGGAGAAGAGAAGGCCTAGCACAGAGCCTTGGGGCCACCTAGATGAAGAGCTAGCAAAGGATACTGTAAATGAACTGTCTAACCAACTGGAGGAGAATTGGGAGAGAATATGGTCATGAAAGCCTAGAAAGGACAGAGTGCCTAGGAGGACGTGATGGGCTGAAGCAAAGGCTTCCCAGAGGTCAGTGATGGTTTACAAAAGGATTTACATGTTATCTCATTTGATCCTGGAAACAAGCTCCCTGTGAGGCAGAAGGTATTGTTCTCACCATTTTACAGATGTGGAAACTGAGACTGAGAGGGGTTAAGTGATTTGTTGCAGGGTTACACAACTCATGTCCGGAGCAGGATTCTAATCTAAGTCTATCCAGATTCCAAAGCTAGCACTCTAAAAGCTGTTAGATTTGGCAGTGGAAGAGATCATTGATAACTTTGGTGAGAGGTCAGAAGCCAGATTTCAGAGGGTTTAAAATTTCATAAGGGGAGAAGTAAAGGCAGTGACTGTCGATGGCTTTCTCATAGAGTTTAGTGAAGAGGATGAGGAAATATAGGAATAGAGCTAATCCATCCAGTCTAGTCTTCTCATTTAACAGATAAGGAAGCTGAGGCCAGGGAAGGTGAAGCATCTTGCTCTAGCCCATATAAAACATAGATATGATAAAGACTGATCCTGTTATTTCATTTGTCTGAGGAACTCTCCCCCTTTCCATGCCGTCAGAGGCACAGGCAGAGTTCAAGGCCAACTCTCTACCTACTGGGCTGCCCCCACCTGTATGTGAAGGCTGAAGAACATTGTTCCCTTTTCTAGCCCCCCAAAACCTGTTCTTTTTTCTTCATGGACGCTGCCATTCCCCTTGGGTATACCTGTTGGCTTTTCATATTTGTGAACATAACGCAGCAAAAATACTCAAGGGAAAATCAGCTTAGTGGAAGATCCAGCAAAGGTAGAAAGCTTCCCAGGAAGGACTAACTTTAAAATGTACTTGCCTGGGGTCCTATCATCCCTGCATCCAGTACTGAAGCAAACAGGGAAAAATCTGAGTTTGCTGTTTAGCTTTGAGAAAACCTGGGAGTTTACATAGTCACGTCTCCCACTCATGATGCCAGGGCTTCCCAGCTCTGTGAGTTGGTAAGCCAAAGGGTGGTGCCAGCACACCGGCTGAATCAATCCATCAAGTGTACAGTTTGTGCACAAAGAATAAATCCAGTTTTCAGGGATTTGCATCTCTTCCTTGGAAGAGACTATATACACACGCACATATTCACACGTTTGTATGTGTACACATATGTATGTGCATGGATGTGTGTTTACATGTGTATACTTTTATATATATGTATGTGTGCATGTATGTATATGCACATGCATACGCACAGAGCACATATATCCAGAGTGGATACCACATAAATACAGTCTTTAAGTAAAGGCAGTTAGGGAAGAAGGGTGCTAGCAGGCAGGCCTAGGTAGCAGACCAGGCTTCACCTGGAGGGTGGGGCTTGAGATGCTTCCTCAAGGAACAAAAAGCTTTGATGCTCTGAGAGGCAGCTCCTCCCGGCCCTGGGGCACAGCCAGTACAGATTCACAGTGGGAGATGGCACAATTGGGTGAGCAGGAGACAAGGACAGTCTGGCTTGATCACCAAATATGGGGGAGAAGTTGTATATAAGAAGCATGGAAAGAGAGGTTGTAAAGGATTTTAAAAGTTAAACAGGTGTTTCTATTTCCTTCGATAGACAAGAGGAAACCACTAGAATTCATTGAGTAGACAGGTGATGTGGTTAGAGCCAAGTTTAAGGGAAACTTGGAGAACCTTCCTTCATCCCATCCGCCCTCAAAGGAAATATTATTGGCAAGGTGCCAGGACATTGATCATCCGGACTTTGTGTTGTCTGGGAAGTAATCCTTTTCTTGCCCTGAGACAGGACCAGGATGCTGAGCCAGAAAGGCCTTCTTGTCTTCCTCTTTTGTTCTTCAGATGAGGAATCTGGGCCCTTACTCCTCTTCTCAGAGTATATATCACATTTTCGCCTTTTGGGGAAAATAGTGATGATATTTTGAAGGTGAATATGGAAACTGTCTTGGAGAAGAAGTTATGTTTCCATTTTATATTTCTCTGTGGGAACAGAGAGTTTGGCATCAGGAGAACCGGATACCATTATTATCTTCTTTTGACATCTATGTAACAATGACATTGGATGGAATCTTCCTCTTTTTCCTTTGGGCTTTGTGGATGCAGTAGGAGTCATTGTTTTAATGGTTGTCAGTCCTCTTTCTCATCATCTTAACAATTCTAGGTATTAGCTTTTAGTACTTCTGCAAGTGCTTAGCTATGATTATATTTAGAGTTAATTAAGTCTCTAGAACACCAGAAAGCATAAAGGACTTTTGGTTCTAATTCTAGATTAGCATAATCCTTGGTTTCTTAGTAATTGGACTTTTTCTTTTGAGTTCTCTGGGACATTTTGTAGAGGGAGCACTTTCTTTGGGGATCCTTTTTTGTGTTTTCCTCCAGATATTAGTGGGATTTTGTTGTTGTTGTTATTTTTTGCCAGTGACATGAACTCAGACAACTTTCCAAGACTGGTAGAGGTCAAAACCAAGACAAGCTGTTCATACACCAAGACACCTCCTTCTCCTGTTGCCATGTACCCAAATCCCATTCTGGACAGCAACAACAATGGTAGGGGATAGGAATGTTCACTCATACCCCAGCTCCTTCCTCTAAATAAATCTTATTCTTAGTTTTCCAATAACTCTAAAATAAATATTTAATATAATTTTAATTGTTTCAATTAAATAACAAATATATGGTATCTTTTGAGAGGAATATAAAAGGAAATAAACAAGACCTCCTTGCCAAGCAGAGAAATATGGGAGTCAAAGGCAATAGAAGTTTAGAATCCAAGCTCATTTATAAAACATCAGGAAGGAGGATATGAGCAATTAATATTTCCTCAAAAACAACAAAAAGTAGCTAAAGGAGAAATGGCTGACAGAGAGCTTTAGATCTTCTGGGGAGCATTACATATGAGACTTGAAGAGAGACTCAAAAACAGACTTTCAGTAGCACCAAGCTTCTAGGGTTTCTTTTGTGACAGTAGTAGAATTGCCACATCTGAACTCTGCCTCTTGAGTACTTGGTACATGATGTGAGGGATTAGCATTTGTACTCATGATGAAGTTGGGAACGGTGACCAAACCTGAAGAGACTTGCACAGAAGACTGTGCTAGAGGCGACAAAATTTTAAGCATCATCAGAGCATGTCAAAGATGGAATGATTCTAAAAGAATGGAAAATACCACAGAGCACGTCTTGATTTTGTTTTATAAAAATTGTAACCTGAGAATACATGAACAATTACTGCTAGCTGCCTGCTTTCTCTGTTTCTTAAAATCTGACAGTGGTCTATGCATTCATTGATGGTACCCTTGATGAAAACATAAGAAGGGGACAGACAAGTTTCTGCAGATTATTTTCTACAACAGGTCATAGTCATGAAGCTAAGTTACTGGGAGCATGAGATCCCACCATCTGTCCATTTTCTTGGAAAAGAAATTGTTATGTTTCCATTTCATAATTTCTCTCTGTGGGAACAGAGAGTTTGGCATCAGGAGAATTTAATATCATTTTTACCTTCATTTAGCATCTGTGTTTTAAAGTATTTGCCTCAGAAGAACAAAATGCTGCTCTAAGAGCCCTGCCCAAATGAGGTGTCTTCTATCCCTCTAGATTTTCTGATAATATTTGTACTAAGTTTGTGACATGGAAGGATATTCAATAATGTTTGTATTCTTTGATCCAGACCTGAGGTTTCATTGGTTTGAGGAGCTTTCTATGGAGAAACTCCTCCTACTGAAGCAAACAGCTGTTCTGTGACTTTTAATCCTAGAGAGTTGCTCAGGACTCTGAGAAGTTCATTGACCTGCTTAGGGTTGTGGTTGTTATTGTTGAGTCACTTCAGTCTTGTCTGCCTCTTCACGACCCCATTTGGGTTTTCTTGGCAGAGATATTGGAGTGGTTTGTCATTTCTTTGTCCAGCTCATTTTACAGATGAGAAAATTGGGGCAAACAGGGTGAAGTGACCCGGCCAGGATCATACAGTTAGTAAATGTCTGAGGCCAGTTTTGAACTCAGGTCTTCCTGACTCTAGGCCTGGCACTCCATGCACTGTGCCTCCTAGCTGCTGCTGCTGCTTAGAGTTACAGATCCACTGCTTATGGAAGGGTAGATTTGAATCCATATCTTCCCGTCTCTGGGGTTGGCTTTCTCTCCCCTACACACCATATTGATCCTCTCATGTGCTCACTTTACAGCAGCAGTCTATTTTCTGAATGCTAACGTTGTGATATGTGATATGTGACTAAGTCATGAGCTACCGCAATCTCAAAAAGAACAAAAATTTCAAGTGACCCGAGAGCAATGGAAAAAAAGGTGGTGGTAGACACCAGGCCCAGGGCATTCCCAGGGAAGTCTTACATGCAAGAAGCAGCATAAGAAACATCAAAAGGGTCCTAAGGTGTGCCTGGAAAAAGAGAGTCAGGCACTGATTAAGCAAGAAGGAGAGTCAACAGATAAAAAGCCTGAAGGTTACACAAGCACCTTCTAAATATTTACAAAATGAGAGGAAAGCCCCTAGAGTTTTGGACAAATAGTTGGTAGAAAATTTGTGACAGGATATAAATAAGGATTTCCCAGGGTGTGAAAATACAGAAGGGTTGCAAACGGCATCAAAGAAGGAGGAGCCCCACAGGGACCCACCACAGTCAAGTCAAAACTCCAATGAGGTTGACCAACGAAAGTGTCCCTATATAGTCCCTTATCCAAATGAAGCAGTGCCTGGCCTGCTACAAAAAGCAGAGGATTGCCAAGAAAAGGAACAAATTGTGGGGTATTTTGAATAGACGTAATTGATAGGACGTAGAGGTGAATAAGTGAATTTTTAGACTATTTCCAGGCCTTTCTCAATATGCCACTGCCAGGAGGCTGATGACAGGGCTGTCACATTCTCTAAAGATCACTATACTAATTCTCATTTTATCAGTATGTCCTAATTAAGAAAGAATTCACAAATTGGGGGCCCTGTGGAGTCAACGTAATCATTCAGTTTGGGAATGCTGACTTAGTAACTGGTGCTATTATAGTAGATTTAGGAGTGAAGGGTCGGGGGAGAAAAAGTAAAAACAAAATATACATATGAAATTATGTTACTTTTACAACTGTATCAAAACCTCTGTAGTCAAGTGAATTCCAAACATATCACTGACAGGTTAAATAACATAGTGACATTAGGTAGCATAAAGATCACCAAAGATAGTGAGGGGTTGTGCCACGGGGTTAGAACAGCTCAATGTCATGGAATAGGAGCCTCAACGTCCAATAAGCAGCAAGTCTCCGCTCATTCTTTTCTTCCACGATAGAACTGTGCACCACACGCGTGTTACCTCTTGTGTACTGTTGGATAAATATCCCAGAGATTTTGTTATTGTTTTAATTTAAATTTATTTTTATAGAAAAATCATTTTGTTGGGATTTTTTTTTTGCATTAATGACTATTTGAAAGTTGAAAAGACATTAGTAAGTCACTTAACTGGAATTGGTTCTTTGCCTTTCTCCATTCAGATCATATTGTATCAGGCATGGAAGGGACCGTGAAGATCATCAGACTTAGCCTTCTCATTTTACAGATGAGAAAACTGAGAATCAAATCTAGAGTGACTTGTCAGAAGTCATCCATCTGCTTAGTGGCAGAGCCAGGGATAGAACTCAGATCTGTCGACTCTCTTATTCAAGGTTCCATCCAAATATGTTCTACCATCTCCCTCCCACTTACCCTTTTGCTTCTTTTCCACGGGAAGCTAAGTGAGATCACAAGTACAAAGGGCTGCGAGTTCCCTATTATAATGACATTAAGGTGCCTCTCAAGTGTTGTTATTTTTGCTGTGGCTTTGTGATGTAATAAAAAAAGAATTCTAAAAAATATTTATATGTTTTAGCCTAGTGCAGTATAAATCTTGCAGTTCTTCATATGCCTTCAGAAACTTTGGGCTAGATGCTTTAAACAAAGAAGGAGGAGGAGGAGGAAGAGAGATGAAGTAGGAGGAGAAGATTGGTCTTCTTGGGTTATTCTAGGTCCTTTTTGATTTTTCTTAACAAAATACTTAGCATGATTATAAGATTTAAGAGACCTCTATTTTGTATCATTAGGATTGGTGGTTGTTCTGTGGGGGTAAAGTATGATAATGGATAACAAGAGAGCTCAGTATGTAATGTCATTTTTCCATATATTTGCTTTGTTGCTGTCATACTGCCAACCAATTGCCAAGTAACATCAGTCTGTCCTTAAATGTGTTCTTAAGCAGATTCTAATTTGTTGATGATGATATTAAGATGAGGAGAGTCTTATCCACATCACTAGGGATTTACTAAATAACTCTTGAAAATAAAGTGATATATCACAAACGCATTATAAGTAGCTGATAATTCCTGTAATCAGTGTTTAAATGCCATGCCATAAACTCTGATTCTTTTTGCTCAAACCACCTTTATGATGAAGTTGTCATTAGTCAACATCATACCATTTGGGGCCTTAGCTCCCAGTTCAAATTAAATTAATTTAAAACTCCACCCTTAATGAACATACTTAAAAGTGTTATTAGTGGCTTAATTATGAAACTTCCTTAGCTTATAAAGAACTTATTGTGTACCATTGCTATAAACACACCTTTTTTAGTTTACTTTTAATCTTGAAAGCTTCTGTTTCTCCCAAATGGCTAATAAAGTCATGTCATAAGAATTTGCTCACATTTCTATGGTGGTGTGAAATCTCTAAAGCACTTGATGAGCATCATCCCCAGAAAGTTCTAAGGCAAATACAGGTCTTAGATCCTAGAATGCTGGAACTAGAAGGAAACACAAAGGTCACTTAATCCACCTCCCTCATTTTAGATTGAAGAAAATGAAATCGAAGATTATCATCCAGTGTTACAGGGCTAGGAAGTAAAAGAGCTAGAAGGAGCATCCTACTTTTGTTGTTGTTGTTTTTTTAAAGAGACAGTCAGGGTTAAGTGACTTGCCCAGGGTCACACAGCTAGTAAGTATCTGAGGTCAGATTTGAACTTAGGTCCTCCTGACTCCAGGGCCAGTGCTCTATCCATTGAGCCACCTAGTTGCCCCATGAGAAGCCAAGTTTTCTGACTTCCCTGGAGTTTCTTCTTTCCGCCACATTGAGGTGCAACAGAAAAAATTTGTACTTTCCTTCTGCTCAAATATTTATTTGAATCCCCAAGTTCTTTACTAAATCTTCATTATTTCAGAGATATGGGTACTTCTTGCTCGAAATTGGTAGATGCCCCATCTCACCTCGAGAGATGGTGTTCATGAGTCCCTATGGCCAGAAGAATCAGTCACCAGATGGCCAACCTTCTGATGATGAGCCTTATGAAAATTAGCAAGGCTAGATCTAATTGGTTATTTTCATTTAATGGGTATATTTCTTCTTGTGCATTGAGAAGCAATGTAGTGTAGTGGGAAAAGTGTCAAACCTGAAGTCAAAGCCCCAAGTCTGAGTCTTTAACAATATATAGTAAGTAGATAATGTGTCTTAGGCACAGGAAATTCAAAGACCAAAATGGAAATGTTCTGTCTTTAATGGACTTACATTCTCCTGAAGGATACAACATGTACAGAGATAAATCACCTCAAAATATATACACAGTCCCGTCTCTGATACAGAGCCAGATCCCAGGCTCATGAGAGTGAATGAAAAGGACTCTCCTCAGGATGGTAAAATGAGGTGAAGCTGAACAGTCAGTCAGTAAACATTTATGAAGTGCTTACTGTGTTTTTTGTGCTGAGGAAACAGAAAAAGGCAAAAGACAATCCCTGCCCTCAACCCCCACAATCTAATGAGGAGACAACAAGCAAACAATTATGTATAATGAGCACTAGATAGGATACAGAGGAAATGACTGAGAGGGAAGGCACTGGAATTAAGAGGAGTTGGGAAAGGCCTCTTTTAGAAGATGAGATTTTCATCGGCACTTGAAGGAAGGGAAGCCATTAGGCAGCGATGAGAAGGGGAGCATTCCTGGCATGGGGGACAGCGAGGGAAAATGTCCAGAGAGCAATAAAGCCTTGAAGGAGCTCACAGTCTAAGGGAGAGACAACATGCAAATAACTATATTGAGAGGATCACAGAAGGAAGGGACTAACATTAAGGAGGAACAGAAAAGGCTTCTTCTAGAGCAGGGGTGGGGAACCTGCAGCCTCAAAGCCACACGTGACCCTCTAGGTCCTCAAGTGTGGCCCTTTGACTGAATGGGGTCCTCTAGGTCCTCAAGTGTGGGGATCAATCAAAGGGCCACATGTGAGGGCCTAGAGGGCCCCATATAGTCAAAGGGTGGCACTTAAGGGCCTAGAAGGCTCCATACAACCAAAGGGCTGTACTTGAGGGCCTAGAGGGCTCCATATAGCCAAGGGGCTGTACTTGAGGGCCTAGAGGGCTCCATATAGTCAAAGAGTGGCACTTGAGGGCCTAGAGGGCCCCATACAGCCAGAGGGCTGCACTTGAGGGCCTAGAAGGCCACATGGGGCCTCGGGGTCTCAGTTTCCCCACCCCTGTTCTAGAAGGTGAGATTTTTAGCAGGGACTTGAAGGCAGACCAAGAAGTGAAGAAGCGAGAAGAAAGGACAGAAGCCAGTGTAGCACCTAGCCAGTGATGTCAGGAGAGGGAGTGTCTTGTGCAAGGAGCATGGAGAAGGTCAGAGCCGCTAGATCAGAATATATAGAGAGGAGGGAGATTTAAGAAGATTGGAAAATAAGGAAGAGACCAGGTTGTGAAGGGCTTTAAACACCAAAGAGAGGATTTTATATTTGATCCTAGAAGTAATAGGGAGCCCCTGGAGTTGATTGAAAAGCCAAGGGCCGGGGTTCTGTGTTAACTAGAGGAAGTCTTGGACACACTTAACTAAATGATCCTCTACTCCGTGGTAGTGCATGAAATATCTCTGTATGTTCCTCCAGGTTTGTTCTGTCTCGGATACTATCTTATCCATTCCCTTCAGGAAAGATTTGTTTGAGATAGTGTATTTTTATCACTACTGAGCAGAAGTGACCCAGATATATGTTTCCTTGCCTTCTGATTTTCAATACAAGATAGAGTACGTGGAGGAAATCATTTCAGGGAGGGACTCATGATACGGTGACTAGAAATAACTTTTCCTGCTCGTACTTTGGGAATTCTGTGTAGTCTGATGCCTGGTAGCAGCCGTCACACTGTCCAGATGTGTCAAGTGCGGGTTTAGCAGCAGGCTCAGGATCTTTGGTGGGGAGGGGGCGGTGGGTAGAGGGGAGTCCATGTTCCTATTTTCTCTATGGATTTTGAGGTTTGGCATCTGAGAAATTCTGCCCTAGTGAAGATTCTTGTGTAGCTCTTTTGTTATTATTATCATTATTGCTATTATTTTTCAATTATCCCATAAGTATGTACCCTGGTACTAGAGCCCCTCAGCAAGAGAAGAAGGGCCAAGTAGTCAGGGGGTGGGAGATACTTCAGCAAAACATTTTTATGACGATGGATTGTGGCTGATTGTGACGGCTCAGAGCCATGTGTGAATGAGCAGATTACTGCCATTGTGAACTGTTAGCACCTGGAAGGACACCCGGTTATTGCTGATTTTGGAATGGCATATTGGTTACCTGTGAGGTGAAGGAAGGAACCTTAATGGGAAGGACAGCAAGAATGGGAATTGTTACAGTGGCTTAATGTGGTTGTGAAGGTCTGCAGGCCCAATAAGAGGTAGGAGAAGGAGGTACAAGCCATCAGGTGGTCCAGGAGAGGGCATGGGGGCGGACTCTGCGCATCTGTTTTTGCCTTACTCAGTAATATCATTACATGGTGGTTGTTTTTTATATCCATTGTTTCTTATTCTGGATGCTGCTATTAGTGAGACCAAAGGTTACTTCACATCAAACTCAAAATCCACGGAAACCCCCAAGATTTGTTTTCCTTGAACTGCTTTCTAGCCATATCAACCCCGAAATCCAGGCTACCCAAACAATGTTGGCTCCCTATCCTGCCACCCCATAGATTGGCTATCTCCAGCGGCTTGGTGTTGTCCTCGTATCTGACCAACATGCCCATCTATGTCTTCATCCACATCATTAAAAAAAAAAATCTTTTAATGTAGCATTGCTCAGGGTCCAGACTTGAAAACTCTACTGAGATTTCTCTCCAGGTTGGCCTTGATGCACTAATTACCAGTCTTTTTGCTTGGTCAGTCACCTAGCGCCATACCCACTGAAGTGTACTGTTAATCCAATTGTATCTCTCTTCATTTTGTTTGCAGGGCTAGCTTGTGGGATTTTATCGGGTATCTGGCTAAAATCTAAGTATACTGTGGTTATGAAATCCTCTGTCAAAGAAAAGAAAGTTAGTTTTCTCTGGTTTCTATTTAATAGCCGTGCCAGCTCATAATGCTCATCTCTGCCCTTTCTGGATGCTGACAAACAAACCACCCCTTCAATAATGCGCTTGAGTATTTTTCCAGGAATTAACATCAAGCAGTAGTTTGAGGAAAAAAACAAATAAAATTTTTCTCTCCTTTTTTTGAAAATCTAGGTACTGTCTGTAAAACTTATTTTCTATGATTCCTCGAAGATCTCAGTGGATCAGCAGTCATCCAGAAGTTATTGTAGAACCCTGAGATGCAGTTCATTGAGGGTAGCTCGGTGAATTCACTTACAGTGGTGTCATTTCTGTCAACCACACATAGGGAAGAAAGCCTACAAAAGCAATTATAAGAATCATTTTTATTCTTATCTTTTACTTTTTCCCAAAGTCCTAAAAGCACAGAATCAATATTAAACACTCATTTTGATGCCACGATAAAAAGTATTTTTATACCACGCAGCCTCCATTTTCCAATGGTAATTAGAGTAGGTTCACTGTAAAAAGCCGTAGTGTCTATCTCCTTTATGATTTTACTTTAATATCATGTGTTATCTTTGAATTTTTTCCATTTTCACACCCATATTCTTCAGTGATTATCCTAAAAAAAGCATCCTGAACCCCAGCTCTCCAGATTGGTTTGATAACATTCAGGCTTTACAAATCAGTTATTGCTTTTATTATGTACTGGTCAGATCTACAGAAGTAAAATTGGCTGGGTAATTTTAAGTAGAAAATCTTGGCTTTTGTCTGAATTACGTAGAGTTACTAAGATAGGTTTTTCAACAATTTATTAATAACGTTGGCAGTCATGAGCCTGAACTCCTCTTCTCTGTTATTAGAGCTGATTTAAGATATTAAATAAGTAGACTTCATTCAGAAGACTAATCATTCTCTGCATCCTATAATTCTTGCCGTAGCTTGTGTTAGTGAACCTGTGCACCTCATGAGAGACGGCCACTCTCCTCAGCTTCCCTGATGGGGCCAAATCCTGCCCTTGTGCCTTTCCACTTGGCCCACCTCTGACTTCTATTTCTTTGAACAATGTTTATTTACTCAGTCAGCAAGTATTAAGCAAATATAGTGTAATAAAGGAATTTAGCAACTGCTTCACCATCTTCCTCTCCTCCTCCCTTCCTGCCCTTATACTGGGAGACTTGAACATTCACCAAACCTCACAGTTCTTCAGCCTCCTTAAGCCACAGCCTGCTCCTTCATACTACATCAGCCATACATAAGGATGGTTCCATAACAGATCTCCCTGTTACTCCCAAGTATTCCAGTTCCCTAATCAAAACCTCTCTCTGATCATAACTTCCTATCACCTCCTCTTACTCTCTTCTTAACCCCTTACAATCTGGCTTCCAGCCTTATCATGCCACTGAAACTGCCCTCTCCAAAGTTACCAGTGATTTCTTAGTTGCTGAATCCTGTGGCCTTTTCTCAATTTTCCTTCTCCTCAGCCTCTCCGCAGCCTCTGACCCTGTTGATCCCTCTCTCCTTCTTGATATTCTCTTCTCTCTAGGTATTCAGGACCCTGTCCTCTCCTGGTTTTCCTCCTACCCATCTGACTGCTCTTTCTCTGTCTCCTTTGCTGAATCTTCATCCAGTACTTACCCTCGAACTTAGGTATCCCTCAGAGTTCTGGCCTGGCCCTCTTCTCTTCTCCCTCTGTACTGCTTTACTTGGTGATCTCATCAGTTCCCATAGATTTAATTGCCATCTCTATGTGGATGATTCTCAAGTCTATCTAGCCTGCTCCAGTCTCTCTTCTGACCTCCATTCTTGCATCTCCAACTGCCTTTCAAACTCTCAAACTGGATGTCCAGTAGGTATCTGAAACTCAATATGTCCAAAAAGGAATTTATTATCTTTCTCCAAAAAATTTCTCCGCACCTCCTACCTTTCCTGTTAGTGTAGAGGGCCACACCATCCCACCATCCTCCCTGTCCCTCAGGCTCACAAGCTAGGGATCATTCTGAACTCCTCCCTATCTCCCACTTCCCATATCCAAGCTGCCACCAAGTTCTCTCAATTTCACCTCTGCTGCATCTCCCCAATACACCCTCTTCTCTCCTTTGATGCTGCCAGCCCCCTGGTGCAGACCACCATCACCTTATGCCTGGACTATTGCAAGAGCTGTTGGGCATCTGCTTGCCTCAAGTCTCTCCCCACTTCAGTCCATCCACCAGTCACTAACATGATTTTACTAAAGCACAGGTCTGTGCTCATCACTCCCCACACCCACCTTTGAACTCAGAAAACTCCAATGGTTCCCTATCACCTCTAGGATCAAATACAAAATGCTCTGTATGGCATTTGAAGCCCTTCATATCCCAGCCCCTTCCTACCTTTATTGTCCTCTTACACCTTACTCCCCAACATGTATGCTTCCATCCAGGGACACTGTAGTTTATGGATTCTTTCATGGTTACTATCTTAGGAAAAGTGCATTTTATCAGAATTAAATGTTTTGTTATAAAGAAGTATATGCAGAAAAGTGTTTTCAGCAGTCACTAGAGAAAGATTGTAGTTTGGGGGGGGGGGGTAGTTATGGAAACCTAACGCCCTATTTCCCATAAGTTCACTGTATCAGCATTCAATTTTTTTTTTACTTTTGCTCAGTCATCTAGGAATGGAAAAGTTGAGGATTAATTGTATTTGTTTGCATCTTGTCACCCCCAGTAGATTGTAAGCCCCTTGAAGACAGGTACTGTCTTTGCCTCCTTTTCTATCCCTGGTGCTTAGCACAGTACCATATGAAAGGTACTTACTAGATGGTTATTGGCTATTGATTACCGCTCCTGCATCCATTCTCCATCTTTGACACCTCTCAGTCCCTACAATCCTCAGGACTTTCTCATTCACTGCTCCTATTCTGATATCACTTTCCTCCCTTTCTGATCCCAGTCCAATAGCTAGTCACTTGACTTTGTCCTTTCACTATTCATTCCTTGCTAATCTAGTCCTAGAATACTCTGGCCATCCACCTCCCCCACTCCTACTCAGGAGTTGTGTTATCCACCCTCCATTGAGCCCTCACAATCTCTTCTGGCAGTCTGGCAGATTATTCCTGAGCTCCAGTCCCCTGTCACCAGCTGCCTTTTGGACATCTCAAACTGTGTGTCTCAGCTCAACATGTCCTAAACAGAACCCAGTTTTCCTACAAATTCCCCCTTCCTAACTTTGCTGTTTACTATCAAGAATACCTCCAGCTTCCTAGTCAACAGGCTCACAGTCTCAACTACTGTCTTGTACTCACCTCAGATATTTAAATCTGTTGTCAAATCCTGCCATTTTTACTTTCCCAACATCTCTTGTATAATCGCCTTCCCTCCCCTGACACAGCCATGACCTTAAAAGAGACCTCAGTAACATCTGGCCTGGATGATGGCAACAGCCTTGTCTTTGCTCCACCGGCTTCAGGTATCTCCCCACTCCTGCCCATCCTACACACCGCTGCCAGGGTCATTTTCTGAAATGCCACAACTCTGTGACTCCCCTATTCAATCAAGTCCAATGGCTTCCTGTTGCCTCTAGAATAAAATTGGAAACTCCTCTGTTTGGCTTTTAAAATCCTATACACCCTTGCCCCAAACCTACCTTTCTGATCTCCCTCCCACACTGTAATCTGGCCAGACTGGTCTTGTCTCTGGTAGTCAGCCAGCAGACCAGTCTCTCCTCCTGCCTTCATGCCTGTCCTGTGCTCCTGACTTACTCTGCCTCATCAAGTCCCTCTTTTGCTCAAGCACAAATTTCTTCTAGTGCCCTCCTTCTAATGTATGTATGTATGTATGTATTTATCAACTTTATATTTATATTGCTTCAGTTTTTATATTCTTGTGGTTTTCCCCCATTGCAAGTAGCAATAAGCCCCTTACAAACTGAGATTGCTTCAATCTTTGTATGAAGTTCAGATAGGCATGCACGGAGTCTGGAGAAGAAGGGAGACGTAGCTGACCTGGGTGCTCTCCCCAAAACCGAGCTTCTGGGAAGAAGCCTCTACAGTAGAGGAAGGGTTGGCAGGGGAAGAAGGCATCTGCCATGTTGTGGAGAAGGTCCAGAGAGGAGCCAGGTGTGGTGCTTAACAAGTACTGATTGAGTGATACGTACTGGAGACTGAGCTGGACCCTGGGGATACAGAGGCAGAAATGCAACAGTCTTTGCCTCCAAGGAAATCATGGTTGTTCAAGGGGAGGCCGATGCATGCATATACAACACACATGGATAATTATATCTTTTGTCAATGGGAAGCCGATACGTGCATATACAATACACATGGATAAATATGTCTGTGGTCAAGGGGAGGCTGATGCACACATATACAATACACATGGATAAGTATATCTTTGGTCTCGTTGCATCAGCTCCTCTGCCTTCATCCCTAGCTTCTCTAGGCTTTCTTGGTACCATGGGATACAACCGCTTCTGGCCATCGATTAGATCCTCACCTTGTTTCTGGCAATACAAACATCACTGCAGCCTCGTTTAGTTTCTTCCATAATTCTGCGTTCCATTACTGTACTGGGTTGTCTGAACCATCACTCTTAAATATGGCCATTGAGTGCCTGTTGAACATATAGCATAACAGTAGGGCACAAATGAGCATGATATAACTGGGTTTTGCCAGCAGCAATTGTACAGCCAAGAAAAGCTTTTTTCCCCCCCAATTTTAAATTAGGAAGCTAGGTTCTGAGAGACTCCAAACATGCACAGATGGTCAGGTAGTTTTTACTCTCATATCAGGAAGCAATCAAATAGTCGTTTTAATTGTGAACCAATTATTTTGGCTTTAGGAGCAATAAAGGAGCATAGATTTAGCACCACAAGGAGCTTGAGCTGGTCATCTCTTTCAGGGCCCTAATTTTACAGATGTGGCATCGGGAGTCCAGACAGGTTAATTTTGCCCAAGGTGGCATGGGTTGTAGATAAGACGGCCCAGTGACCAGGCCCTCCAGTCCCAAGTCCAGCACCCCTGTCCCCATGCTTTGCTCCCTTCCATCAGACTGGGAGGAGTTGACTGAAAAACTCAAGAGAAAGAAAGAAAAATACCTTAGAGATCATCTGCCCCAACTCCCCCATTTTACAGATGAGGAAACAGGCACTAAATGACTTGCTTGTGTGGGCAGTAAGCAGAGGAGCTGGGATTTGAACTCGGGTTCTCTGAGATTTTTATTTATTGTGCCAAGAACAATTTGGAAGAATAGGAACATTTATCTGCCACTTTAAGGTTGGCAGAGCACTGAACTGACTCACTGAATCCCCACAGCAGCTCCGGGGCGGGGGGTAGGTGCGATTATGATTCCCATTGTGCAGTTGAGGAAACTAGGCAGGGAGAGGTTAAGTGACTTGCCCAGGGTCACATAGCTAATTATGCCTCTGAGGCTGGATTTAAACTCAGGTCTTCCTGACTCCAGGCTCAGTGCTCTATCCACTGCACCTCCTAAAGAGACTATGGTCAGAGAGCTAAAGAAATTTGCAATGTGAGAACCATTTAGGTCAGATTCACCGTAGGTGCCAAGAAGGGAAGAGGACTCAGAGGCAGAAGTGTAGTCAAGTCTCTTGGCCAGAAATGTGTCTTAGCTACAGGGAGAGAGACGTGGGCTGTCTGGAGACAATCGAAGACCTTATGTGAGGAAGGCCAATTAGTGTGATACTCATCTAAAGCCTCTTCGAGTCAGTACAAGCTCAGGAGCAAGGGTTTGGGTATTTGTCTTTTAATGGGGCCTTTACTGGCTTGTATATTTTAACTTAGTCTTCTTCTTGTTTCACACCTCAATGGATACCATTTACCAAGCCTTGCATATGTTCTCTTTTATTAAATCAAGGCTTTTCCTTATAAAGAGTCATCTTTGTCATTTGAATAATTCAGAACTCATCAGAGGCCTCAGATGTTACTTACCCTGAACTAGATATATACTATACCCATCCCACCCCACCTGAGTGAATAAAGAAGGAGTAGGGGGAGTAGCCTTGAAAATGTCCAACATTCCTTCAAGCCTTATGAGACTGAAATGTCATAATTCAATAACAAGAGAATTGACAGATTCAGGAAAAAGGCCTTCATAGGCTGGGTCAGTGAGCATCCAAATTAAACAATTCTTTAACTCCATCATTCCCCAGAAAAATAAAACACCTCCATCCCATTACTGAAGTGTACTATTTTAAAATTGAAGAATACAATCTCATCATCCCGCTGTCTGCTTTTTATCTTTGACCCCAATGAGGAAAACCAAAGGAACCTGCCCTCGTTTTAAAATGTTCATTGGTGCATTCATTCGTCATTTTAAAAGTGTCTGCTGGGCACATCAATATACAATAACTGTGGAATAACAAAGGTGCAGATTGCTGAATGGGAAAATCATAAGAATGTGTGTAAGGTCTGAGGAAGGAAAGATCACTTCCACTAGTGTGATAGCGGCAGAAAGAGCTACTGAGGAAAAAAGGAGAAAAGAAAGAGCATTGGCCCTAAAGTCACAGGCCGTGAACTCTGACTCTGGCTCAGCTCTTTACTGCCTCTGCGACTTGGAACAAGACCTTTCATCCTCCTGGACTTCAGGGCCCTCATCTTTAAAATGAAGGGGGCATGATGGGCTTTGGAGAGGGATGGGAGAGGGAGAAAAAAATAAATGCATGTTAATTGAAAAAAGAAAAATTTAGGTTTGTTTTTTTTTTAAATGAGGGCATGGGAATAGGGGATCTTTAATAAGCCTTCCAACCTTGAACCCTATCATTTGACTGAGGAGCACAGAAAAGGCTTCATGAAGGGCAAAACATTTGAGGATTTTAATAACCAGCCTGGATAGGGAGAGTACTCATTCCCCTAAACTGTTCTACACTAAGGAGTCTATTTTCTGTCCCTGAGGCCTGCTCTAGACCATCTGTCGCCTAGGTCTGAAATGTGCTCACTTCTAGCTTCTACTGGTAGAATATAAGAACATAAATCCTCTGAGGGCAGGGACCATTTAATTTTTGTCATTCTCTCCTCAGCATCTAGTATAGAACATTATATTTATTAGGTGCTTAATGAATGCTTGCTTAAGTGAAGCAAATTCCAGGTGTGGAAACACTAACGTGGGAAAGTTTGGTCAAATGCATAGGACACTGGGCTTGGAGTCTGAAAAACTCATTCAAATGTGCTTTTGGGTTATTCAATTTAACACGCAAAAGTCTTAAAGCAGTGGTTCTCAACCTGTGAGTTATGTTCAATTTGTAACAATGAAAATACATCCTGCATATCAGATGTTTACATTACGATTCATAACAGTAGCAAAATTACAGTTATAAAGTAGCAACAAAAATAATTTTATGGTTGGGGGTCACCACAACATGAGGAACTGTATTAAAGGGTCGTGGCATTAGGAAGGTTGAGAACCACTGTGTTAAAGGGATTGAGACTCAACTGAGTTCTCAACTTTATAGCCCTGTTGACGTCATATAAATGCTTTTTCTCTAAGAACTTGGAAGAGGGGAACCAGTACCTGCAGCAGGTTCCATCTGGTCCCATAGGCTCCCCTCAATAGTCTCACTACCAGAGAGGGAAATACTCTTGGGCTTTCCTCTTCACATTTTCTCCCTTTTGACAATAGTTTTAGTCAAGCTTCTTCCAGCTGTGTTGAGTAGCGAACCCCACTTTCTTGAGCTGAAAGTGCTGTCACTTTTCTCCCAAGCGCTGGTGCCTGCTCGGGATGCCAGGGCAGGATGGCGCCCTATAAATAAGGTCCATCATCCCAAGGGTTATGTCATCCCTGCACCCAAGCTGGCTTAGGCCTCTTGGCCTCTTGCCTTGTAGCACCCTGAAGGTGTGTGGTTGTTGTGGAATGACTAAACAGCTGCCTCTGATTCCTTTAATTGCTATACTTGAAAGGTGTCTACTAGCTTGTTCCAATATGAAAAGGTGTTAATTACCAAGCTAATCAGGGAGATGGTAACAGCTTCCCTCAAATGAAAAGGGCACATGTGCTGGGATGCAGAGAATTGCACAGATTCCGAGGGGAGGATGCCCGGGGGAGTGAGAGACCTCTCTCTGGACAAAGAGTACATGAGGAAATGAGAATATGGGACAAGATGGAATGGGAAGAAAAGCTAGTGAGATAGAAATACCTCCTGAAGCAGCTTTTAGCCCTCTCAAAGAATACACTTCCAGGATTGTACTGAGAAAAAATGAAAATAGAAATTAGCAAATAAATCAGAAGGTAGGATTAATTTACTCTTATGCTAACTACCCAACAAGTATCTGTTTTAGAATTATTAATCAGGTTCTGGGTGGAGTAAAGATGGTTTTTTTGTTAAGAAAAGGACAAAGGAATAAGGGAAAATGTTGGAAGAAAGTGTGGAAAGGGGAGAGGGAGATTAGACCAAATTTCCCCAAAGCAGCTATGAGTCCCTTCCCAAACTCTTTTTCTGTGAACCTACTGGAAAGAGACACCAAATTGGAGACCCAGCCTAGCTCATGGGCTTCACCTCAGAGAAAATGAGTAGAGATGAGATGATCATTAGGCTTTTTTTTCCTTAAAACTCAAATTTCTAAAATACTACACTATAATTAGTCCAAATCCATTGTTTTTCGTGGCCTCTAACTATGACTCCTTCAACGGGAAATGATTTCTAGCCATCTCCAGAAGCAAGGACAGTTTAGGAAAAGAGAAAAAAAGCTGGGGGTGGGGGAACCTCACTCTCATTTGAGAACAACTGAAAATGTTTATAAAGTTTATTCTTACAGATGACCACTGACATTTTAACCTGCCTCAGGCTTTTTCTTTCACAGTGATTTTCCTGAACATTTACCTTGTCAACTGTGAATAGATCTTAAACTCCTCTTGAACCTTTTCTATCTTCTTGACTCCCTAGTAATGACAGGCTGGAATATAAACATTGATTCTGTGTGTGTGTGTGTGTGTGTGTGTGTGTGTGTGTGTGTGTGTGTGTGTGTGTGTGTGTGTGTGTGTGTGTGTGTGTGTGTGTGTGTGTGTGTGTGTGTCCTTGCCTGTGCAAGGATGCAGATTCAACCTTTCTCTTCCCCCCACCTCCAACTAAAAGCTAATAAGGCTTATAACAAAGGGCTACTAATGCAATTGAGGAAGAGAATTGGGAATTATAGCAGCCAGGCATTTCGATCAGGGAATCGAAAGCTTACTTCAGTTCATAATGAAATTCTTGCAGGAATTAGTTGCAAAGCTGTGTTCAAGAACCTAATTTGAAGAGTTGTCTCTATTAATTTGTAAAGTATAGTGCTGTTTCTCATGCTCAGAAAGCTTTGGATTTTATTTACTCCAGACTGCTAAGGGATTCAGAATGTGGCCACATTAGGTTATTACTATGCAGCTTGAACCACCTGGGTCAAACACCTAGTCTTTGTTTTCTATCAGAAAACATTTTTTAAAAGTTTTTATCCCCTTTCTTACCAATAAGTCCACTCCCCTGTGCCAGCGTTTTCACTTTTTACATGTAAATTTAGTGTGACATTCACTGGAAGCCATTTTCCATCAAGATATCAACATAATTTTTTGTAAATTCAGTTTATAAATGTAATACCTAGAGTTAGATTTGCACTGAAAGTATCTGGTTTGCATAATAATTTGAAATCTGTTCTTCTTTTTTGTATTTCATTTCAGAGTCAAATTCTGACTTTTTTTTCTGTCTAAGAGGCCATTGAAGTATTTATATTTCATTTTTGGAAAAGATATTTCTGCTTCCCCTCCCCCCCCCAGCCCTCCTGAGCATCATCTTTACTTCTGAAATTCCCCACGCTCCTTCTAGATATTTCTACCTTACTATGAGTTGAAGCTAAAAACTTAGCCACAGTCTCTAGGAGTCCCAAATGGAACACTTCCCTAAGTTACCAAGCTGGTGTTTGTTTGTTCTTCAGAAAAGGCCTGAATGTAGGAATTTTCCAGAATAGCCTATTAGCACAGTAGCTAAATTTAAACCCATCCCTATTCACCAGGGGCTGGGAGCACACTGCCAAGCTGTACCTTAATGAAAAACATATCATTTAAACTGTCAGAAAATTGTAGGTTATGGTTTGAAAGAATCACGAACATTAATGGAGCCGTGGCAAGCTTCACTGATTCCTGGCTTTCTCCTTATGTCTATGCAGAGATTTTCGCTTGGCTGAGTAATTGTCTCCTTTGGATAAAGAATCATTTGTTTTTACTCTTCTGTGCCTGATGTCTCAGAATTGTGAAGTGCAGCCCTTCTTTGAGTGAGCAAAATGACTGCAATTGCCAGTCTGGTGCCATGACCAAGGGATCACAGTGGAGCCTTAGGAGCCACATTCCTGGGGCAGGCACCCAGCAGCAAGGGCAGAACATGCCCTGATAGTGTTTAACACACAGAGATGAAGCAACTATTCCATGGAGCACACTCTGCTGGAAGGTAGGGACCCAAAGGGAGGCAGCTCAGAGATAAGGGATAGAAAAAGATTTTGCAGATCCTCTCCCTGCTACTTACTTGCTAGTTGTACAGCCTTGGTGCCTCAGTTTCCTCATCTGTCAAATGAGGGGGTTGGCCTCCATGGCTACTCAGATCCCTTCAAACTCTATGTCCATGATTCTGCAACTGTCTAGACCTGTGACTTGATCACTGTGGGGAAACCCCTATGTAGAAACTCCCTCTGCCCAGGTAGGTTGGTACTTTTTCTTCACTCAGTAGTCTTAAAGAGTGGCTTAGAACCCTGAGAGAATAAGTAACTGGCCCAAGGGCGTATGACCATTACTTGTCAGCGGCAGCATTGGAAACCAAGGCTTCCTGGCTCAGAAGCGAGCCTTCCAGCTACCATATCCAACTTTCTCTCTTTGTCTTTTTCTCTCATATATAACACAAGCAAGACTGTGCTCATGAGATCTTAAGCCAGATTATAGAAGCACTGCATCCGAAATGGGGGAGGGGAAGTACAGCCATACTTGGCCTTGGTCATACCTCAGTTGAAGTATTGTCTTCAGTTTCATATTTCTGAGGGAAATTGATGAGTTGGAGAGGGTCAGTGGAGTGTAACCATACAAGGTCATTCCACATGAGGAATTTGGGGTGTTTAGCCCCAAAAAGAAAAGGCTTAGAGGGAATACTTTCTGTCTCCAAGCATTTAAAGGTATGAAATGTGGAAGAAGAATGAATCAGTCTTGTCCTGCTTGGCCTTAGAAAGCAGAACAAAGAGCTATGTAAATCTGAGTTCCAGAAAAAGTAGATTTAGGCTTAAGTGAGAAAAAGCTTCCTAAGAATTGAGCTATCTAGAAGTAGAATGGGCAGCCTTGGAAAGTAATGGTTCTTTCCTCATTTAAGATCCTTAATTAAAGACTCTTGAGATAGTAAGGTACAGTAGAAGGAGTGCCAAATTTGGAGTCCCAGTACCTGAGTGTGACATTCTACTCATAACTCAGGTGATTTGCTCCAAGAAAATCTCCCTCTCCCTCTCTGCGGCTTTTCTTATATGCACACAGCACTAGCTTCCTGTTTCAGCCAACCCCTTCCTGTTACGTCAGCAACAGGAGACAGGTGTTCATACCTTCTATTTCCCCAACAGAGGCTTGATCAGTTACTAAGTGCTAAGTACCTGCTACCTTTGCCAACACAAAGGGATCTTCAAATTCAAATTACATTACCATTAATTACATAATACATACTTACATTACACATACTTCGTTACAGAAGTGGTGTTTGAGTTTAAGGTGGGCCTTGACAGAAAAGAAGGGTTTCAACAGAGCCATGGAGGCAGGATAAACTCAGGGAGCAGCTAAGCCCGCTGAGTCTGGAACAAAACATCCCAGAGAGAGTGGTGTCAGGGAAAGCTGGAAAAGTAGGTTGGAGCCAGATGGTGAAGGGCCACAATGCCTAACAGAAAGATTTCTGTTCTTTTCTTATTGATCAGCAAACATTTGTTATGCCAGTCACTGTGCTGAGGGAACAATGGTTATAAAAATACAATGAATGAAACTATTCTTCCCTGCAAGGCGCTTACATTCTATGGGGAAAAACAGCAAGAATTTTAAGCTTCAGGAACTAAACTTCCCTTAGACTTTTGGAACACCCTGACTACAAGCACATTTAGAATAAATGTGAAGAGAACAAATAGAAGTTGTTAGATTCAACATTGTCCCAGAGGAAGGACGGCTCATAATGTGGATAAGAAGCAGCTTGACGTGCAAGGTGGTGCTTGGGCTTCATCTGGAAGGAAAGAGAGGTTCTTTGAGGAGGAGATGAAGAAAAAAGGATTTCAGCGATGGGAGAAAGTCAGTGCAAAGGTAACTGGGAACTGTGAAAAGGGAGAAGGGAAGTGACCTGTGCATTAAGAAAATTACCTTGGCAGAAGTTTGAAGGGTGGTCTGAAAGGGAAGAGTCTGAGCCCAGTTGAGAAGTTGTTGCAGTGGTCGAGTTTGGAAGTGCTGAGTGATGACCAAATGTTGAAAGAAAGGCTGACTGATTTAAAGGAAGAATTTCCTTTCATGTGTAGGGCAGCACCATCTGATAGGGAGACCCACTGCTTAGATCTGAGGAGACAAAGAATTTTAGTTTGGCCAGAAAATTTTCAGTTCTGGATTAATTCCCCAATTCACACAGTGGTTTCAATTCGTGCCCTTCTCTTTAGTTTATATCATACTTATGTTTGGGAGGGTAGCCACATGATCTTCTTAGCATCTCCATACACAGTCCATTTCTTTCTTCACCAAGAGAATCAGTCCCATTATTGAAGAAACAAGAGTAAATTTTATTAGCAATAGTGACACAATCATGAATATTTTTTAAAGTGATTACTGGGAAAGTCCAGAGACTGAATTGTCACATAACAGATGAATGACCTAGATAAGTTGACTTCAGACTTAGAACTTCATTGGACTAAGGCATTCACACTGTGCTAAAAACCCATTTCTGCTTCTCTCATCACTTCCCCTTATTTAAATTTTCAGTGTTAATCAGGAGAAAATAGCATAAAATCAGGAAGCATGCATGTGCACACGTGCTAACTGGTCTTGCAGGGTTTACATGTGTGTAAATCTCCACCCCAAGCTCTATATATTTTGGATGTAAAGTAATTACTAGGTGTCAGGGATTTCACTTTGCTCCTTTGCAACAGTGCTTAGAACATTGTGGACACCTGACAGATAGTCAGAAATAGCAGTGTCCCCCCAAATAGGGCAGGGGGAGAGGGGGAAAAAATTAATTTCCCTGTAACTATGTATTTTGTGTCCTCCACTTTCAGTATAGAGAGACTCAACTAATTCGGATTCAAAAAATATATTAGATCTCTGCCATATTCAAAGCACTGTGCTCAGAGCTGCAGGTTACAAAGACCAAAATAAAAATACTTGCTTTCAAGCAGTTTACATTCTTTTTTTAAAAAATTTATTTTTTACAATTAATAAAAATCTGTTTTCTCTCCTCCCCACCTCCCTCCCCACATTGGACAAAAGAGATAAAAACAAAACCCTTATAAGAAATGTATATAGTCAAGCAAAACACATTCCTGAATTGACCAAGTCCAAAAATATGTGTCTGATTTTCTATCTTAAGTCTATCACTTTTCTCTCACAAGATGGGTTCATCATTGGTCCTAGGGAGCTCACATTCTAGTAGACAGGCTGACTGTGCTACTTTTTTTCAATCATTGTTTTCCAAATAGTACCATTTTCAGGCATTTTTTGGTTCTGATTTCTCTCTAGTTTAACTTTGTTTAAGCCAAGCAAAAGCTCTGAATGTAGTGTCCCAAATCGTGTTTCAGAAATGTGCCTGTAACTCATAGGCATTGAGAATTATATGTAATAAATGGTTAGTTAAAGATATTAAGACTCAATTGTCCCAGTCTCTGTCTCCAATTTCATCAGGGATTTCACTTTAAGAAACACCACTACCCCCTCAAATTGAGGGCAAAGACCTTACTCAAAAAAAGAAAGAAGGAAACAGAAAGTGTTCTGAGTCTAAGAACCAATGGAGAAAATCAGAAACTAGGAACCAAGGCCATTTGAATCTGGTCTTGCTTGTTGTAGCCAAGACTATTTACAAGTGAAATTTGTAGAGAAGGAAAGCTTTTATTTAAGAGAGTTTGTTTGTTGAATTTTTTATGCTGCCAACCTCTTTTCACACTAATGCAGAGTTTCCAGCAGTCTCTGATTCTCCCAGAGATGAGAAAAGGTGTTTCTGTGGCCATTACCACCCTAATTAACACCTCTCCTCTTCTTTGAAAGGAACCCATGGGGTAGTTAATGGAACTGTGAGAGCTTGGGGAAAACCCCCCCTGGTGTGCAAGCTTGCAGTACAAAAGAAAAAAAGAAGAAACAGGAGGCAAGGAGGGAGATCAATTAAAGTCCATGGAAAATTTCAAGATGTTTAGAAAAAAAAAAAGACAAGGCTGTAAGAAATAGTTATATTGGAGAAGTAAATCTTAAAAGTAGTTCAAGAGCAGATTGGGCCTAGATAGCTTAGTCAAAGGATGAGCTGTCTATGAACAGGTGTGGGCTAGATGCCCAGCTTTGAAAATGGCTCTTCTCCAGGAAAACTTAAAACAAGTGACTTGCCCAGTGGGGAAAATAGCTGTGTCTAGCTAGGAAAGCATAGTTTAGACTTGCCACCTCTTGTTATCTGACCAGATCTCTCAAGCTAAGCACCGCCTTAAAGATAGATACTATATGAGGTAGCACTGTCACAAGAAAAGGATTCCTTACAGCAGATGCTATCCCAATATGTTGGGCTTTGGAAATTGAAAGTCTTCCACTTTGCCATGATGGGAACTACTACAGATCAGCTGGACTGGGTGAATTTTAAAGCTAGACTGAAGAATATAGGATAGAGCACTGAATTTGGAATCTGAATACCTGGGTGGCTTAAATTCAAAGCTCTCCTATTTACTAGCTGTATGACTTTGGGCAAGTCATGTGCCCTCTCTTATCCCTCATTTATAAATGATCACCTGTCTCACCATCTATAAAATAAGAGAGTAGCACTAAGTGACCTCTAAGGTCCCTCCAACTTCTAACTTTTTTGATCTTATAAGAAGAGCCCACAAAGGTGATCTTGATGTTTATCACCTGAACAGGTCATTTCATTGAAAAAGTCCATACACTCCTGACTGCAGTGGAGATAAGAGAGCAGCCCCCCTTTGGCACGTGTTATGAGAATAAGTTGGTTAGTCTGGGCAGTCTGACTCCATTTTGGATAGTAGCAATATTATATCTACCTTTCTTCCTACATAAAATCAATTTGTGGTAAAGTGAAAGGAAATTGAGTTTCCCTTGTAATCTTATAGAATTGGCCAGAATGCCATCGCTTGAAGACCTCATCACCCCAGAGGCCGCCACATTCTCTTTGCACACCCATGCTAATAAGCACCATTTTTTGTGGCTGGCTAAACCCGTCAATCAATAATGTCCAAGGTGTTTTTCTACACTCCTTATGACATCACACACCTTCCCAGTTGGAGACACGCTGACTGTTGCTTGTATGGGGAGTCAGCCTTTGGGTTTTTGCTATTCTTCGGAGAGATCCTTTAAGCCAAGAACACAGTAGTCTCTCGAGCATTGTTTTTAGATGATAATGGTTACACAAAATATTGTGCCTCACTGTGCATCATCATCATTATTACCATTATTATCAACTTGGCAAAAGGGATTGAGCCAAAGTGAATTATGAACTAAAAACAGGGACAGTTCACACTGCATTGTAAACTCCCAAACCAAACCCGAATATCTTTTTATTGACCTTCAAGCAACCAGTTAAAAAAAGAAAGGAAGAAAAGCTAATGAGCCAGTTCAAAGCTTAACCAACTCACTGAATCAGAACTTTAGAATATTTTCCAAATCATAAGTCATTTATATTAAGCCCTGATCAAATAAAAATAAAAATTGTCCTATACTGACCATGCCCCTGATCATTCAAACTACTCAGAGGGTTTGCTTTATGCCTGGCAATGGCCAAAGAAAAGGATAGCCTAAGGATCACTGCATTTCAGGATGTGGTTTTTGGTCACCTCTCTCTCCCACATTAGGAGTCCCCTAAGAGGTTGAGAGCTGCTGTTTCCCTTTGAATTCATAAATAATTGCCCCCCAATCCTGTGACAGCAATATCAGACACAACCTGGCATGGTGGGCAAAGCAGCAGTACCTGAAGTGCCCCTCTCCCCACAGGAGGGATGAGGAGGGGGAGGGGAAGCTAACATGGGGACTAATTTCCTTCAATCGCAGTAAGATTACTGTAAACCGATAGAAAAGAGGAATGGCTGGCATCCACTTTCCCAACTTTAGAACCCGAAAATAAATCTTCCCGTGAAATCTGCAGTAATTGGAATTCATTTTGGCATGTTGCAGAACACCAGTATGTAGGCTGATGGGCATTGTGCTGCCAGATAAATCAAAACACCTACTAAAATATTTTATTAAATTTTCTCCTTCAGTATTTCCGCCCCGCTCAGTCAGTCATTTATCCTGATGTTCACACTGTAATAAAATCAGTAATTTGTTGTTTAGGGGAACGGAGAACTTGACTGGAGAAAATTGGTTGCTGCAGTTTGGTTAATTTACATACACTAGGGAGAAGAGCAGTGAGTCTGGGCCAGGGCCACTTGTCTTTGGTGGGAGCTTAGTCAGTCCTCGAGGCTGTGTATTTATCATCTTAATCAGCTGTGTGTATGTGTGTGTCATCTGACATGAAAGATGGAAGAGCATGCCAGATGACTTGGTATTCTCAGAAGAAATGGGCCTGAATTAGAGTAGATGGGAGGTGGCTTAGAAACTGCTATGGTGGGGCTGACCATGGCAGCAAGCAGAAATTTCCTTCCCTAGGTCAGAGAAAGTCAGTTTATATTTTCCAAGTGTCACTTAAATTATTTTTGCAGTGTCAGATCACTGAGAACACCAAAGGAGAGGACATAGAAGTAGCCATGTTAGCATCTGCTTAGAAACACAGTGCTCACCCTTCAGAACTGGCACCTAGCGATGCTTCCCAAATATGTGGGTAACTGTGGTTTCATAGCTACTTGTGTTCTCCTCTCCAACTGATTTCCCTTTCTGTCTTTACTTGTTTTGCTATTTCCTGCTTACTCCCATCCTTCTTCACAGCTTCCTCCTTCTACTCTATTTCCATCACTTCTTTATATATGTGTGTGATTATTTTTGTCTTTCCACAATTACGTATCAAAACAATTTAAACATTTTTTAAAGTTTTGAGTTCCAAATTCTGTCACTCCCTCCATCTCTCACCTCCCCTCTCCCTGAGAATAAGCAATCAGATGCAGGTTACACATTTGCAATCATATAAAACATTTCCGTGTTAGTACAAGAAGACCCAGGTAAAAGAAAAAGGATGAAAGAAAGTGAAAAATAGCCTGCTTCCATCTGTTTTCAAACAAGATCAATTTTTTCTCTGGAAGCATGTATTAGTCCTTTGGCATTGTCCTGAATCATTGTATTGCTGAGAATAGCTAAATCATTCACAGTCCTTCATTGAACAACATTGCTGCTTCTGTGTACAACATTCTCCTGGTGCTGCTCACTTCACTTTGCATCAGTTCATGTAAGTCTTTTCAGGTTTTTTCTGAAATCATCCTGCTTGTCATTTCTTATAGCACAATAATATTCCATCCCAATCATATACCACAGCTTGTTTATGCTAACAAGGAGATTACAGCAATATATCACAGGGATCATAGCCTATGATCAGGTGAGATTTATACCAGGAATCCAAGGCTAGTTCAATATTAAGAAAACTATCAGCATATTCCCATCATTTGTATGATGGGTGACAACCATAGCTTACGAACATTAGAAAATGTTATTTTAATGTTTGTTAAACCAGCACGCTCCAGTCCCCTTCTTACCACCACTTAAAATCCTGGATTATTCCCTGAGATCCCTTCCTAGAGATCTTTCACTTATCTGTTTCACTCTTTGTCCTTGGGACACTTTTGCTTCAGGTACTGCTGTGAAAGGAGAGCCCTGCAGCTTGTCCACCATTTTATGATACCCAAGCTAATGTTCTCTTTCATTAGTGAATAATCAGATGCTGACTGCATTTCTTTGCAAAGTATTAAGTTAAAGGAACCCAGCTGAGACCTAAATAACCTGACTGACTCTGCTGAGACATTTGTATCTTACAGTAAATGTGCAATCCTATAAATTTCATAGGTGTACATTTCTGCAGTTACAAGATCTTAATCTTAATGAACACTCTTTCTCTCTTTCCCTTTGCTAAGGAGAATTAACATTCCGGCGTGAACTAGGAATGCTAAATTGTTAATAGCCTCCCTAGAGTTTTGCTTCTTGCTATGACACCTTCAATGATTTCATCAGTTTTAAGCAGAATGAAATATCCCAATTCATGCTCAGAAGCACGACGCTCTTTAAGAGTCATTTAGTCACCTATTCCTCTGATGTGCTTAAAGGCAGAAAAGTCTTTCTACACAAAACCTGGGTACGAGACAATGCCAAAATCAGTTAATAAGCCAAGTAATTATTATCAGAGTCACTAGTATAATTTTTAAAATTATAATGACCCACTGAACAATCATAACATTGTTCATTTTTGTTTCAATGTGACAAGACTTCTCAACGGGATAATGGCGCTTTTTTTTTTTCTCTCTGACTCAATGATCTCCTAATCCTTTGGTGGAGATTGTCTCATCGTATCCGTTTCAAGAAAAATCTTTTAGGTAATCTTAAAGATTCTGAACCTTTCCTTTGTTATTTTAGTCAAAGATAAGTGATTTGGACTTTTAAAAATTGTCCAACTGCTGCTTCTTGAAGGCAGAAGACCTCGGCTTGAATTCTAACTTTGGCCCCAATGCCTCAGTGACTTTGAGTTTAGCCTTGCCCTGCTTCTGTTTCCTCATTCCATGAGAAGATTGGATTAGATGACCTCTCAGGTCCCTTCCAGCTTGAAATCCTGTTATCCTATAGAAACTCAGTACATTTCTGAGGTGCCCAATAATTGTTTCTATTATGACACTGTAGATATCCATTCTAGATTTTTTCTTTGCTACCAGAGATGGTCACTTCATTTTTCTCCGTTGTATAAGTCACGTGCTTATGTCAAAAAAAGAGCATTCATTCTAGCATATTATTCATTCCCTTGCAGCTAAATTCTTCTGTTGTTCAGAAAACGAAGATTGTGGCTTGGTGCTATAACCTCAAAAATGTCTCTGGGATTCCTCCCCCTGCATTTTTATTATTTCTGAAACCATTCCCTGGACTTGTTATCACCCATGGCCTTCCCGTTGGTAGCTAGAACACTTTTCAAAGGGCAAATTTTGGTCTAAAAGCTTTTAAAGAACATTTAAGAAGAATACATGACTGCAGATCTGCACTGGTTCTGTTTGATATTTCTCAGACCAATCCTCTGTTTGCGAATTCTTGAAATTGTTGTCACAAATAAGGAACCCAGTTACTGAAACAAACTCTCAGTCTGGTCTGCAAAGTGAGTGCCTCCTCCATGGACCCTGGGCCTGCTCATGCAATAGTCACTTAAAAATGCTGCCCACCCTTTAAAATATCCAAATGGTGGAGTAGCCTTTTACCTGAGGAGCCATATTACCTTCCACTGATCAGTCTCACATTCAAAATATGTGGAAGAACACCACACATAAAGATTCCCAGATGATTTCTTTAATCAAGATGTGAATACACCAACATTTTTGCAATTAATATTCCACCAGTTAACCATTGCAAATCATTTTCATAGAAAGATTTAACCCCAGATTTTGCACTCTCTTTAGGTACTTACTTTTGTCATCACTTTCACTTATTATGGCTATCACATTTTCTCTCATAGACCTTCTCATAATCTCAGCATGATTGACTGATCACCGTCAGCTCTAGCTACGTCTTGAGTAGTGTCTGTCTAAATTGGATATGTCAGATTTATTAAGATCATTGCTAGAGGATTTATTAATTACACAGCTAGGATTGTCAATCATACAGTGCACTATTGTTTTAAAAGTGAACTCCACAACACAATCTCGATTAACTGGAACCAGAGCAAACCCAACCAGCCTTTCCACAACAAATCTCCTCTTTAGAAATACATTGAAATACGTTATTTATCTGAGGATCAGAGAGCTGGTAGACATCTTGAAGATTCTCTTTCTCTCTTTCTCTACCTCTCTCTCTCTTTTTTTTTTTTTGGTGACTTGCCCAGGGTCACACAGCTAGCTAGTAAGTATCAAGTGTCTGAGGCTAGATTTGAACTCAGGTCTTCCTGATGCCAGGACTAGTACTCTATCCACTGTGCCACCTAGCTGCCCAAAGATTGTCTCTTTTTGCAAATGAGAAAAGTAAGGCCCAGAGAAATACAATCCATTACCCGTGGTCACATAGATGGTAGCAAATAGAGGAGGCAGCATTCAAACCCAGGTTCAAGGCTCTTCTCTCTATGTCAAACTTCTAAAAGTCCTTGCTCTCTCCCTTCTTGTTTGGCGATAATATCTGAGAGGTGTCATTAAAAATGGGGCATTCGATACTCAGGAAGTCATGGTTAGAGTTTTGTTTAATGGCCTCCATCCAAATGCCATGGTGTCTTCTAAATATGTTTAAATAAAAATGTATTTACTGAAATGTATCCCCTTTGGAAATGTGCTTAACTAATAAGTACCAAGTACAGAAGAACGTAAGCCGATAACCCAATTCTTTCCATGCCTATACTAGTTCATATTTAGGGAATGTGAAAGTTGCATTAATTCTTTTAGGCCACTTACAATTTAATGAGTTGCATATAAATGTATTAGGGTAGATTATTTTTCCTAAATTTAATGTAAGGAGTGCCTCTGTTCCGAGCATCAGATCTTTTTGTACCTTATCTAACTCCTCATATGCATGTATGTTATCATTTGTTTTATAGTTATCTGTGTACATGTACTTGTCCTTCTCCTGTATCATAAGCCTCTTTAAGGTAGGGACACTTCTTATTTATGAGTCATTCTTTTCCCCCAGAACCTAGCAGAGTATCTTGCCCAAAGTAGATGCTTGTGAAATGTTTGTTGAGGGAATGAGCTTACTGTGTTCTGTCATGATGTTGAAATGTAGACTTGCTACCAAAATGAGAACCCCCGTCCCCTTAGCACTTCAAGGTTTATAAATCTTTTCCTCATAGCAACCCTACAACATAGTACAGGTGCCTGAATCCCCCCTCAAAAGATTCCTTTGCCAAGACTTAGAGTTTGAGTGACTGGGGTACATATTTGTGACAGTGATTTCAAGTATTCCATAACAGAAGATTTGGAATTTTTACACACAGGGAAACTCAAGTAACTTGTCCAGGGTCACAGGGATATTAAGTATCAGCTGACATTTGAACACAGCTCTCTCCTGACTCAAAGTCCTCCATTCTTTCCACTGTTGTTGTTCAGTCATTTCAGTTGTGTCCAAATCTTCCTGACCCCATTTGGGGTTTTCTTGGTAAAGATACTGGAGCGGTTTGCCCTTCCTTCTCCAGCTCACTTTATAGATGAGGAAACTGAGAAAAACAAGGTTGAGTGACTCACCCAGGCTTGCACAGCTAGTGAGTGAGACTGAGTTTGGATTTAAACTCATGAAGATGAGTCTTCCTGAGTCCAGGGCTGGCACCCTATCAGCTGTGCCACCTAACTGTTCTGTTTTTGACCAGCACTCGTTATTACTATACAGAACTCTCACTGGGGAAACCAGCCGCCAGTGGACATCAATAAGTGTCTGTTCAGGAACCTAGTAGTCTTGGAGAGCTCCCCGAGGTCCTCAGACTGGGTCTTGTCCAGGATCACAGAAGGAAGCAGTTCTTAGTCCACTCTGCCACATTGCCTCTCACACCTATATAAACAAGGCATCGAAAGCAACTTACTTTGCTGAAGTTTGTGCTTTCTGCCTATGGAAAGCTGACTTATAAACCAAAAATGCTGCAACCATCTCTATCATACTTACAATAAATATGCCAACAGTATTTCCATTTTCCCTACAAAAATACATCTTATTAATGTCTTTGTCTTTATATCACAGTTGTTTTTTTTTACCCTCCCCCTTGAATAAAAACCTCCTTCACTCTTCCATTCTCAGCCCTCTTTGCATTCAGTGCCTTGCCAAAAATAATGAAAATGATAATACTAGCAAGATTAGAATTTGGGTGATCACCAGTCAAAGTACCGAGGGTATACTTTGTAGAGCCAGACAAAACGTGACAATTTTTTTTGGAGGAACAGAATATTTAGAATCTCAAAGAAATAATAAAAAAACCTAAGAATAAAGCTCTTCTAAAACTCAAGCTGTACTATAAAACAATAGTTTTAAAAACTTTTTGGTTCTAGTTAAAAAATAGAAAAGTTGATCAGTGGGATAGACTAGGAAAGGATAAAACCTAAGAACATAAATTATTCCCTACTTAATAAGAATTACTGGGGAACCTGGAAAGCAGCTTGGCAGATATTAGGTTCCAATTGAACCCTCTCTTGAAACAAAGTAGACCAATTACATTTTTAAAATACTTATAAATTGTTCAGATTGTACAGGTCTGACAAGCATACTCAATGTCCCTAACAGTCCCCTGACTCTAGGCAGTGAACAAGAAAGTAAGCTTCATTACCTGTTTTCTGGACCACTCTTTGATTCTTTAATCACTCAAGAATTCAGCTTTTGTATTTTGTATTTTATTTTTTATTATCTATTTTTAGTTTTGCTATCCCATTCTGCATTGGTATGTATATATATATCTCCCTACATGTCTCTGAATTCCTCATATCCATTGTTTAGGAATATGCCATCATAATCAAGTACCACAGTGTTTTTTTCTCCTGTCATTTATTTCCCAATTGATTGACACCCACTTTGACATCACATAAACCCAAACTGATACCCAGAGAGGTTGGGCCAATTCAGTTTCGCCAGAAGCATTTGAATGCCTAGCTTCCCACAGCCCCTCCAGCAGTGACTGTTTCTGGTTTTTGTCTGGTCCTTTCAGTTTTGCAACCTGTTTCCATTTGTTTGTCTCTTAATATTAGTGACTTGGAATATGTCTTCAAGTGGTCATTGGTAGTTTACAAGGCTTCTTTGGAAAGCTGTGTGTTCATACCCGTTTACCCCTCTTCTGTTGGCTACACTTTCTGTTAGTAAAAGGCCATCTCATCCACCTGTCACCCACTGAACTGCTTTTTCCAGTTCTTAAAGTAATATGCTGTTAGCTACTCTTGATGCATTACCCACCAAGCTCTGATGCTCTCTCACACCACCCATTCTTTGGGGATAAGCCCAAATTTACGATCTTGAATGTCTGTCACTCCTCTAGGGCAGGGCTCTGAGGAGAATGTGATGCTCAGTGCCCGGCGGGCAGTCTTCAGCCATTGCCGGTAGCATTTCCCATTGTTATTTGTATAATATGAATTCTTTTTTAAAAAGACGGTCGGGTACATTTCCATCTTTTCCTTGATGATCTGGCCCAATTCACTGTTCTTTATTATTATTTAACAATTCATTGTTTAACTTTATAGAGCCCTTGACTCCCACTTCACCTACACTCAGGTGTAGGTGTATCTACTCCTAGTCATAGACCTGAACCTGAACAGTTGTGTTACTTTCTGCAGAACTAAGCCAAGGATTCCAAAGAGAGGGGAGGAGAGAGTAACCAGGCAAACAACAAGGCAAAAAGTCCTCCATATGTAGAGAGTCAGAGACTTGCACAGATTCTCAGGCTGCCAGTGGGAGATTGAATTGTCCCGAGACAACTCATGTCCTAACTTAACTGCATCTCCCAGTCCTATTATCTCAGTCTCTCAGAAAACCGTTGCTGCCCCTCTCTCTCTCTAAAGGTTCTCTAGGCTGCCTCTTCACAGCACTTTCTCTGTCTTCCTCTGGTGACCTTTACCCCATAGAGATGTTGCTCCTGTCTAGTGGAATAGCTGCTGTTGCTGCTGCTGAATGCAGCTTTGCTCGCCAGGCTCCATGATGAGACTCCCCTAGTCAAAATCTGCCCTGGGCCAATCAGTCAACACATTTTTCAGCTATTTTGTTAGTCCTTTGGGTCAAAGTCTTTCTTTGTGATAAGATCCCTTCACTATTGAAATCAAAGGTCTAGTCCCTATCCCCAGCACTCCCCTTCATACCGACTCCCACAAGCCCTCTCAGTATTTAAATTAACTTCAGTAAATTTAACCAGCGCCAACACCAGTGCCATGTTTTTTCACTTAGCCATTGGAAGGGCAGAAAGATGCTAGTGGCCTTTTACTTGCATTCCTATAACTCCTCCCAGGTCACTGTTAAATAAGCATTCCTTTTCTTGGCTCAGATATTCAGGAGTTCAATTAAACAAAGGTGCAATTAAGCACCTACTGTGCTAGGTGCTGAGGCTATCAAAGCAACATCCAGAATGCTCTTGTCCTCTGGGACCTTATGTTCTTAGGTGGACACAAAGCAGAAATGAGCTTGTGGAAGATGATCTGAGGAAGGAGAGGGTAGTAACAAAGAGGGGGACACTTCTTAGAAGAAGGAATTCTGTGAATTAAGGGAGATAAAGATTCCATTGTCAACAGCCAGCATTTATGGAGTTCTTTCAGCTCTGCCAAGTGTGTTTTGTATAATTTTATTTGATCCTCACAGTAGGCCTGTTATCCCCATTTTACAGATGAGGAAACTGAGGCTAAGTCTGGAGGTGGGAGATTGAACACTAGGTTCTGGGAATAGCAAATAGGCAGGTTTGCCGAGAACATAGAATATGTGTGGTAAGCCTAGAAAGAAGGATAGGCCGGAGCCAGGCTGAATTGTTTTATGTTTGGGGTTTTTTGTTGTCTTTTTGTTGTTGTTTTAAATTTGGAGGCAAAATAGAGGAGAACAAAGGGATGGGATTAAAGAGGCAGGCCCCTGAAGAAAACAAAAGGAGATGAGCCCAAGAGCACCAGGAAAGAGGTTGACCCCAGCACTCCTGAGCAGCCTGATAAGAGAGGGTTTGAATGCAAGTGAGGGACCAAGCTGGTCCTGTAAGCCAGTCTGCTGCTGTGTTCTCTCATCCCTACAGGGACCCTTTCTGGTTTTATAACCCTGCCCCCATCCTACTTGTGGCCTTCGATCCCTGAGTCACTGAGTGTTATTACCTGCCTCCAGCCTCCAGCCTCCAGCCTCCAGCCTCTTGCTTACAGTTTAGGGCTTGAATGTGTAGCTGAGGAAATTTTGTTTGTGACAGTCAAAGCTACCCCTGTTTTTAATCTGTGTTATTCATAGAGTAAACTACAATTATAGAACCATTTCAGTTCAGAACTAGGTGAAAATTATTGTCAAGCTCTGTCCTGTTTGGCATTATCAACAATCTATTATTATCCAATCTCTCATAAACCAATACAATTACATTAAATGCTGCCCACTGCAAATAAACATCGAGGGGAAATTTCTACATGTTTAGATCTTGTGTTTGCAATAATATTTACTATTCTCCTTAAAAACAAGTTCTGGAAAAACAAATACCCGTCATATATGGCCATGCAGAGAAGATGTGGGCATTTCTGTAATATCTCCTGTAGTAAGGTCTAAGGTTGCCAGAGCCCTTCTCACTTTCAAAAGTCAAAGCCGACAACAGATAATAACAGTAACAGCTGGCATTTATGTACTGCTTTAAACGTTGGCCAAGTGCCTTCCATCCATTATCTCTTTTGAGCCTTAGAAGTCCTGTGAGGTGGGGACTTCAGTATTCCACAACTCCAGTGGCTCTGCAGCAGTGGTCCTCAACCTTCCTAATGCTGTGACCCTTTAATACAGTTCCTCATGTTGTGGTGACCCCCAACCATAAAATTATTTCCTTTGCTACTTCATAACTGCAATTTTGCTACTGTTATGAATCGTAATGTAATCCGATATGCAGGATGTATTTTCATTGTTACAAATTGAACATAACACACAGGAGTTCAATTAAACAAAGGTGCAATTAAGCACCTGTGCTAGGTGCTGAGGCAATCAAAGCAACATCCAGAATGCTCTTGTCTCTACAGTCTCACGAATGTGATTAAACCCACCCACGATGGTATTTTTTTACCCCATTTTGCGGACAATGAAACTTGAGGCCCAGAGTCAGACTTACTTGCCTTTGTCAGAGACAGGGTTTGAACCCAGGTCATTCTGGCTGTGGTGTATCTAAACTCAGAATTTAACCAAGACTTTCACCTAAGCAGAGAAATGCAGCAGATGCTGCCCAAAGCAAAGTGCTCCTCCCCTTGGGCTCTAGAACCTGTACTGTCCTCATGGGGCAGAGAACTCTCTCTGGCTTCTGATGGCTTTTCAAAGAGATATGCCCCTGCTGCCCTTTGGGTCAGCTCTACAGTGTTCCACAGAGTTGCCTGCCTCTCAAAGCAACTCAGTGGCTCTTGAGAATTCCTATATTCTAACACTTCACTCTCTCTCTCAAAGGAATTTTCACTGATATGTATTAATTCTTACAACCTCCCTGGAGTTCTTTCCTAATCTCCAGCTGGGAACAGGAAAGCAGATACTCCATGAAAATGGTATCATCTTGAACAACAGAGGGCGTGAGTGTCACAGCTGGGATGTGTATTCCAGAATCCCTAACTTAGTATTACTCAAATTGTGCGTTTTTCTCTAAAAATGGGAGAGCCCCAAGTGCCCAAAAAGCATCCTCCCTGTTCAGCTCATTAATTTGTTTGCTTTGGTATTTAAAGACAGAAAAAAACCAGTCATGATAGAGGAAGAGCTTAATGTAGAATGAAAGTCTGTGGTACCTGACTAGTTTATGGTTGAATAAATTGTGGTTATCTCCAAGTTCCACCAAAAAAGACTCATATTTTCTTCTCATGGTTCCCATCCTGACTCTATTAACAAAAACCCAAACTAGTTCATCTCTTGGGAAATTGAAAAGGCAAGTCCTTTTTGTGAATGCATATCCAAGTAGCCCCGGGTTTTATCTTTTGTTTCCATAGTTTGAACTGGAGTGTATGTGCTACTGTTACAAGTTTATTTTTCCCCTGTGATCAGTTCAGTTGTATGCATTTCACACTGCATCTTAATTTGTTTATGTCAGTTATGTAATAAATGCATTATCTGGATCCCCAGTTCTTTCATTCGTTAGCAGTGTTATATGGTAGATGGTGTCTCTGCCCTTCATGGTGCTGGGTTACTTTTGTAGTCAATGTAAATGCCTAAAGCAAAGTGCTTTGGAGTTATTGACTCACACTAACGGCACTTTGGGTCTTTGACATTTCAGCACTTAAAGTGTTGGTGTAATATCACAAGTAAGGCATTGTTCCTTTTCCCAACCCGTGCTCCTCTGAACTGTACATGTACAAAGAACTGACTTTTATGCTTTTATTTATTGGGATGAGTCAAGAGGTTATCTGAAAACCTGATTCTCCAAAAGCCTTGCCAACCTTTACTCCTCCTGGTCTGTGTCTGTGCTAGCAAGGTAGCCCTCTTTCAGATCAGTAGCTGCTTGCTCCCCAAAACCGGATAAGCTAGAGAACTGTTCTATGATGTTGTTGTTGATGTTTGTTCTTTGTTCTCGAAGGGAATCGTGACATCAGGGAGGTGATGTCTTGACATGCAAGTGAATTGGATTTAAGTGAGGGAGGGCTGTGCAAAGTCACCAGCCTCACTTTCTCCTCCAGAGCCATCTGGGTCCAGTGGCCAGAAATGGATCAGGATGACTGGAGATGGCCCTGTGCTATGATGGTGCTTTAAAGAAGTCAGATAAGATGGCCCAATCTTTCTCTGAGCTTACTTGGATCAGGCATATTCCTTGAGATCTTTCTAGGATTCAGTTGCAGGAATAAGAGATCATATAAGACCATATTCTGTTGTGTTTCCAAAGCTTCTCCACAGGTTGATGGGACCCTAATCTAGCATTCTGACCTTCAGAATAAAAGCAGCAGCATTCTAAGTCACTTACCACACATGAATCAAGCCTCCTTTCCCTCCTGAACAAATATAATGATAGGTTTCAAAGTAGTACCTAAGAGAGGCTTTCTTCTCCCAACACACCCAGTTCCATCCCATCTATAACCAACCTATAAACCAGAGGAGGCTTAGTTGTCACGCTAGGAGACTGGGCAGCAAGAGAACATAGCAAACCAAGGGATCGCAGGGATAGGGGTCTTGTTACATAGATACTTTAGACCTAGACAAAGAGCAGATCAGAGCCATGAGCTTGGTGAGGTTAGGAAGAAACAGGTGATTCTAACATAGCCTTGGATCCAGGCAAGAATGCAGAGGTCAGAGTCCAGGAGAGGAACAAATGGACTCCATGTCCAGGTAGGTCAGCAAAGAAAGGAATCAACAGGAGTAAGAATAGCGACCTGACTGTGATCTCATTTGTCTTCTGCTCAGACGCTGGGCCAAGTCCTTGAAGCATGTGAATGTACAAGGGTTTCCAGAGTGGGTGAGTGCAGTCAAAGAAAAGAGCCCTGAAGGTGCTGATTAATATAAGAGCCTGGGCAGCAGCTAGAGTGGGATTAGGAACAGCCAAGAAGAGGGCCAAGGAAAAGAAGAGTAAGGTTTTTATAAAGGCCTTTACTGAATGCTCAGTTTCCCATAAGCTTTTTTGTTTAAAATTTTTGTATCATTCTATCTGCAAATAAAACTGGAATCCTATCTAGATGACTTGTTCACCTACACACCTAGGCCCCCTTTACATGTCCCTTCATACAATGAACCTCCATGTATAGAGAACCTATGACTCTAATATGGAGCCTATGGAGGTTTGATATCTCTATATTAGGTCCATGTTAACTGCCTATGCTCATGCCTTTCCCCCATAAGAAAAGAGATGGAAAAGACAAGAGAGTCTTTCGTGATCTGCCGTCAGTGGTGCTTTGTCATTCTTTAGCAGATTACTAGTAGGAGCTCTTTGGCACCATTGGGCAGCCCCGTTGGGCAGCCCCACTAGTACATCTCTGCATCTTCATGATAATGTTGCTGAACTCCTACCGCAAACCAATGACTTTGCCGCATGCCATGGAAGACAGAAGTAAATCTAAGCAGTGACCCCTGCCCTTGAAGAATTTAAATGTGGTCGAATGATTGCTGCATCAAAATGGGCATGGGCCAAACCGAGAAGTGTGGAATGATTGGACACGAGCCAGGCAGGATCTGTCATAGCAGTTCCCATTTATTGATCTGAGAGCAGGGTTTATACAATGAATGTAAAGCAGTTATCTCTTAGGTTCCCTTGAGAAAATGTTTAATGTCTTTGTTCATTTACACACATCTGTATGTTTTAATGTCCTTGTTCCCTTACATAAATCCATATGTTTTAATATCCTTGTTCCCTTGCATTTCTATGTCTGGGTCACTGCTCGGTTACCATGTCCTAAACTCCTGCAAGTCAGGAAGAGATGGTGAGCCAATCTTAAGATATAATATAGCCTTCACAGGGAGCTGGCTTGGGAGAAATCCTGGACCAGAGTCTTCCCATGTATGGACTGGGTCAGAGACTGGCCCTCGACAGTTGAAGACACCAAAAATACTAATAACTCACATTTATGTAGTGCTCTCGATTTTGCAAGACCCTTTCTTGCAACAGCCCTGATGAAAGAAGGGAGTATAAGTATTATCTTTCCCCATCCCCTGCTGCTTCATTTTAAATATAAGGAAAATGAGGCCCTAAATGGTTACCAGGCTTGTCCAGGATTGCATAACTAGTAAATATATGGAGCTAAGTCTTCTTCAAGTCTCCTGACCTTAAATATAGTGTTCTTTCCCCCATGGCACACTTAACAACTTCACGTAGTGAAATGGAACTAAGGAAGTCTTTGGGCATGACGAGTAAGAGGAAGCTAGGTGGACTCGGGGTCAGGAAGACCCGAATTCAAATCCAGCCTCAAACACTTAATATCTAGGTGACCATGGACAAGTCACTGGACTTCCCTCAGCCTCAGTTTCCTCTGCTGTAAAATGGGGATGATAATGGCACCTACCTTCCAGGGTTAGGTTTTGAGGATCAAATGAAGTTAACATCTGGAAAGCACTTTGGAAACCTCAAAGTGATTTATAAATGCTTCTTGTTGTTGTTGTTGTTGTTGTTGTTACAATAGGTCAAAAAGGTAGGCAATATCATGGACCAGAGTAGTCAGAAACATTGTTGTGGAGGAATTACTTAACATATGAGTAGGCTTTGAATAGCCAGAGAGGAGAGGAGATATACCAGGACAGAAGAGAGTGGCACGAACAAAGGCCTGTCCACAGTTTTCTTGCCATTTTTTTTAACTTCCTCTACCTTGTCATTAATGACCTGTGATTTTACAAAACAGCAACAATAAACAGACAAAACCTTTGCCACGGAAGAATTTCCATTTGCCTCTTCTTGATCCAACTTGGTTCTCGGTTCTCTATGATATATTTTTAATTTGGTCAGTTTACAAAATTGCTCATTCATCTTGGTCTTTGGGCACACAGAGTTCTGACAGAACCACCCCTCATTCCCTCCAGGACGTCCTCTGTCATGTATCCAACTTCAGCCAGGTGTGACCAGAGTGTATCTCGAGGACTACCCATTATCAGTATTTGCATCCATTCTCACCCTGTCAAGCCTGCCTGCCTCAGAAATACATTTTGGATTTTCTATTTTGAAAGAAAAACTTTGTCACTTTACTGTTTACAGTTTGAGAATTAAAAACCATTGGCTAATTGGACATTTTGAAAGCCCAGCCTACCAAATAGTATATGCCTGCCATGTGCAATAACTGCTATGGTTTGGTATTTCTGTTCACCAGTGTTATAAATGAATGAATGAATTTTGTAAAAGCATTTATTATGTGCTTACTCTATGTAAGGCTCTATACTAAGCTCTAGGGGTAAAAAAAATATAAGAGAGAGAGAAAATCTCTCTGGTTTCAATGAGCTTACATTCTAATAGAGAGATATAACACCTATTGGGGTGCAAGGTAATGACCAGAGATAATGAATGAAGATAAAGGGCAACTGGATGAGGCTTCCTTTCCAGAATCAATATTGATTTGATTTTTCTTCCAAGAGCAAGAATTGGAAGGCTGAGGTTGGGGGCAAAGGTTCACATAGAGAAGCATGGCAGGGAAATGTCATAGAAGGATTAGCGACTCACATGAACAACTGAATGTTCCTTAGTTCCCATGAACATAGTTTAAAAATTTTTTTTCTCAGTATTTACATATCTCCAGCCTAGTCCTGGCTTGTCTTTATTCTCTTCCATCTGCCTTTTAATGTTGAATGGGGTTTCTGCACATGGCAAGATGCCATCATGTTCCAGGTCTATTGTTTCTCTTTTATCTCCTTCCATTTCTTTCCATAGATGAGCAAAGACCATGCTTTGGAGTATGGGTAGATACTGAACATTTTTCTCTTTGGGAAGTTCCTGTTGAAAGAGAGAAAGGGAGGGAGGGAAGGAGGAAGAGAGGAAGGAAAGAAGGAAGGACGGAAGGAAGGAAGGAAGGAAGAGAAAGAAGGAAAAAGGAAGAAAGGAAGGAAGGTAGGAAGGAAGGATGAAAGGAAGGGAGGAAGAAGAAAAAGGAAGGAAGGAAGAAGAAAAAGGAAGGAAAGAAGGAAGGAAGGAAGGAAAAGAAAAGGAGAGTAAGAGAGAACAAACTATGAATTTTTGGTTCAACACACCTTGTAGCAAACTGTGATGGTCTGCGCTGTTTCCAGATGGTATAATTCTTAGTGGGTGCCTTTGTGCACTTTTCCTTCAACACCATTAAAAAATTTATTCCTAATAGCATTTTTATTGGACAAGGAAGAAAAAATAATCAGCCCTCCCAAAAACCATTAACGAATGATAAAGATAGTAGATATTTATCTTTGAAGTGAGGTCAAGGTCTTTGAGGAAGGTTTCCTTTCTCACGATAGATTTCTATCAGTATCACCATCACTGAGGAGGGCTTCCTATCACTTTGGGGGTCTCTGGGGGCTGACTTGAGCCAAACCAGTTGCCTTGCTTCCTGCCCATTCCTTTCTTGCCGATGAGCTCTGTCTTACCTTACCACTTGTATCTGCTGGGGCACAGGTCAAAGGTTGGGGTTTGACACTGAAAGAGAACCATTAGCAAAGACAGCCATCCTGAAAGCAGGAGCAGCAGCCAGTTCCAGGAGCCTGAAAGACCTGGCTGAGACTAATAGTAATATCTTGTATTTCTATGCATGTATTTGTGATCGTCTAAAGGAACTCTGAGTGCTTTATAGACGTTTCACTAATCCATGTGGGTTGGAAGGTTGTTTTTTTTTTTCTAACAATGAGATTTTTTTTTCCTGAGGCTTTGTACAAATAGCGGACTCCTAAAAAAATGGAAAATTTCATTATTCATAACAATGAATTCTCTACTTCAGCAGAACCAGTCTTGATAATTTCCTTTTTCACCAAAGTTCTATTCATATTTACATGCCACATTTGAGCGAGTACTGAATAAAATAATAATCATGAAAATAGTGTTTGTTCTAGCCCCTTCTTTAATTTCCCATGTCTTTATTTTCCTCCCTACTTAATGAGAATTTTCTTTGTCCTGAATTATTACACTTTTTCATCAATCCTCTCATGAGTTCTTATTTTTAAATTATTCTTATTATGACTATCCCTAAATGCTTTAATTCCCCAAACCGGGGTCATTTATAGTCCTGTCCTTGCCTTTTAATTCCAGAGAATCTTTCCTCTTACCCAGCACCACATTCAGCGGTCATTCCTTTGTTTCCAGTAGCTACTCCCAAAATATGTTTGTTAGATAATCAGCCTTTCTTTCATTCCCAGGTCTAAATCTCGGTGTTCTAGTATTTGACAGGTCCCTTAACCAAAAATTTCTCATTTGGATGAGCTATGACCTTTCTGTTTCACACAACTCCTTAAGCTTTGTTTCTCCTTTATACTTCTAATTCACAGATTCATACGTTTGTTCCTCCATACACTTTCCCTAGTTTATCTCTCTGCCAGAACTGTGTTAGAAGGAACTCCAAAGCATTCTCCCATTCCCTACCTTAATCTTCTCTTGTTTAAATAAGCCTAAGAACAAAATTCCTATTAATTGGATGTTCATCAATGGAGCAAATCTTCCTTCCTGCCATATGCTGGCTCATTTCGACATCTCTAAATAAACCTTGCTTTTTATGCCTATTCACCCTTGGACCTTCCTCTCTCTGCACAGCTAACTCTTTTGTTCTTTAATCTATCATTATATCATTTCCCCTTCTTCTCTTTTCCTCTTATTACCACTCTCCTCCAGAGTGTCTTCAGGTCCACCAACTGATTGCTTTCCTGAATTGTCTTGCATTTTTGCTGTTCACTTTACTTACTTCTTATCCAAGTCCATAGAACCCAGCGCCAGGCATGCTGGAGAGAGAACAGGGTTTCTTCTTCCCTTTAAATTGCCTACCTTACATAATCTTTTTATCACGTAATCCTTAAATCACATTTGCTTAGCCTTCATATTTCCTTCCCAAACTTGCTTTCCTTTTTTAAAAATAGACTTTTATTAATGTCTTTATTTTTACATTATCTATATTTCCCACCCAACTATCAGTTTTTTCTTTAATTTTTAAACATTTTTATTTAAAAATTTGAGTTCCAAATTCTATCCCTCCCTCTCTCCTTCCCCTCCCTCTCCTCCCCTCCACTGTCAGACAGGAAGCAATCAGATATAGGTTATACATGTGCCATTATATAAAACTTTTTCATATGAGTCCTTTGTATAAGACTTGAATTTAAAAAAAGAATGAAAGTTTAAAAAAATAGCCTGCTTCAGTCTGTATTCAATCAATATCAGTTCTTCCTCTGGAGGCAGATGGTATGTTTCATCATTAGTCCTTCGAGATTGTGTTAGATCATTGTATTGCTGAGAATAGCTAAGTCATTCACAGTTTTTCATTGAACAATATTGCTGTTACTATGTACAACTTTCTCCTGGTTTTGTTCACTTCACTATGCATCAGTTCATGTAAGTCTTTCCAGGCTTTTCTGAAATCATCCTACTTGTCATTTCTTATAGCACAGTAATATTCCATTACAATCACATACCACAGCTTGTTTAGGCATTCTCCAATTATGGGCATCCCTCCAGTTTCCAATTCTTAGCCACCACAAAAAGAACTGCTATAAATATTTTTGTACAAATAAATCCTTTTCCCTTTTTTTTAAAAATATCTTTGGGGTGTAGACCTAGCAGTGGCATTGTTGGATCAAATTTTATAGCCCTTCGGGCATAGTTCCAAATTGCTCTCCAGAATGGTTAGATCAGTTTGCAACTCCACAAACAGCAGTACAGTAGTGTCCCAGTTTTCTCACACATCCTCCAACATCCAACATTTTCCTTTTTGCCATATTAGTCACCCCACAGGTGTGAGGTGGTACCTCAGAGTCTAACTATCACTTTTTTTATTGGCCCCTACCCTGCTGGCCTATATTCCTGCTTTTATTTTTATTTTTTTTTAACTCTTGTTTATTTTTAGTTTACATCATTCATTTCCATGAGATTTTGAGTTACAAATTTTCTCCCCATCTTTCCCCTTCCCACCACCCCAAAACAGCCATCCCACTGTATGCCCCCTCCCCAAATCTATTCTCTCCTATGTCCTCCCCCATCACCCCTCTGACTTTCCGGTAGGACAAGACGGATCTCCCTGCCCCAGTACCTGTGTATCTTATTTCCCAGTTGCATATAAATAATAATAATGATTATATATATATTTATATATATACACACATACATATGTTTTTAACATTAGATTTTAGAACTTTACATTCTAGATTCTTTCCCTTTCTCCTTCATCGCCCACCCCCACAGGAAAGACTAGCAATTCGATACAGGCCATACATGAACTATCACTTTTAATGAAGAATTTTTTTAAAGAGTGAAAAAATGCAGCAAAACCAGTAAACACTTTGAAAAAGTGTGATGTTTTATGCAGCGCTCCATACCCACGGCCTCTCCTTTGGCAAGACAGCGGGAAGTGTAGGCATCTCCTCTTACCTCTCTTTTGGGGTCAATCTTGACCATAATAACTCCACAAAATTCCGTTTTGGCTGTTCTTTCCACTTACGTTGCCATCATCATCTGTATTACTTTCATGAGTCTGCTGATTTCATCTGCATCAGTTCATGTGAATCCTTCTTTGTTTCTCCGTATTCATTGTGCTTGTCATTTCTTATAGCATAGTAAAAGTCTGATTTTCCTGTTTCCCTTCTTACATCGCTGGGCAAAATCAGTGTCTGTTGCTTGTTTCAATGGAATATGTATCAATAAGGAAGGGGTAAAGGGCACTGGCAGAGTCTCTGAAGTAGGAAGGACATCCCTGTGTAGTAATTCCTGAACACAAGCACATAGGTCAGTTTGTGCTCCTTGCTGAAGTGTGGAGGCTAGTGGAGGATGGGAGCAGGAGTGCTACTTGAGTAAACTGAGGATTATCTTCTCAGGCTAATTCATGAGACTCTTTCTTACTTTGCCAGGCTTCTCACTTTCTTGTCCTGTGGATTCAGCTGTAGTTGCTCTGTTTCTGCCACATTATTCCTCTTTTAGGGCATTTTGAGAATGAGGATTGTAAAAAAAATGTCTATTTCTCCATTTTGTTGGTCACGTGTTCCCTGACTGCAAAGTTAATCACAACCTATAAAATTTCATATTCAGAAAAGCAAATTTCCATTATTTTATCTTCATACTGTTGAGGTTTGCTTAAATAGGACAGTGGCTAGATGATCCATTGCTAGATTGAGTCCACCCATTGGCTGATGAATAGGCCTTTCCAATTTATTAGCCCACGTAGGGGACTCCACATAGCAATGTATATGTAGCCAGAAGCAGTCAGACAGCACTTGTGGATGCTCAAGTCCTTTACCTGGTCCCCTGGGTGCCCCTGGGTAAAGAATATTATCCTATACTCCAAGGTGGTGAGATGGGGGATCTGTTACACTCTAAGTAGATTTTCTCTTGTTAGTCATCTTAGGAAGTAGGAATATTTAATCCTTGTCTTTTACATGAAATATCCAGATTCTTTACACATATATAATTTTTCTGGTCTTTCCCAGCTGGATCAGCCCTCTTTATTAAGTCTTAAAAGACTATTGCTTTGTGTGGGCAAGGATCTGCTTCTATAGTTAGCACATTTTTCATTCTTTCTGCTCTATTAGAATACAGATATTACTTAACCTTATTTTATTCCCTTTCCTTTTTGTGATCAGTATCACATAATACATCTCAGAGGTCCTTTGTAACTCTTAGTCTATGATTTTACGATTCCTTGATCATCTTCTGGCTAAAATGAGGGGAATCTCTTCCAAACTTCTAAAACTAGAAAAACATCTCATTTGAAAATTTTTCCCCCAAAGACTCAAAAGAAATGCCCCCTGGCCCCAGTCCAGTTCTTTCTAGCACTGAGTAAAAATTATAATAGTTGACTTGTTTGTGATATTTAAGGCTTACAAAGTAGTTTACATACCTAACAATAAAGAACCACTTCTGGTCTTCAATAAGTGGGATCACTGATGTCTCCCTTCCATTAATGGGCCCATCTACTCTGGATCTTTGCCCATGGTCCAGGCCAAGTTCAGCCCTCAGGGATACTGGCCTCTAACAAGAGAGTTTGGGTTCCTGTTTTTCTTACTTTTTGACCTATGAAACTATCACCCTGGGAAGGAGGAAGGGCCATTGGGAAGAGGCATCACTTAAGGCTTAATTTTGATTCATGTATAGGGTTTCCTTGAAAGGGAGAGTACAGATTTACTCAATGCACAAATAAGTAAACAAATACTTACAATCATTATCTTGATAACAGGATAAATACTTCCAATTCCTCAGGTAAGAACTAATATGAAGATATGCCATTTTTCATTTCTGTTATGTGCAATAAACTGAGTAATGACTACCAGAAACAATATCTGCCTATCTTTGTTCAGGGCAGTGTAGTTCTTCTTCAAGCATTCAGCCTGATGACCTGATCTCAGATATTCCCCAGAATGTGTTAGCTTAGCAGATTCTATTATCTAGAGGTCCTTATCAGCCTAGACTGAGCATGTTTCCTAGAAATAAGATAGGGTCTCATCAAAGACATTTCTAAGCCAATTGGTACAAAAGGGATAAGTGGTTAGCATAAAGCCCCTCAGCAGATATGGCATTTTGCTTTTACTGATGTTTCTTCTCCTCAGATGATGGGGGGAGAAGACTGAGGCCATCCATTTGCAAATTCCCACATGGGATCGTTCCAGAGTGATCTTAGGAGAACTCTGATGAGTATGAGGAAAGTCACTGAGCAGAAATATCTGCCTCATCCGTAGATAACAGGTTCATGGGGTCATGTGTCCGTTGCAATGTAGCATGATTACCCCCATGTCCAGATTGATGATGGACCATGCTCATTCCCTGCTTTTCTCATCAACTTCATTGTTCGGTCTGGAGGAGCCAAATGATGTCTCTGAGTGTCATTACCATGCTCTTCAAATAATGGCCCATAGCAGGAAGCATCAGTGTTCTTCCTCCATTGGGCCTCACCACAAAGTGGAGAGCCCTTAGTTGTCCAGTGTCCTCTCTCTGGGTCTCAGACCATTCAATCTGACCCATGGCCCATCCAAGGAATTGGTATAAATAATAATCTTATCTACTCAACCTTCCAGAGTCCTTCATACAGTTGGTAAGGGAGGGTTCATTCTCCAAGACAAAAAGATGGAGGAAGTGTGTTCTGTTTTAGTCTTTTTAGGTTATGATGTTCATTGTCTGTATTTATCTAAAGATAAATACGATGCAGATTGCATCTTTAAACATAACTGATTATCACCACAGCAAAAACTTTGGCATTTTGTGTCTCGCTTTTTCAGTTTGCATTTTTAAGTAAAGTTGAGTTGTTAATTTTAAGAAAATTAAATTCATTTGTTTTAGTTTCTTTAGTGTGAAGAATAAAAATTATATCTTCTGTGATTAAATATTGAATAAATGTTCCCCATAAAAATAAATGCCTTTTATGAGCTGTGCTTCCTGTGCACAGCCATGTCCATCTGCTTCTGCTGCATTGTACCTGCCTCTCACAGATCAGAAGCTTTTCCTGGTAGTGGCCACTCCTGCCATTGGCGTGTCTTCAGGCATGCCAGATGAAGGGGGAGGCAGGAGAGCTGAAATATAGAAACCTAAATAAAGGCTCTATATTATTTCTTTAGAAATGTGTTCCAAGCTTTCAGGTTCTCCCGAGCCACATTCTTGATGGGTCTACCTTTGGGTCTACAGTGACTCTTGATGCTCCGGATGAAGAATCTAAGGGAGAGGCTTTGGTCCAGCCCTCCTTAAGCCCCAGTTCAGGCCTCCATTTACATTCCTCTCCACATCCCAGATCTTCCTGGGATCTGATTTCTGGAATTAGATTGTCTTTCCAGCAGACAGCTCATACCTAAGTCCTCTCTAAGCCCACTTTCTTCTTGCACTGCTCAATGGTATCACTCTAAAATCCAATCAGAAATTACCATTTTACCTCCAGGTGTTTTTTTTCCCTGAAATCAATCAGAATCAGGACATTTTACTCTTTTCTGCCCTGGCATGACTAATGTTCATTAGCTACTTCCAAGCTCTTCCTGCTTTTCTCCCAGGCTGACCTAGCCACGACTCCCAGTTTGCTTAGAGGATTTCCCTCACCTGGCATAGCCACCTCTGGAAAGTGGATATGGGGGGGGGGGGCATTATTAACTCCACTTGACATAGGAATAGACTGAGGTTCTGTAAAATGAAGTGAACTCTTCTATCTCAGTAAGTGGAGAGGTCTCAGAAATGAGCCATTTCTCTTCCAGGTGCGGTTTTGTGCAAGGAAAATCCTAAGATCCTAGGAAGTAACCCAGAGACTATCTAGTCAAATCACTTGTATCTTACTGATAAGAAAACGGAGGTCCAGAATATTAAGTGAGCTAGCAAACTCTGGGGAAACAGACCTGTGTTGGCACTCCACAGTCATCTCAGTGAAGAGGCGAACGACATCGTCTTTACTTTGTGCTAATACCATGGAGGAATTTGTCTTCATGTGAAACATCCTTGACTGGAGGATCTCAATCCACCAGCTAACTAAACTTACCAGGCAGGGTCCTTGTGACACAGAGAACAATAAAAAGAGTATTGTCCCCCTTTTCAGTGTGGAGAAGTTAAATTCAGAGACATTCACATTTTCCCAAAGTCACCAAGTTCCATAATGATTGAATTTGATTTGACATTTGAGATTTCCAAATTCATATTCTAAGCTCTGTCTGTAACAAAAGACATTTGCAACTGTTTTCGTGTAATACTGAGCTGGTTTCTGTACAGGATTTTTGGGGGTGAAAGGCAGTGTGGAGTGGTGAATAACATGTGCTAGACTTGGAATTGCAAAGACTTGGGTTTGAATTCCATCTTTGACATTTATTTGGAGTCTCAGTTTTCTCATCTGTAAAAAGGCGATAATAGTACCTACTGTTAATTTCACAGCTTTGTTATCAGGCTGAAATGAAATAAGCTGTGTAGGGTTTTAGAGGTCACTAGGTAGCACAGTGGATAGAGCACAGGATCTTGAGTCAGAAAGACCTCAATTCAAATCTGGCCTCAGACACCTATTAGCTGTGTGACCTTGGGCAAGTCACTTAACCCTATTTGTCTCAGTTTCCTCATCTGTGAAATGGACTGGAGAAGGGCATGGCAAATGACCCCAAGATCCCTGCCAAGAAAACCCCAAGTGGGGTCATGAAGTTGGACATGACTGAACAACGACAAGAAGTAGGGTTTTAAGCTTTGGTAGCTTAAACCTTCACTCAGAGTTTTGGGATACCCTGTATAAAACATTTTACCCTCTTTTAGAGCACTTATATGAATGTCTGTTGTTACTGTTTTTATTATTTCTCTTACGCCCCATAAGAGACAGCTATTTCTGGGGAAAATATATGAAGGACTTTTTTCCTCTCTGTGTCCCAGAAAAGTTTAACCATCAGGTCACCAAAATATCAGAGAATCTCCTAATCATAAAACTGGAGGGGCCTCAGTTTGGCCATTGAAGCTGGCCTCTGCATAATCGTCTGTGTCCTCACTTCTGTTCTAAGAGCCCTCTACAGCCTTTTCAGCGGCTCTTGGTTGTTTTTAAGCTATTTCAGTCAGGAAACTCTTCCTGAGCCTGAACATTGTTTCCACATGCTTAAGTGCCCAACAATAAGTTACTTTTTATTTTGTTATTATTTTCAAAAGACAAAATTTTCTGAGGGAAATTCATGGAGGCAATTTTTTTTCAAGAGCATAGGACTCAAATATTTTTGAAAATTTAATTGAGAATGCACAGTACTAGCCCTTCTAGGGTCTGAACATTTATTCTAGTTATGCTTGTGCATTGTGTACTTTTCCATGCTGAATACCTGAAACTATAAAAGCAATAAATAATGGTAATAATTTTCAAACGTTCTGTTCACTCACCTGGAGGTTTGTTATCACAGGATTGGCGATAGTTGATGCATCTCATTGCAAGTAACTTGACTTATCAAAGTCACCACATGGCAGAATAGCTCAGGTTAACCCATTGAAATAGGAAGGAAAGAAGGAAGGAAGAGAGAGAGAAAGAAAGAAAGGGAGAGAGAGAGAGAGAGAGGGAGAGAGAGAGAGCACAAGGGGGAGAGAGAGAGAGAGAGAGGAAGGAAGGAAACTTCCCATTCAAGTGAAGAATAAATTATCTGGAGTGAGGGGAGAGCTTCAGGAAGTTAGTTAAAATGAGCTGCTTCAGTTCCCCTTTGTTTAAATCTTTTAATTCAGTGACTGAGATCACAGATGTTTTAGGCAGGTACTACCAAAGCTGCTCTGCTAGTCAGACTCCTGAGTGCACTCCTGAGAACTGGGATGGAAGAGGTGCCCAAAGGGATCTTTGCCTTATCTCTCTCTCTTCTCACTATTTGCATATTCCGGTAATTTAGGTGAGCTTAACAACCTTGTCTGACTCAGAATTATTCAAAGGAAGATTGCTTCTTGGAGAATAGATTGTGGCTGAGGGAATCTATCCAGCACATCCTCCAGTCCTTTCTCTTGGGCCTAGTGTTGACACATTGGGTGAGACGCTATCTAAGGATAGTGCTAGTTCACATCTATCTGTGAATTCATCCTCAAATTGAATTTTTGCCCAAAGCCTTTTGCCAAGGACAATCAGGCTCCCCTCTGACCTTGGACAAGTAACCTCACCTTCCTGGGACTCAATTTCCTTCTTGTAGAAGGAAAGGATTAAGCTCAATGTCCTCTAACATTCTCTTCCAGCACTAGACCTGTGATCTTAGAATCTAATGTTCAGGCTGTGTGAGGAAAATGGCTTTTCATCATAGATCACAGTCTGTGAGTTCACGCATGAGAAGTCCTTCACTATAAGATTTGAGTAATTCAATTCAACACTTATTAATGCCTACTCTGGGCCAAGCACTGTGCTGGGTGGGGATACAAAGACAAAGACATCCTTCCTGTCCTCAGGGAGCTTATGTTGTCCTGGGGGCATGGAATCTGTGCATAGATAAGTATAATGCAAGATCATTTGAGGAGGCCAAGAGCATGAGAAACCTAGGGTTTAATGGAAGAGGTAAGAGTTCTGACTGGTGGAGTTGGGGGAAGAAATGTGTCTTGGGCACAGAGAACAGCCCACATGTGTGTGCATAGATGAGAAACGACATGTCAGGTTCATAAACAGCTGCTGGTCCAGCTTGGCTGGAACACGGGGTGCACAAAGCGGGCAATATGGAATAAGACTAAAAGGTAGGGGCAAACCACCATGTAGCAGCCCTTCAGTGCCAGGCTTTAAAACATCTGAGGTATGTACTCTTATCCAAGGGGTAATAGGGAGTCACTGAATGTTTGTGAGCAAGGGGCTCACAAAGTCAAATCTGCCTCTTAGGAAAATGATTTTGATAGCTGTGTGGAAAATGGATTGGAGAGGAGAAAGATTAGAGGCACAGAGACTTGTTAGGAGGGTCTTGTACTAGTTTAAGTGAGATATGGTGAGGAATGTCTAGAAATGTCCACTAAGGCGACTGTTGCCTGTCTTTTTGGGCCATAGACCCCTTCGGCAGCTTGGTGAAACCTATGGACCCCTTTTTCAAGGCAGTGCTTCAATAGCATAAAATAAAGTATATAGAATTACAATGGAAACAACATTTACTGAAATGATGGTGTTATTTTTCTCATCCAAGTTCACAGGCCCCATCTACCCACCCTGAAATCTATCCACAGACAGTCTGTGAACCCCAGGTTAAGAACTCCTGCTCTAAGACATTTAATCCAAGCAAACAAATCAGTGCAGGCCTTCAAAGTCGAGGCCTGAAAGAAATTTAGCCAGAATTGAAAGAAATCTGTTGGAGGCATTTAGCAAATTTAATAAAAGTAGAAAATTTACCCCCTAGTATCAGTACCAAGCATCTAGCGCAGGAAGGGGGGCAGGGCGTGGAATCTGCAGCCTCAAGGCCACGTAGGGTTGTGAGGTCACAGGTTCCCCACCTCTGATCTAGTGCTTACTATTATTATTGTATCCTGAGACCATGGTTTAAAGAAATACATATATACATACATATATATATATATATATATATATATATACATATGTACATATATATATGTATATATACATATATACATATATATATGTATATATGTGTGTATGTGTGTATACATATAAATAGATGCATATTTATCTGTGTCTATATATACATGTACATATATGTGTATGTGTATGCACATACACACATCCTGCAATGAGGGGGGAAAGCTGTAACTATGTTGAGTAAGAATGATTTAACCCACAGTGTGGAACTTTCCCACAAGATCTCCAAGGTCCTTTCCAGCTCTGAAATTCTCTGATTCAATGACTGTATGATTTTGGATTAACAAGTTTGGATCTAGGTAGGGTTTAATATAATCCCGGTAGAGTTAGAGACTCCTATCAAAAAAGTACTCAGTTGAGAGAATAGTTCAGTTGCATGAGGCCCAAGTCTCCTGCTTAGAAATCAGCAGTTTCAAGAGTTCTTATCCCTTGCTTCCCCAAGAGAATTTGAATGTCTTCAGACAATCAAGCCCCAGAAGCGAATTTGCAATTTAAAATGTATTTCCCTTCAGTCACAGCTAGGTCATATTCTGCTTGGTGAAGCTACAACCACAAAATTTCTCTCCTTGGGACTTGACATGGTCTTAATTTGCATCTGATTTTTGGACCAAGAAAAATCCATATAGAGATAAACATCATTCCTGCAGCACACACAGCCTGAATTCATATCCAGGACAGGGAAACAAAACAAAATGTCATATTGTTTCTCATCACGCCGCTTCACTTCTCTGGCCAGAAGGAAACTGTATCCCTCTCTCCTCTATCACAGTCTCTCTTACTCACTGGCCATTCCTTTCTTCTCTGCCTTTGAGCTCAAAAGCATAACAAAGCCAAGTCTGCGAGCCACCATTTCTTTCTTTCATCTTTTCACAGAAAGAAAAGTGTCTTACTCTCCTTTGTAATTTTTCCTTTCATTGCTACTTCACTGAACTAGATTTCTCATTTTCTGCCCTCTTTCCCACTCCCCACCCCCTCTCTCATTCTTCCTATTCTACTTCTTTCTGAAATTCAGCTCAGGGTCCTTCTTTTCCTTCTTCTCATGATTTGGGGGGCAAAGGTCATGGGATGTGGAGCCGGAGGAGCTGGGTTCGAATCCCAGCTTTGCTACTTCCTGTCTCTATAGCTCTTAAATGCTCATCTTCCCATTTTTGAAAATGGAAGAGGTTGGACCAGATGACCTCCACAAATCCCTTCCAGATCAAAATCCTGCCATCCTACATCTACCAATTCAAACAGAAAATGATAATTTTGGCATCCTTAAGTTGCATTTACTACTGGAATATTTCACAACCGTCTCCATTATTATCACTGTGGAGTTTCATGAGGTGTGTATAGGGGAAAAATGTAATAAAATCAAATTCCATTGTGTCAGACCCAGGGATCCCAGGCCTCAGATGCTTATAGCTTTCTTCATTCTCCTTTGGAAAGCAAAAGGCTTTCAGGGTTGGGAGCCGAGAGGGGATGGTTCCATCTAATTAGAAGCGTTCAGAGATGGAAGTCCTGACAAGTACCTTGGCATTGCAGCTTATTCGGAAGACCTTGAAGATATGGAGAGGGGTAGGGCACAGATTTGAATGCTAAATTCAGAACATAGAAGGGGAGGTGGGCTCAGATGCCAGAATCCCACCAAGTGCCCCAGGGAAGTTAGAATCCTTACTTAGAGAGCAGAAACAACAAATATGTAAATTCTCAATCCACTTCCTCTTGCCATTCACTTGAGAACCACTTCTTCCTTCTTTTTCCTTCTCTTTTCCCTTTGATTGACCATTACTGCTTCTGTCTCGCATGGCCCTTTGTTGCATTTCTTGTATTTTATTCTTTTTTCACCCACCTTCCTGTTTCCCTCCACAACAATCGAAATCTGTTTTTCTCAATATATTCCTACAACTCAAAGGGGCTCATAAAGATTCCTCCACATTTACCGCAAACAGGACTACACACAGAAATGCTGCCGGAGCAAATGACTGGTCCTGATATTTTGGATGCTTCTCTAGGGAGGTCATTTCCCATCCTTCCCTGCTTCCCTCATCCTTCTAACTTTGTTTTACTCCCCAGACTGCCCTTCCCCATTCTTCATGCATGGAGCGTTCATATTCTCTGAACACTGAATAGAATCCATAATCCCCTACTGTTCTCCCTGAGACTATTCTGCCAGATCTTACCATGGAAAGATCCTCATTCTGCCCACAAAAGCCACATGCCTGAAATACCAGGTTAGGACTTATGGCTTTGCTTACATATGTAGCCCATGGATGTTATATGGAACTTTTTCCCAGCCCACACTCACACTGACCCCAGGCTACCAGATCTCCTCCACAGAGCACTAGGCATATCCATGAAGGGGTGGAGCTTCTTTCTGTAGTGTTATCAGCTTCAACCTAAAGTCTGGTATGTTCTTATTATTAATCACCAGTTAAAATTAGTACTTCCTTCCCCAGTGTTAGCACCCCAGGATCATTTAATCAATTAGCTTTTACAGAGAGATATTTACCGAGAAGATGTAGCAAGAACAGAAGTATTCTTTTGTTCCCATAACACCTGGGGATGTACTTTCTCCTGTACTAGCTCAAACCCTGGGGGAAAATGGGTACAGCCTTAAAACAGTTGCTATAAAGCATTCACACTGCCAACTTCATTTTCAAATGCAGCACAACCAGTAGGTGAGTTGCTGTGTCCTCTCTTGACCTCCTTTCATTCTCTGGGTCAAGCAGGTCACTCAGGGCTTCATTCTTCACTGGGCTCAGCTAGCTGTAAAATCTGCCTTGGATACCACCTCCTGGACCACTGGTAGCTTATTCTCCTTTTTAAAAAGCTATCATTTATTTTTAACATTTTGTTTCCTTTTAAATTCTGAGTTCCAGATTTTCTTCCTCCCTCCCTCCTATCCCTCCCCTATCCACCAAGAAAGCAAACAATATGATATCAATTATACATGTGAAATCATCTCAAACATGATTAGCTATATCGGAAAAAAAAAGGCCAAAAAGAGATGAGAAAATTATATTTCAATTTGAACTCAAAATTTATCAGTTCTTTCTCTGGAGATGGATAGTATTTTTTTCATCATGAATCCTTTGGAATTGTCTTAGATCATTGTTTTGATCAGAGTAGCCAAATCTTTCACAATTAATCATTATTACTGTACACAATGATCTCCTGGTTCCTCTCACTTCACTTTGCATCAGTTCATAAAGGTCTTGCCTTGTTTTTCTGAAACCATCCCCCTCATCATTTCTTATAGCACAATAGTATTCCATCACAATCGTACACCTCCACTTATTCAGCCATGCCCCAATTGATAAGTATTACCTCAATTTCCAAATACTTTACCACCACAAAAAGAGCTGCTATAAATATTTTTATACATATGAATCCTTCTCCTTTTTCTTTGATCTCTTGGGAGATATTACTAGTGGTATTGCTGGATCAAAGGGTATGCACAATTTTATACTCCTTTGGTCATAGTTCCAGATTGTTCCCCAGAATGGTTGGACCAGTTCACTACTCCACCAAACGATTCATTACTATACCTATTTTCCCTCATCCCCTCCAGCATTTGTCATTTCTGATAAGTGTCAGATGGCACCTCAGAGTTGTTTTAATTTGCCTTTCTCTTTGATTTAGAGAATTTTTTACATGACAATAGATAGCTTTAATTTCTTTTTTGGAAAACTGCTTTTTCATATCTTTTGATCATTTATGACTTGGGAAATGGCTCTTGATTTTACAAATTTGACTCAGTTCCCTATATATTTGAGAAATGAAGACTTTACCAGAGAAATTTGCTGTAAAATTTTCTGATATTACTGCATTGTCTACGGTACTTTTTAGCAAAACATAATTTCTCATTTATTTAGGTCTATTTTTGCTTTTGCTTTGTCTAAGATGATTGCTACCCCCACTCTCCTGGTCTGTGCTCTGATCTTAACCCAGGAAGGACCCCTATTCCTCTGTCGCCACAAATATTAGTGCTCCTCTTGGCCCTCTAATTGTGACCAAGGCCCCTGCTCTTTTGTGACTGTTCATAAACATTCCTCTCCAACCTGGAATTGGGCCCAGGAACTGTTTGTGGTCAACAGAGTTGTCAATCAGTGCCAATTGCACCCAGTGCCAGCAAAGGGTTCTCTGTAATCTCTTTCTGACCAGGTCTGACCATCCCCCCTGCCCCCAACCATCTCTGGGCTGAGAGCTCCTGAAGCTGCTGCTGCTGCTGTCATGGTGGCCACCTCCAAGGCCTATTGCTGGTGCTCCTGCCATGTTCCAGGTCTGCATCTACCCTGGTGTTACAGACCTGTCCTGCAGACCTCTTAAATTTTCTTAGGCTGGGAAAAAATGTCTCCCTCTGGCAAAGGTCTCTGTTGGCTCTGCCATTTCAAAATTTGACTTGAAGTGTTATTTTAAAGTTGTTTGGAGGGAAATGTTGGGATATTTCAGCTAGGTCCTGGCCTATACTCCACCATCTTGGCTTCACACCCCTGGCTTAGTCTCCTGATCTCTCTAAACTCACAAGGAAGGAACCCCATCCTGATCTTACCTTTAAGATCAGGAAAAAATAAATGCAAAGGGACTAAGAGCTCATATTCATGGCCATAGATGGAGAGATTGAGATCCATATGTCTTCCTTCATTTTTTGTCAGGCAGGAAAAAAGTCCCAAGTCATCTGATTGGTGGTATTTGTAGGTGTTCTCAGTTCCACCTTGGTGATTAGCTGGAAGGCTCCTCCTCTTTACTGGGAAAGCAGACCAGAAATAACACCCACATGTGCTCCATGTGGGATGGTTCCCTGCAGAACCTGGTGCCAGTCCACACCCACCGACCCACCCACATATACACCCTAATATACAAATTATCTGGCATCAAAGCACATAGAAATTATGTCATTGTGTCTTGTCATAAGAACACAGGATCCCACATTTAGATCTGGAAGAAATCCTGGGATTCATTTAATACAATTCCCTCTTTTACACATGAAAAAAACCAACACTCAGACAAGCCTGAGCTCACACAGTCATGGAGCTCCTGAGCCAGAACTTCTCTCACAGCACACTCCACCTGTCTGTCAAGATGTGCTATAGTGGAAGTCAAGAAACACTGTCATTTCAGCATGGCCAGAAGATGGGAAGTCAGAGGACACAGGTTCAAATCCCAGTCATGATGATTATTACCTCAGTAACTCTGGGCAAGGCCATGGACCTCTGCATCTGTAAAATGAAGGAGTTGGACCAAGAGATGTCTGGGTCTTCTTGTGACTCTAACTCAATCGTCTCTCACCTTAAATAGGAGATCCTGGGTGGAGAGAGGGATAAAGGGTGAGGTAGGGGGTATAAGACATCTTTTCTTTGAATATCAAAGAAAATCATTTGGCTATCAATTTTTCATCATATTTTGTTTTAACAAAATAAGAGTTCTTCAATATGACTTTAAAACAAAGACTCAGTTGAAGAACTCTTCTGCTGGGAGGCTTGCCCTTCAATTCATCTATCTGGTATGCTCCTAGGCAGAAAGGTTTTTAAATTGCTTTTTCTGTAATTTTGAACTTGAGAGACTTCGACAAACTTGAAAATTTCTATATATAATGAACAGAAAGGAAAATTGCATATGGATCCATAATTCTCTGTTAGGCACAGCTTGTTTTCTAAAAGCACATAGTTAGTTCAACACATCAGTTCTAAACTTGTCTGTTGTTTTGTTTTTTTTATGTCTCCCTCTAAACTTCCTTCTGTTCTCTTTGCGTTTAAAAAAATATTTTATGGAAGCTTTCTTCATCTTCTTCTTCTTCTTCCTCTTCTTCTTCTTCTCCTTCTTCTTCTTCTTCTCCTCCTCTTCCTCCTCCCTCCTCCTCCTCCTCCTCCTCTTCTCCTCCTTCTCCTCTTTCTCCTTCTCCTTCTTTTTCTTCTTCTCCTTCTCCTCCTTCCTCTCCTCCTTCCTTTCCTTCTCTTCCTCCTCTTCCTCTTTCTTCTCTTCCTCCTCTTCCTCTTCCTCCTCCCCCACTTTCTCCTTCTCTTCCTCCTCCTCTTCTTTCTCCTCCTTCTCTTTCCCTTCTCCTTCTTCTCCTTTCTCTTTTGCATTACTATCATAACTCTCCCTGCCCCTGCCACAATTTAAAAAACCCTCCCTTGTAATAAATAAGCATAGCCGGACACACCAAATCTGCATATTGGCTCTGTCCATTACCTATCAGGAAGTGCTTCTTCACTGGTCCTTTGGAATTCAGTTGATCATTGCATAGATCAACATTGCTAAGTCTTTCAGTATTGTTCTTCTTCACCATGCTGTAGTCATTGTTTACATTGTTCTCCTGGTTCTGCACCTTTTACTCTATATCAGTTCATGCAAATCTCAGGTATTCCAGAATCTCTTCCTTTCATTATTTCTTGGAGCTCAATAATATTGCATAATATTCACACATCATAATTTGCTCAGCCATTAAATTCTTTTGTTAAAATAAATTAATTTATTTATTTTCTTGTTTACATCATTCATTTCCACGAGATTTTGAGTTACAAATTTTCTCCCCGTCTTTCCCCTACCCAACACCTCAAAACAACCATCCCACTGTATAACCCCTCCCCCAATCTGCTCTCTCCT
>CM053581.1:549841602-549925335 GCA_028627135.1 Pseudochirops cupreus
CTTTTGCCATTTGAGTTAATCTATTTTTTAAGGTGTTATTTTCTTCAGTCATGTTGTTGGCTCTCTTTTCATGATTTTCTTGCATCATTCTCATTTCTCTTCCCAATTTTTCCTCCACTTCTCTTATTTGGTTTTCAAAATCCTCCTGAAGCTGATCTAAAGCTTTTAGGCAGTCTTCATGTTTCTTGGAAGCTTTTGGTGCAGGAGTTCTGACTGTGTTGTCTTCCTCCCATTCCATGCTTTGATCCTTCTTGTCCCCAAAGAAGGAATCTAGAGTTTGGTTGCTGTTCTTACTTTGCTCCCTTTGCCTGCTCATGTTGGCCAGTCAATTTCTTGATTTTTTAGCTCTGTGGAACTCTGCTTCCAGAGAGGAAAGCTCTGTCCCAAATCACTGGGGTTTTTGCAGCTGCCAGAGCTATTAGGGGGATGCCATTTTTTTTGCAGCCCTCACAAGCTTTGGCTCACTGAAAATGCACCCCAGGACCACCACCCAAAACCACAATCCAGATCCAGGCCCCTCAACCCAAGAGCACTTAGCCTCTGAATGATCACTTGGCCCCCCTGCAGTCTGCAGGCTGGGAGCTCTGACGTAGCCATGTGGAGGCGGCTGCAGGGCCGTCGCTTCTGCCACTTCCTTGCCCTGGAGGCAGTTTGACTGGACCACTTTTCTCCCCCAAGTTTAGCTGAATTCCACTGACCTTTCACTTAGTCCTTGTTTCTTATGGCTTGATAGTTCTGGAAACTGCCACAGCTGCTGCTGATCCACTCTCCTGAAGGCTCCAGCTGTGGCTCATGCTGTCCACCCCAGGGACCAACCTGCGGTTTCAGGCTGGGGTGGTTTCGGCTCCCAGCACTGAGATGATCCCTTCCTGCCGAGATGCCTTCAGTGAGAGGTGTATTTTTGTGAGTTTTAGAGCCCTAAAATTTGTTTAGAGTCATATTTTATGGGTATTTGAGGTGGCTATGTGGGAGCTGTGGAACCTTGCTGCTCCTATGCTGCCATCTTGGCTCCCCATTCAGCTCTTTAGGGGGGCATCCCTTTAGTTTCCAGTTCTTTTACTATAGCAAAAGAGCAGTTATGAGTATTTTTGTATATGTAAGAATTTTCTCTTTGATCTCTTTCAGGTATGTGCCTAGTAACAGTATCACTGGGTCAAAAAGTATGAGCAGATAAAGTAACTTTTTGAAGAAAGTTCCAAGTTGCCTTCCAAAATGACTGGGTCAATTTACTGTTCCTTCAGTAGTGTATTAGTACATCTGTTTTCCCACCACCCCACCAAAAATTGTCTTTTTAGCTTTTTTTGTTGGTCAATCTGATGGGTGTGAAGTAGAACCTCAGAGTTGTTTTAATTTGCGTTTTTCTTATTTTTGGTGTTTTGGAACATTTTTTCACGTTTTTTTTTCCATTCTGAACTTAAACACCAAAAACAAAAATGAAAAAACAACATTTCCACATATACAGCAAAGCATTAAAAAAGCTTCACAGTTTCACATAGAATCCTCTATATTCATGCTACTTGCTTTTTTAAAAAAAGGTATACAGTAAGCTTACACGTCACTTGCAAAACTGTCTTGTTTACAGACAAAAATTTGTCCGTACTTCCAAATTTCCTTCTGTACTCTTAAATATTACAACTCTCTCTTTTTTTTTGAGGGGACACCACTGTTACCAATCCTTTCAGAGCTCCATACCTAAACTGAAAACCCAGAGAAAGAGGGGGAAAAACCCTTGTAACAAATAATCATAGTCAAGCAAAACCAATCCATGCTGTGTCCATGTCAAAAATGTATATTTCTGGACCAGGTGTCCTTCACCATTCTGTAAGGGAGTGAGTGCTTCATTACAGGTCCCCTGGAAGCGTAGTTGAAGATTTCATTGGTCAGAGTTCTTAAATTTTTGAAATTATTTTTCTTTATTATGTTGGTTTCCTTATATAAAGATTTTTCCTGATTCCTCCTCACTTTGTTCTGTATCAATTCATACTACACAGGATTCTTTGAAATAATCTATTTCATAATTTCTTACAGGACAATAATATTCCATTCTATTCATATACCACAATTTCTTCAGCCATTTTTCTAAAGCAATGCAAAGTACACCCCCTCTTATATTCTAGTTCTTTTTTTCTCCCCACCACCACCCTGTCTCCCAGTTTTTAATTATCTTTCAGGAGCAAGTTTATTTTGATTTTGATTATTCCTTCCCCAGTGTTAACCTTTCTTTTTAATACACTCCCCATCCCTGCTTGTTTTCTTGTTGAGTTTGATGTATTTCTGCACCATATTCTGTGTCTGTGTGTCACAGACACACACACACACACACACACACACACACACACACTCAGTTGTGCATCTTCAGTCTTCCTTCATTTTAGATATGAGTGAGGTTCATCTTATTTTCACTCCCCTCATCCCTTCCCCCATGTTTATATATTCTTTTTCTCACAGACCTTAATTCAGCTATAAGTTCCACCCCTTTCTCCTCCTTTTGCATCCTTCACCTCTTAAACTCTGAGAACAAAACCAATCTACCCTCCAGAACCTCTGGTTTTCTTATTTAACTCTCTTTGTACTCTTTGAAGATACTAACAATACCATGATTTGTTCTTACCCAGTTGAATGTTAGCACTATATCATCTTTCAACTCCTCAAACAAATTTAATTTTCAGTTTCTCTATACTGTTGTATTTGTATTTCAAAATACTTGTTCAGTTCTAGTTTTTTCATTAGAAATGCTTGATAGTTCTCTATTACGTTAAAGATCCATTCTCCTCCCATTTTCTGATTATACTCAGCTTCGCAAGATGTTATTCTTGGTTGCAAGTCTATGTCTTTTACCTTTTGGAATAACATATTCCAAGCTCTCCTCATTTATAATAGACCCTGCAAGGTCTTATGTGAAAGCTGAGAAAAGTTCCTTGGTATTTGAATTACTTCTTTTTGGATGCTTGATATGGGAGTTCTGAATCTTGGCCTTGTCATTGCATAGGACTTTTAGATTCCTTTTAGGAGGTAATTGGTAGAGTCTGTCTTTATCTTGCTCTCTGGTTCTAATATATCTGGGCAGTTTCCATTTATGATTTCTTGAAACATTGAAAATTTGAAATTTTCTTGAAAATGTCTTTAAAAGGTGCTTTTCATCTTTTTTGAGAATTATTTCATATCTTTTGGCCATTTCTGTATTAGGAAATGGCTTTTGTTTTTATATATTTGCATCAGCACCCTGTATATGTTGGGTATCAGATTTTCATCAGAGAAACTTGCTGCAAAGATTTTTTTCCCAGCCTGATTGCTTTCTGTTATTAACTTCATTGATTTTATTTGTGCAAAAGTGTTTCAGTTCTATGCAATTGAAATGATCCATTTTATTTCCTATCATCCTTTCTGTCCTTTGTTTGGTCAAGAATTCATACCCTCTCTTTGAGAGGTGTATATTTCCATCTTGCTCTAATTTATGGTATGACTGACCTTTTATATCTGCAATGTGTATCCATTTGGATTTTAATGTAGTACACGGTGTAAGATGTTCATCTGTACCTAATTTCCACTTGTTTTCCCAGCAGTTTTTGTCAAATTCTGAGTCTTTACCCCAGTAGCTGTTGTCTTTAAGTTTATCAGCAGTGTGCTTCTGTGTTTTGTTTTGTTTTTTTCTGGATGCTACGCATCCAATCTGTTCCACCAATTAACTTTTCTGAGTTGTTTTTTTTTTCTATTTAGCACCAAATAAAATTGATGATTACCGTTTTGCAGTATAGTTTGGGATTTGATCCTGCAAGGTCTTCTTTTGCATTTTTTTTCATTATTTCCCTTAAGGGTTTAAAAAAAATCTTTTGTTTCTCTAAGTAAATGAACAGTTAATATCCCTTCAATTATTAATTATTTCTCTCTTTATTTCTGTAAAGATTATTTTATTGCTGTCTTCATGCAGTTCTTGTTTTTGTCTTGATAGGTAGGCCTCTAATTATATTGTAAACTCTCTCTATTTTGGGTAGAATTTCTTTCTATCTCTTCCTGCAGTGTTTTGATGGTAATGTTTCTCTCCAAGTTCTACTTATGATTATCAGGACTCCCCAGTTTTCTCCATTATGTCCAATAAGCAGCCTTCGCACTCTGGGAGATTCCTCTACCGCTATAGTCCTTTATTCCAACTGGTCAGCTCCTTCCAGAGCCTCCTTTTCAACTCAAGTGCCCAAGTCCGCCGTGTTCCCTCATTTATTGCTCTGGGGGCTCTGAACCTGACTCTCCAAACTTGTTTCTCCAACATGCTGTGCCCCCATGGATAACTAGTACACTCCCATCCCCCACCCCCACCCCACTTTTTTAGCTGCCTTTTATGCCTTATCTTCCCTCTGGTAGATTATAAACCCCTTTAGGGCAGGGATTATTTCTCTTCTTTTACTTGTATTCCCTGCTTATAGCTCAAAGCCTGGCATTCACTTAATAAGTGCTTCTTGGTTAGACTTAACTTGTAATATTAAAAGGCCAGTGACTGTCGTGTATTTGTTGTGTATCTTGCTACTTTGCCAGCACTATGAACCGTTGGAGTTGAAGCTATGCCAGTTTAACTAGACCATCATAACGTCTTCAGAAGTACTCACTGATTGCGTTTCCTCTTTGTACTTATTTCTTCAATTTCTTTTTCTTGAGAAGAAAATTTCTCTATTGTTGTTGCTATTGAAGCATATCAAATAAAACTAGCGATAATAGCCGTCTCTACTTCTGATCTGATTGGAAAGGCATCAAGTGTTTTTCTCTTACATGTAATGCTGGCTTTTTGTTTTAAATAATATCTGTTTATTTCATTAAGGAAAAGTCCATTTATCCTTATGCTTTTTAACATTTTTTAAACTAGAAATGGATGTTGTATTTTGTCAAAAGTTTTTTCCACAATGGTTAAATGATCATGATATTTTCATTTTTTGGTAGTAGTAGTAACAGTAGTAAAGTCCTTTATGCTAATAGTTTTCCTGATATTGAAACAAACACTAATTGCTGCCATAAATCCAGTCTGGTCATACTATATAATCTTTTTTGACATGTTGTTTCTTTGATATATTTTACATTTTACATCAGCATTTATTATCCATATTTAGGCCTATACTTTTCTTTCTCTAGTTCGTCTCTTCTTGATCTAGGAATTGAGACCATCTTATATTGCAGAAGGAATTTTATATGACCCCTTATTTTCCCTTTTTTTGTTGTTGGAAATATAAAGATTGAAATTAATTATTCTTTGAAGGTTTGATATAGCTGACTTAGAAATCTATCCAGTCCTGGCTTGCTGTTTTTTTGTTTTGTTTTCTTTGTAGTTCATTTATGGTTTGTTTGATTTTTTAAAAAATAGAGTTGTTTACATTATCTATTTTTTTCTATTAAAATGAGCATGTTATATTTTTGTAATATTCATGTATTTTATTTAAATTGTCCATTGTATTGGTATCTAATTCAATAAAATTTTAAATAATCTCCTTTATTCATTTACTGTGAATTCTTCTTTGAAATTTTTTATTTTGGTTTTTCTTTTTTTTAATCAGATTAGCTAGTGAATTTTGCATTCCCCTCTCTCCACACACCACATAAAAAAATTTCCTAATTTTGCTTATTTATTCAGTGAGGATTTTTTTTTCAATTATGTTAACCTCTTCTTTGATTTTCAAAATTCTATTTTTAGATATTTGTTGCTTTTTTCCTAGGTTTTTTTTAATTGCCTGCTCCATTTAATCATCTGTTCTTTCTCTCATGAAGATGGTGTTTAGAATTGCAAATTCTCCCCTATGAATGACTGGCTACATTCAAAAAGTTTTGGTGCAATGTCTTGTCATTTTCTGTGATGAAATTACCTATTATTTCTCTGATTTGTTCTTTGACCCACCAATTCTTTAATTTTAATTATTTAGTCACCATTTAAATTTGAATCCTTTCTTCAAAGGCCCTTTCGTGATTGTAATTTGTATTATATTGTGGATAAAAAGGGTTGCTTTGGATATTTTTGCTTCTTTTATTAAAAATATTTGTTTATGAGCTTTTCATGGCCTCGTACATGATTAACTTCTGTAAAGATAGCATAAAAATTAAGAAGTATGTTTTTTTCCCATCCAGTAATAACCAGAGGGTTAACTTTTTAAAAATTTTATTCAGTTTCTTAATTTCTCTCATTTAACTTTTAATTAGATTTGTCTAGGTCTGACTGCACTGTATTGATCTCCCCGGCCATTATAACTTTACTGCCCATTTCTCCCTGTAAATCAGTTAACTTTTCCTTTAAGTAATTGAATGCTATGCCTTACAGTATAAATTTCTCAATTAGGGATATTGTGTCATCTTTGTCTATAGTGACTTTTAGCATGATGTAGTTTCACTATTTAACAGTTTTTGATTTTTACTATTGTCTTGCCTGAGGTCATGATCTATGGCCCTGTTTCTTTGAGTTGTCCTGAATCACAAAAAGTTCTGCTTGGGTCCTTTATTTTAACCCTCTGTGAATCTTTAGATTGCCAGTATATTTCTTGTAAACAACATATTTGGGGGGTTGTGACTTATAATCCATTCTGCTATCCTCTTCCATTTTATGGGTGACTTCAACCCATTCATATGCATAATAATGATTCTCAGTTGCACATCACCCTTTATTCTATCTTCTTGTACTTTTTCTCACTCTTTTCCCAGCCTTTTTACAAAGAAGATAGTGAAGAAGGAATGTGTTCAAAGCTAATCTTATATAATTGAGAAGATCTACTTTTACTCTTCTGTTACCATTTCTTCCCAGAGCAGGGCTCTGATCAGTGACTAACAGTAGTCAAGTGGAACTTGCAGAAGAGGTGGGGAGGGGGGAGAAAGTACCTCCGGTTTCCATAATTGGCACAATCCCTCTCGACTTTAGACATGTCAGGAAAGTTCATAACTAAGTAAGGCCATCAGTGTCTGTAGATATTAAGTGTCTATCCCTCTGAAGTGGAATTTAATTGAAACCTGCAATTTGTTTTATTGTATTTTCAACTTTAAGGCATTTGTATCCATCCTGTAGTAATAACTTGCCTGGGCTGGCAGAAAAAAGGTACCCTGAATCCTTTCATGATTTCTCCCCACCCTTCATCCTCTCAGTCTTTGGGACTTCTCTTAAGAGCCTTATTCTAATCTTTCTTTGAAAAAGGTATTTCTTAAAAGAAGTGATTTCCCCCTCTGCCAGACACTTCTGCAGTAAGAATAGAGGAAGGAGGGGAGCTTTGATCTTCTAGGTAATCTCTTTAAGTTTGATCTTGCGATTTAATACTTTACTTCCATATGCTTGATCATTTACCACAAAGGCATCTAAATATTAGGTCAAATAAGACAAATACCTTAAAAGCAAAATGCATACCAAAATTGGATGTTTTTTTTTTACATTCCAAGAAAATGCTCTAAAATTGCTCTTTTATGTAGCAAATTGTTTCTAACCTGCTGGGGTGAAGAGGGAAAACTATGTAGGTATCTTAACGCCACAGAAGAGGATCATAGACTTGGCAAGATCACAAACATCGTTTAAACTGCAAATGAAATATTAGCAACTGTGTTTGAAACCATAGTAATGTTCTTTTTAGGGAGGAACGGAGATGTCTAATCACCACCACACTAGCCATTTACCAACCAGTGTTGCCAGCTGCCATTTTCTAGCCATTCCCAACATGGGACACCATGATTATTCCTTCTCCTTTGCCTTGCACACTAATGGAAACAAACGGGCTGTTTTGTTGGACAGTGGTTAAGAAGAAACTCCATGTCAGTCAGTGTCATTGTAGTTGGAGGTATCAGCGTGCATTGGGTACATTGGCAGCCACCTGAGCAGTTTCAGTTTGAATCCCAGTGCCCCTCTACTTGTTTCCTCATCCATCTTCCGAACTCCTTTCCCTTGCTGTCCTTCTGTCTCACAGGTACATAGAATGTTAAGCAAGGGAAAGGCTTTAAACTGGGTATTCCAAAAGAAGAAGTGTTACAGGAAACTTTTATACTACACTAAAACTGTCGGAACGTCCTGCATATAGGAATACAGTGAACATGTGTCACAGTTGAAAATGGAAGTCTGTTCAGTCCTCCAAGAATAATCACCATGAGTTTTTTGTAGCTCTGAAGGATTCCAGGTCCCATGATGAATCTACCAAGTTTTTAGCCTAGATCCTAGGCTATCTTAGCCTAGGATAATCTAGCAGAAGTCATAAGCCAGCCTAGTATCTATAATGAGCTTGGCAATATAAGGACAGTTGTGGTACTAATGGATAGATGCTTCCTAGCTCTGGATGTATGCAGCATTTCTAGCATTCCTGCTCTATTCCGCTATTATTTTATTTTACGCGTTTAAAAACTTTAATCTGAGAAAGGATCCATAGACTTCCCCAGATTATGAAAAGGGGGTGGGTGTGATCCATGACACAAAAAGCTGAAGAAATCTATTCCTGTTTTAGAGGATTGCTTTTGTCTTGAGCCATGTTGGTTGGCACTGTATCAGTTAGTATCTGACATAGTATTTGCCATTTGAGCAAGGATTACCCCTGGCCAAACACAGTGCTGTACATAGAGTAGGCCCTTTTTAAATGTTTATTGAATTCTAACAGAGTCTCTAAGGACAGGCTTTTCCTTCGTGTGGTGGTGTTGTTTAGTCATGTCTGATTCTTTGTGACCCCATTGGGGTTTTCTTGGCAGAGATACTAGAGTGGTTTGTCATTTCCTTCTCCAGGTCATTTTACAGATGAGGAAATTGAGGCAAAGATGGTTAAGTAATGAAACTGGATTTGATCTCCCAAAGATGAGTCTTCTTGCCTCCAGGCCTGATATTCTATCCGTTGTACCATCTAGGTGCTTCCCACCATCTAAGGACCTGGATCAGACAGTCACTTTTCATTCAAGTGAAATGCATAAAGAAGTGACTCAATCATCTATTGTGTTTTTTTTTTCATGACAAGGTTCATGTTTGCTTTAAATTATTAATGAAGTTAGTGAAGGTGGATGAAATCACCTGTTTCCAGGGAACACCCTGTCTGTGGTGATTATACTCTAAACACCAAATAATGAGGTAATGTGCTCATCAGAAATGTCTTCAGAATCACAATCTACTCTGAAACCTGTGCAGAACTATTTTTACAGGAAGATAATAAAGCTTGCTTGAATTTCTGACTCAGATGGGTCATGAACAGGAAAATGTTTGGCAAGGCAGAAGTCCCAGTGGATCAGGACATAAAATCACTTAGTGACAGTTCCATGTAAGTGACAGTTTCTATCAGAGGTCGTATTAGTAGGTAACTAGTCGGTTCAATTCAACAAGCAGTTATTAAGTACCTACTGTTTGCCAGGAGCTTGTACCACAAATACAAAAACAAAACAGCCCCTGCCCTTAAGTAGCTTACATTTCACTGGCCATTTTTTTGATACAGAGGTCTTTGGGCTGAGCCACGTCTCTGTAGCCTGATCTCACCCATTTCTTAATTTAAGCGAGGCTCTATAGGGAGAATGAAGAGCAAGAGGCATTGGTAGCATTCCATGCAGAAATTCTGCTGGATCCTCCCTGCAGAGTGACCAAGTCAGTACGTAACTTCAGGGGTCTCTCCTTTAGGAGCAGTGAATTCACCCACCAAGAAGAAAAGGTATGTGAGTTAAGGAGGAACTAACACACCCATTGGGGAAAATGCTTTGTAAGAACTGTAGGTGGAAAGGGAGGGTACTTCAGGATATCAGAGCAGAAAGAAAAAAAATGAGTCACTTTCTGAAGAAAGACATCACTGTCTACTGAAGGAATGCAGCTTAACATGTCTCAGCAAGCATTTGACGGCCCCAAAAAGTAATAAAAAAGTATCATGAAACCTGGAACCAAAAGCTGCAGCAGTTGGACTCCCATTTTACAAGCTGTCTCACACTGACTTAACCCAATCTACCTGTAAGACCCTTTCATTCCTTCTCTGTGGGACAGCGAGTCAGAGCTGTGTCTCCATGGCAATTGTCAAATTAAGGACATAAAGTCCCTGTGGATTTAGTGGTGTTTAGACTACTCCTTCAGGGGTAGGATTTGGACATCTGCTCCATTCTCTCTCCCCACCTCCCCCTTCTCTTTGGAAAGAGGAAGAGAATGTATAAGCTCAAACCAGGAAAGAACCCTTTGTGTTCAATAGCCCCTGGGTGGCAGTAAATCCAAAACTCAAATTCCCCCACCTCTAGAAGGCTCAAAATCAGGCTCCTTCCTCACCCTCCCATGCAGACTTGCTCCAGAGGTGCTGAATAGGAAGGTGGCAGGAGATGCCATTTTGCAAAGACTAATGTAGCATCATTGCTATTTGAAAGCTCCTTCTCAGGTTATTTCCTTCATTCATTCAGTGAAAAACTTCCAGCTACACCTTTGAATTTGAATTAGATTCAAAAGCAACTCCAATCAGTGACTACCAAGACTCCCTTGTAATTGAGTGGAAAGTTTCCTGTTGGAACATGCTATTCCTGGTCCATAAAACTTTAGCTTCTGCCTTCCTCACTCATCAGAATAAGAAGAGATGACAGGAAGGGCTCTGACCTGAGCCAGACCAGATGGCATAGGCCTAGAGTTAGGAAGCCTCATCTTCTTGAGTTCAAATCTGACCTCAGACATTTACTAGCTGGGTGACCCTGGGCAAGTCACTTAACCCTGTTTGCCTCAGTTTCCTTATCTGTAAAAGGACCTTGAGAAGGAAATAGCAAATTACTTTTCAGTATCCTTGCCAAGAAAGCACCAAATGGAGTCACAAGAGCTACACACAACTGAAAAAACAGCGGAACAGCGGCAGCAAATTCTGAGCTTCCTTCTGCCTCTGACTTTGAGCTCTGTCATCTCATGTTGCCACAAGACACAGCAGACCTCCTTCACTTGAAATGCCACTGTCTCTCCCCACCAGTAAGCCCAGGTTCTGGCTTATTTCCCTTTAGGGAGTGCCTGCATTTCCCCATAATAATGGGGCCATGTTGTTTTTCACATCTTACTGCACTTTACACAAAGTAGGGATTTTTAATAAATGTTTATTGATTTGAATTATTTACCTGTATTTCCAAACCCCAATTTCCTTTAAAGAAGAAGAATACAGGGTTTCTTCCGTATATCCCTTTTTCTCCTCTCCATAATAGCATACAGACCTCTTAGGCATTTAAAGGAGATTTCCTCCAAAGAAACCTACACCCTTTTCATCTTGTCTTTCCATAAATCCTTCATCAAGGATCCACCCCATGTGCTGGAGGCCTTCCTCTGGTTCTTGTGATATGTCAAGGGTGGAGCCCATGGGCTATCTGTAGTCTCTCAGTTTCTCTATATGACAGGCCTTCCTTCTCTTCCTGTTATCCAAGTCCTTGGTGATAAATGCAATCTGCCTATGTGGAGGTGTGCTCACATTGATGAAAACATGAATCTGTCAGTTGGCCAAAGTTACTTATGAATTCAATTCAGTCCAGTTCCACATTTATGGGTGTCACTTCAAGGTGTGCAGAGGTGCTGGGGCCATCCAAAGCTTATATCTCCACATGGGATTTACAATTAAAAAAGAAAAGAAAAGATGTAATGCACACAGATAACTACCATATAAAATAATGCATAATTGCGTATGGGAAGGGTGCTTGGTGCTGTATGAAATTCAAGGGAGCAAGAGTTACTACTAATCAGGGAAGTGAAAAAAAATTTCATAGAGGAAGGGGCACCTCAGTCAGAGCACTACAAGGGAAAACAAAGGAACAGACTGGTCTAGCTCTTGACTTACAGGTTAGACTGGCAGGACAGCAAATAGAAAAAATGGAACCAATCTGTGTGTTTCTATAACAATTTATTTGCATCATTGATGATAGCAGAACTACCACATTTGGACACTTGGATCCTGGAGGAGGATGTTTGAAGATGATGTCTGAATGAGCTGCCAGACCATAGCAGGTTGACACCAAGGAAGCTGCTGGAAACAACACAGTCTTGAAAGGACATAAGGATTCCTTTATAGCACAACTCAAGGAGGAGATGAGTTTTTTTTAACAGGAAAAAAATCACAAATTATATTGTTACTCAAAAAGAGCAATTGAGAGAACATCAATAGCTACCTGCTTTCTTGTTTTTTAAAAATTATCTTTTTTTAAAAATTATGAATGTGACAGATATGGACCTTTCCATAAAATAGAAAAGAGAAAAGCATATCTGTATTTGTATATCTGTGTGTGATTGCATATATGTGTATATATACATATATAACACATACATATATGTATATCTTGTATGATAGAACATTTTGCATCTGGGGGCGGCTAGGTGGTGCAGTAAAAGAAAAAAAAGAACATTTTGCATCTTATCTTCCCCATCAGACTGTGAGCTCCTTGAGGGCAGGGTTATATTTTTACCTGCCTTTCTACCCTCAGTGCTTAACATGGTGCCTGACATATAGTAAACACTTCATAAATGTTTGTTTACTGATTGGCTATATGATTTCGACCCAGAATTTAATGAGGAAGAGTTTGTTGGATTGCATTTGGAAGACAACAGTGTTTTCAGTGACCCCAAAGTGCTCCTCAGAACAAAAACAAATCATTTTTTAATACCTCTTTTCCTAGTGATGTTGTATGGTTGCCATTTTGAGAAGTACTCATCACTAAAGGGTCTAAGGCTTAGATAAGATTCAGAGCAATGAAGAGATAACTGAGAGGGATAAGCATATACTTCAATTCTGAGCTACACCCAAGAATTGCCAAGAAAATGCGTACTTGGAAAAAGGAGGCGGGGCAGCCCTCCAGTGGCAGGGAGGAAGACCAAATGGGCCACCAGTACAAAAGGGCACCATGACCCCAAGGAAGGCCTATAGTGGGTCATACCAAGCCACTGGGTATAGATCCTCTGTGGAGCTCATGGGCAAGAAATACATGGGATGATGAACAAGCCCTCTGTGCCTCCAAGAGGTCATCAAGCCATTGGAATAAGGAGGAGATTCACTGTTTACCAAGCCTGCAGCCACTCCGCCTGCTTACCTTAGCTTCCTCCTGTCTACAGCTCTGCTTCTCAGCCTGAGCGTTGTTATTAACCCAATTTTAGCTCAGTCACAGACCTCTCCTGAGAGAAAAAAACTAAGAATCAAAATGCTGTCTTCACTGGCCACTTGGAAATCAGAAACTTGCCTGTTAGACAGCCTTATGGATTAATGCAAGAAGCAGAAGGAGGAGGGATATTCTTGTTAAACGGCAGTTGTTTTGCTGGGAGGGGTGGTTGGATATCACCCATTAACTCTTGAGTGGAGAGCCTTTCATTGATGGATTGGGGGGAGGGACCTAGGAAAAAGTCTGAAATGTGGCATACCACTCAAATGTACCTAAGTGGAGTCTTTCCATGGGGGATTCTAGGAAAAATGTTATGTTACAGCATAAGTAGGGCTTGGGAGGCCAAATGAGAGTGGTCAGAGTTGGGGCAGGGTGGACAAAGGGACAAGGCAAACCAAGCTTTGCCCACGGCCAGCCCCGAGGCTCAAGAATGTTTACTGTTGCAAATCTTTGCTCTTTTTGAGTGATTGGCACAGAGCCCCTCTCCTTATTGAACTGATAAGAGAATGAGGTGAAATAATGAAGCCGCCCCTCCCTGCTTCAGCCGCCTCCTTCTCCCCCAGCCCCCATGCTTTGCCCTGTGTCTTGCCCAAGTAACTACGTGGGGCGATGGGCCAACCCGACCTTTTTTATATCTTTAACCTGCACTGGGAGCTCGCTGTACAGACATGCCCCCCAAAGACAGTTTCTTAATTTAATGACACTGCTAATTCATAATAGGCCACAGGTTAATTGGCCACTGCTAATGATTAGATAGCTATCTACTCATAAAGAATGCATCCTTATAGACCAGCCCTAGGAAAATGTGTGAAGGGGGCACACCCCACTGCTTCTCTTCCCCTGCCCGCATCCCCTGGCTGCCTACAAGCCCAGCTGTGGGCTCCTGCCTGGACCGCCTGTCCAGACCTTTGCTAGCCTTCCCGTCTCCCTCCGAACACATTTGTCCAGAGTCCTGTTCTCTCAAGACCCTCTTGGGAAGTTTTCCCATCCTCTTCCAGACTTCATTGCCTTCGACCAAAGGCTTTTCCTGCCACAGGAGTGAGCCAGTGGAGATGAGTATTTTGGGAGCAGGGCTCCCTTTTAGGGCCCATCTGATGACCTGCATTTCCCCCTCCCTGGCAGCCCTGTAAAACTAGGCACATATGCTACAGCACACACAGATTTGTGATCTCTTCATTGTGGGTTTTCCCCACAATAGACAATCACAATCCTTCTATGCTTGCTCATCCCATAGAACTCTCCACCACTCCTCCCATCAAGTCACCACAAAGGTGCTCCCTCTGCCCCTGGGAGCCTTGTCAGTGGGCATTTTACTAGTGAGGAAACAGAGACCTGCCAGGAGTGGATCCCAGGGCCTCCTCCCAGAAGCCCCCCGTGCTGGCCATGGGCAGCTCTCCACTCTGCTGACTCACAGGACGGGCACTGCATGTTAGGATTTATTTATTACCTTGGAAGAAATTGCTAACCTTCTGTGTGAGAGGCTCCAGGGTCTGAGCACATTGAAACGTAGCTGGCCATTACAAAAGCAGCCAACTTCCTGGAATGAAGAGAAATGCTCAGAATCCAAGGAAAGCCTTGGGCTGGCTGTACAAGTGGGCTCATGTCCTGGCTTCTCTGTCCACTCCTAATTATTTCCTGTTGCTCCTGTATGTAACTCAGCAGGTATACATTTATTTGCATGTTGTCGTCCCTCCCCCCCCATTGTAAGCTCCCTGAGGGCAGGGACTGGCTTTGGCCTCTCTCTGTGTCCCCTGCCCTTAGCACGGGGCTGGGCACACAGTAGGTTCTTGATAAATATCTATTTACTGACTGGCTGACCTTTGCATACCCTCTACTGGGCAGAAACAACTTTTAAACATAAGTCTCATTTCTCAAATTCCATGTTGTTACTCTTATCTAAAGAGAGAAATGGGAGTTTCCAGACCAGGGGACACACCAGACAGGGAGGCGGGAGAGCCCTGCAGAGCCACAGGCAGGAAGCTAACTTCTTGTTTTCTGACCTGGGAAATGTATTCTTTCCTTCCTTCATCTCCCCTTTTCAGCAGCCTGTAGGAAGCAGACGGGGAGCTAATACCCAGAGTTCTCTGCCTTCCCAAGCTCCCGGTGCGGTAGATTAGCCCAGGCTCAAGAGAGGGGCTGCTCTTTCTACCCAGTCAGTATGACATGTCAGGTACTAGCCTTTGTCTTTACACAGAACAAGGCTTTATCTTATTTGTCACAGACACCCCATCATCTTCCAAATTGGGACGAAAACTTTTCAGTTTGGAATCCTACTATCTTATTAATACCCACATGTATAAATATAGGCACATGTATGTATAAATACACACAAATATATCATATATTGTTCCTCTAATAATCACAACTTGCATTTCAAACATATATATGTACATATATACATTTATATACATATATGTATAATAATACATTCAACCCCTCTGATAATAACAGCTTGCATTTCAAATATACATACACATATACACCTATGTGTTTATACGTGGAGAATATTCTGTATGGCCCCTCCAACAATATCAGCTTGCATTTAAAACACATATAGTACATATCTACATATATATATATATATATATATTTATATGCATGTATGTCTATACAGGTAGAATATTCTATATGACCCCTCTGATAATAGCAGCTTGCTTTTCCAATCCACAGGCTTGCACATATGCACGTTTTCCTCTTTTCCTTGGTTTACAGATAGCTTCCAGGTTGAGGGGCCTGACCTCTCCGTTGTTGGCTCGGCTGATGTGTTAATGAGAAATGATAGAATCGTGCCATATCCATGATAAGACATCAGGCCCATTCACTGTCCTTACCCTTCATTATTTTATGTCATTTTAACCTTAGCTTTGAACCCCTCCATTTATGTATTTGCAGCATAGAACCTCAATGGTATGTGTGTCCATCCCTGCCTGGGATTGTGCTTGGCAAAGAAGAGAAAAGCAACAGGGTGCCATGGACAGGTCCAGAGGCCTCTGCCTCAGAGAACCCTCTGAGACCCAAACTCAGCAAATGAGAAGAGGCTGGACAAGCCAGCCCAAGTCTATTCTAAAGGGCCTAGGTTGTAGGCAGCGAGAGTGTAGGCAGGAGAGGTAGCAAGTGTGATCATTGAGTCATAAACCCAGCAGTCCCTGTCAGTCACTAAGACATCAGGATGTGTGGGTGACTGGCTTCCACTGAGTTTAACTCAACTGAGAGGATCAGAAATGCCACTGCCACCTTGGGGGAGGACTGTCCGTCCAGCCCGGCATTTCTGGACTTGTCTGGACTGTATGAGATAGTTCAGTGAGCAGTGGTGATGAGGCATTAACAGTCCCTCCTGGGCCCTCCAGAGCATTATGTCCCTGCCCACTCAGAAGTCAGAGCTGCAGTGCAGTAAAATCTCTCTCACATGAAAATCAAGAATTCAGGATTCTTTCTCCTTCCTAAATCACCATTATGCAAAGCAAATCCAGCCCGAAAATGTCTAACTGTATTTGAGAAGCAGCCTCATATGGTGAAAAGAGAGGGGGCCACCCCTGATGGTGTTTAGTCCTGTTCCTTACCACAGGCCAATCCTAGTATCGCTCAGTGCCCCTAACAACTCTCTAACTGATCGTTGCAATAGCTAGTGTTTGTACATAAAGTGCACCGGCCAGTCAACAAACATTTATTTAGTACTTACAGTGTTTTAGAGACTAAGAGACAGGGATACAAAGACAGACAGTCCCTGCTGTTTAGGCACTCAGAGTCTATTGGGGGAGCCCATCATGAAAATAGCTATGTCCAGACAAGTCATATACAAGATGAATTGGAAGAATCAACAGGGGGAAGGCACTAGAATTGAGAGGGTGCTGTTTGAAAGGCTTTCTGAAGAAGGTAGGATTTTAGTGGGGACTTGATGGAAGCTAGGAGGAGGAGGTGAAAAAAGAGAACATTCTAGGCATTGAGAGATGGAGTGTCTTGTTCAGGGTCACTGGACGGTAGTGGAGTCCTTTTTAGACATGTAAGACAGGTAAGAGACAAGCTTTGAACACCAAATATAGAATTGTATGTTTGATCCTGGAGGGAACCATTGGAGATTATTGAGTGGGGGTTGTGGGGAAAGGAAGAGGGGTTTGACATGGCCAGTCTAATGGTCAGACCTGTACTTTGGGAAGATCATTTTGATGGAGGCTGGACTTTAGTGGGAGAGACCTGTGGTGGAAACACCTCCCAGCTGCTGTTGCAGTAATGTGGGTGTGAGGTGATGGGAACCTGTACCAAGGTGGCAGTGGCAGAGAAGAGAGAGGGAGGGGCATGTGCAAGACCTGTTATGAAGGTACAGTCAATAGATCTTGGCAAAAAATTAGTTGTAGGGATGGAGGGGGATGATGGTGAGAGTGACGAGTCCAGAATGACACACAGGTGGTGAATCGGGACCAGGAGGGTGGTGGTCCTCTCAACGATAATAGTGAAGAATATGGAAAAGTTTTACATGATTGCACATGTATAAACTATATAGGATTGCTTACAGTCTCAGGGAGGAGGGAGGAGAAGGATAGATTTTGGAGCTGAAAACTTTTTTTTAAATGCTAAAAATTTATTTCAGTGTGTAATTGGGGAAAAATAAAATACTACATTAAAAAGCAATACCAGAGAAGTCAGGAGGAGGGAAGGGCCTAGAGTACTTCCTTTCTGGATGTGTTGAATTGCAGATATCTGTAGGGCATCCAGTTTGAGATGTCTAAAAAGCAACTGGAGACGTGAGGCGGGTGGTCAGCAGAAAGTCAGGGCTCGATAAGTCGATTTTAGAATCATTAGCGTAGACATGACAATTGAATCAGTGGAAGCTGGTAAGATCACCAAGTATAGTAGTATAAAGGAAAAGAGAGGAGGGCTCAGAGGATGGCCTTGTAGACACTCTTGGTTAGTGTCCCATGACCTGGAGAAAGCCAAGGAGACTGAGGAGGAGCAACCAATTAGGTAGGAGGGTAACCAGGACACTGAGGGGACAGTGGAGAGAGGGCAACACTTGGAGTCAGGACGACCTGAGTTCAAATATGGCTTCAGACACTGACTATGTGACCCTGGGCAAGTCACTAAACACTGTTTGCCTCAGTTTCCTAATCTGTAAAATGAGCTGGAGAAGGGAATGGCAAACCAGTGCAGTAGCTTTCCCAAGAAAACCCCAAATGGGGTCATGAAGAGTCAGACATGACTGAACAACAACCTAACCAGGAGGGGATAATGTCCCCAAAACCCAGATTGAAGAGAGTATCATGAAGAAGAATATGATGAACAGTATCAAAGACACAGAGAAGCCCAGGAGGAGGACTGAGAAAAGGCCCTGAGAATGGCCTTTAAGAGTTCATTAGTAACTTTTGGGAGGGTGGTTTTGATTGAATGATGAAATTGGAAACCAAACTGGAGAGAGTTAAGAAGAGAGTGAGAAGAAAGAAGTGAAGGCCCCCATTGCAGACTTCCCTCGTCAGGAGTCCAGCCACAAGACAGACGAGAAATGTGGAATGACGGCTGGTGAGGATGGACCATTGAGGGACGGGGGAGGCAGGAGCGTGTTTGTTGGCAGTGGGGAAGCAGCGGGCACACAGAGAGAGACTGAGACCAGTGAGAGTGGGGATGATAGAGAAGTTGAGATGAACTGGGAGCACTGGCCTTGGCAAGAAGGGCCACCTCTTGAGGGGAGACTGGTATGAAGGAGGAGCCAGGGGCAGAAGGGATCTGGGGGCTGTGAAATGAGGAGGAGTGAAGACGGAGCTCTTAGCAAAGGGCCCGGGTTTGTTCAGTAAGATGAAGCAAGGTTCTCAGCGGAGAGGGCAGCCCCAGGCTGTTTGAGGAGGAATGAAAAGATTTGAAAGAGCTTTACGGGCATCTCATCTGATCCTCACAACCCTGAGAAGCAGGTGCTCTTATTATTCCTGTTTTCCAGATGAGGAAACTGAGGCAGGCAGAGGTGAGATGATGTGTCCAGGATCCCACAGCTTTTAAATGTCTGAGGCTGGATTTGAACTCAGATCTGATTCCAGGTCCAGCAAGTTCTCCACTGTGCCAATTGCTGTAGTGTTAGGAGTTCTAGAAGAGTTCTAGACCCTGATGGGTGAGGCTTGGACAACCTCATTTGCTCACCCTCCCTGAGTGGTTCTTTTCCAAAGCATACTTAAATCATGGGGCATCATATTGGTTCTGCTCTCCCACCAGAGGAGTGACTGGTGGTGGGCACTGCATTGGGACAGGCCAGTGGCCGCCTTAAACATTTGCCAGCTAGTGACTGATACAGTCCCATCGCTAGAAGATTGATGGACCAGAAATCTAGAGTGCTGCCAGCTGGGCTAGCTTCACCTCTCTGGCCTCTGTGACCATAGGGAAGTCTCTGCCTCCATCGAGGCCTCAGTTTGTCTTCATTAGAGAGTTGGACCAAAGACTCTTGAAGCCTCCTTCAAGCTCTATCTTCATGGGATTCTGGGCATTTGAATGATTCACTCTGGATGATTTTGTTTATCCTAAATATATTCATTGGGAAAAAGATCTCTAAAGCGTATGTTTTATCATTAGTGAGTCATGGAAATCAATTTAATCTGAAGCCTAGGGGACCAGCAAGGAGGTAAAGATAACACTCAGACCCTATTATGAGAAACTTACCAGTTTATATTTCTGGACTTGTCACTGCAACATATTTTTAATTTCTAGCAGCCCACAAGCTGACTCTTCTACTCCATCATCTGACTAAGGGAGCTCCAGGGGTGGTCTCAAGTATAGGCAAGGTTTAAAAGGAACAGCATGAGGGGAAGCCTTATAGGAACGGATTCCATGGAAGGGATCAGAACTAGGACATGATTTACCCAACCACCACCACAATGTGAATGGAAAGACCCATCACAGCAGTGCAGACAGTGCTGTGTGATGGAGTTGTGATGGCTGCGCTCAGTCCCAAAGAAAAGATCTGAGGATGTTGCCTCTCTTTCTTTCTCTTCTGAACTGCTTTTTCTCTCCTTTCTTTCATTTTCTTTGTTAGAAGAGATGACTCTGGGTGTTATGTATAGGTATCACCTTGCTATGTATATTATATCTCTGTATGTAATTATGTTTTATTTACATATATGTGTGTATACGCATGGAGAGAGATAAATATTAGGAAATTAAGAGTTGAAAAAAAGGCAAAGCTGCTGGTAAAAATCAAAATATAAACATCTAAAAGATGCACAGGGTTTTGTGGAAAGAATGGTAACACTAACTGGCTATGTGGCTAAGATGGTGTAGTTGACCTTCTGGGCCTCAGTTTCTTGACCTGTCAAATGAGGGCATTAGATGGGATGATATCCTAGGTCCGTGTTAACTCACTCTTTGAATCTCTGATTCTAAACCCTCTTCTGTAAAACGAATTGATTTTTTTTCTTTGGCTCTAGGGACTTCCTTCCCTTACACAGTCTTGTCTGCCATCTTTGGACTTTACCACCATGCCTTAGCTGCTAGGTGGCATAAGTTCAAAGAGCCCTGGGCCCGGAGTCAGGGAAGCCCGAGTTCAGATATGGCTTCCGATAATCACTAGCTGTGTGAACCTGGACGAATCACTTCATGTCTGCCTTTCTCAGTTTCCACAACTGGAAAATGGGACAATAATCATGCCTTTTCCCCAGGGTTGTTACGAGGATCACATGAGATGCTGTTGGTAGAAAGCCCTTAGCACAGGACCTGTCATACAGGAGGTGCTTAATGAATGCTTGTCCCCTTTCCCTTCCCTTCCCTTCTTGCCCTTTGCCCTGGATCTTCCCTCAGTGCCCTGGGCCTTCCCACTCTGGAACATCCTTCTACCTCTCCAGCCCCATCAGTGAGTTCTTCCTGGAGCCTCTGTTTTGGGAAGGGCGCAGGCTGAGCGTCCTTCATCACCCTCGTGTCTCTGCTTCTGACTCTCCCTTCTCTGCCTCCCTCTGGGCACCTTCACAGCCCCCCATGTCAGCTCCCTTTTGTGACTTATCTTCTTCCTTTGGAAAGTGAGATCTGTGAGGGCAGGGAGGCCTTCTTTTTGCTTGTATGTGTGTCCCCAGCACTTAGCACAGAGCCTGGACCACACACACACACACACACACACACACAATGTGCTGCCTGCCTACCTTTCTAATTTTATGGGAACCTGGTAGGCCAAGAAAAATTCCTATTTCTGTCTCTGGACTGCTTAGCCCTTTGATTCTGATATGCGTGTACACATCCTCCTTGTAGATCGGCAGATTGCATTTAACTTTTGCCTTAGATGACTTAAGTGCTGTGTCACCCTGGACAAGATCTTAAACCTCTCCAAGCCTTAGTTTCCTCATCTGTAAAGTTGGGACAATAACTGCACCTTCCTCCCAGGATTGTTATGAGGGTCAGATGAGGTGACATTTGTAAAGCTGTCTGTAAATTCACATTTTGATGGATCTGTAATCTCAGTTGAGGCCGATGAGAAGCCCCTGCTCCACCTTCTCATCCTACATGATTCGTGTTCATTTCCTTCCATAATTCCCCTACAGAAAAACTTTCCTGATGAGGAAGCCCCTCCCCTGAGCACAGGGCATGCTATAGAAGGTAGACTCTAATTTTTGACAATGAAAACTGACTGAATGTGGACAATGCTTCTTGACTTTCTTATGCTTTTAATGTGCCCAGGTACTCACAAGGTCAAAGACTGTCTGGCTGTTGTTTGTATCTCCAACCCCGACCACAGCACCTGGAGCATAGAATAGATGCTTAAAGAATGCCTGTTGGTTGATGATGAAGAGTTCCCTGTCTTTTCCCATCATTGTCATTTTTCACCTCTTTGGCCACATGCCTCACACCCACTCTGTACTTTCCCATCAAGTAACCTTTTCCCCACCAAGGAACCCTGGGTTACTTAGAATTGCAATCCTCCCAAAATCATGACATTCTCTAACTTACAGCCCAATAGCATCCCTTGAAGAATAAATGGTAGTAAAGATACGGACTGTTGGCATCTGTCTCTTTAGCCATGACAAGCTCTTCAGGGTTCTCTAAGTGCAGTCCATCCAGATCACCTCCGAGATGATGGGCCCACCTTACTGTCCATCTTTTGGGTCTACCTAAGGCATGAATACTAGTGGACCAACACAGCAAGGTGTCATCATCCAAAATTCAGTGACTTTCACACTGCTGGGCATTTCACTAATGGGACTTTGAAGTATTCTGGGGCCCAATGAAACCATTACATTGTCACCTGGAAATATGAGCATTAGAGCACCTCATCATCAATAGGAAACTAGCCTTTTGTTTGTGTTTTGTGAAGGTTATGACACTGGAGATCTGATAACTCATCTTGATAACAGTTAATGTAATATTATAGAAATGAACAAATTATAGAAATTCATCATTTTCATCTGGCATTGCCGTTTTAGAGATCAATGTCTAATAATTTGTTACTTGGATCATTTTAAATGAAGAAAATTTGCATTTTGTATTGTTTTGCATTTTAAAAACTAATTCTATAAAATCTATCTGTATTTTTCCATCCTTCTAAATGGCTCTCCAAATGTTTTGGGTCTAATTCTTTAAAAAAAAAATCTTAAAGAGCTCTGTTCCTAAAATGTGAAAATGAGGGAATTACACTCACTTCTTTCTTTCTTACTCCCAGTATGTTTAAACATTATATATTTAGTCACAATAAGGGACTATAAGTTTTAAGCTTTTTTTGTCCTTTGAAACCAATCCCTTTCCTCTGTTGGCCCCTCCCCCATCTTGCCTCTTCATGGGTTGAGAAGGGAGAATGAAAGATGATCATCACAATTTTGTTTTGTTCAAGAAGCTAAGAAGTGGGAGGACTGGTGGAACAGGAAGAAAAGAGAGGAGGGGATAAGGTCATGATGTTAATGGAATAAGCAGAGATTGTATTGTGGGTTCTCAATAAATGCCAGTTGTCCAGGATAGCAGAGGCTTGTTTTACCTGGCTTCCGAGAGGAGAGTTAGGAAGAGAAGACGCCGAGAGGCTTCCTTTGCTATTTTAGCTGTCCAGAATTGGATTTGGCTACTTTGATAAGCAGTAAGTTCCCCATCTGAAATCGGATAGCTTTCTCCATAAATATTCTCTTCTTCAGTCCACACATCTTCATGTTCTTCTACCAACACTTTCCTGATAGGATTTTTAATTCCTTCACTAGCCTAGTTACCACCTTCTAGCTGAGCTTATCAATGCCCTTTCCAACAAAGATAAACAAAATCACTAAATGTTTGTTAAATTGAGTTAAAGCCCAGAACTCCACACAGCACTGTAGATATGGTTGAACTAGGTTCATGTACAGCAGGGCTATGACTTCCCTCCTTTCATTTATTCAACTTAAAATTTTATCATCACTTGTAGCTACCATATCCCTTATATTGACTTATATTGAGTTACAGTCCACTCTTATATTGACTTATATTGAATTGCTGTCCACTTAAACCTGCATGTCTTTGTCACATGGATTTTTGGCCGGCTTTATTTTCTTTATCAGATATTTGTGCCATTGATTTTTTCATCTAAATTTAAGAATTTACATTGTTAATAATTTTATATTCCTCCATTTGGGCCATCAAACATTCCTTTGGAATCCTTATTTTGTCACCTTATGTGTTCACTCTTCCACATCCCTTTCTGTCTTTTAGACATTTTTAAAATGGATGAGTGTTGCTAAGAGGAAGAGTTCAGGTCATCTGTGTCCTTTATCCAGGGAACTGATCAAAATGTTGACTGAACAGGTACTCCACTGGAGATTACCTAGGTAGCCACAGAGTACTGTGCCTGGAGGCAAGAAGTTTTTGTGTTTAGTCTTGTTTGACTCTCCGTGATCCCCCATTCAGGGTCTTCTTTGCAAAGATGTGGGAGTGGTTTGCCATTTCCTTCTCCAGCTCATTTTACAGATGTGGAAACTGAGGCAAACAAGGTTAAGTGACTTGCCCAGGGTCACACAGCTAGTAAGTATCTGAGGCCAGACGGAAATCAGGAAGAAGAATCTTCCGGATTCCAGACCAAGCATTCTTTCCATTGCACCAAGACCTCAGTTCAAATCTGGCCTCAGACACTTACTAGCTGTGTGACTTTGGACAAGTCATTTAACTTACATCTACCTAAATTTCCTCATCTGAAAAATGGGGATAATAACAGCATCTCCCCCCCCCCCAGGTTGTTGTGAGGTTCAAATGAAAGAATAATTGTAAAGCCCTTAGCATGGCACCTGGCATATAGTAGGCACTCTGTAAATGTCAGGTGTCATCGGTATCATTATTGTTGCTGTTATTATTGTTAGAGATAATAATTCACATGGACATTGATCTATCAATCAAAACTGTGCCGGGTGAATCAATTAATTCTTAATCTATTCAAGTGTGCTACTGTCCAGCCCCAAAAGCCCAGTGCTCTTCATAATGTCTCTGTATCCCTAAAGGATAATTGCCCGTTCATGTAGCTATAATTTCCACATAGTTCTTCAGAAAGGCCGAGCAGCTCTGGTCCAGGCCCCTTGCCACACGATGATGCTCCATAGCCACAGCACCTCAGTCCTGTACTCTATGTTAATATTATCAGACACAAGGATTGACTGATGTTGATTGGGGGGAAACTTAACAGAGCATCTGTTCATACCATGCTTGATGCCTCATTTTCTTAAGTGCCAGCGGCTCTCCCCACACCTGTTTTTTTAAACTTCAGTAATTACCTCAATCATCTGTCTTGCTAGTATTCTATAATCTAGCCCCCAATGCTCTTTTAGCACGCCCTCTTAGATTCTTTGCTTCCATGGTCCTGCCTTCATCATCATCTTCTTCTCAAAAATTCTGAGTGGTGTCCTCTTGTGGGTCATGTCATGGCAGGGTCTAATGCAGTGCATGTCTGTGTTGGGGTTGATACTTCCCTCAGGAGACACTCTGCTGGAGCCTGTGACCAGTTAAAAATTTTTTCCCCACTTAATGTGGACCCAGTTATTACAGCCAGTTGGTTAGAATAGGCCAAAGCAGATTTCTCAAACCAACTCTGTAATATTCAACATTTTGATGCCAATGGATAGAATGATAGAATGCAGTGGTGAACACCTTCAGGGTAATAAGGGCCTTGGCACTGCTCTGCAGAAGGTTGAGAGCATTGGAAAATTTGAAATGAAGGAGAAGCTAGAGTGTTTTTTTCTTCTAAAAGTGATTATTTTGGATGCTTCTAAGCAGCCATACCCTGTGGGGTTAAAAAGAAAAGTCCATAAAACTCCTCTCTATCTGCCCTTTCCAGGGACCATGTAGTAATGTAAATGTGGGCACAGGAACAGAGGACTGGGCAGGAGGAGGGGCAGAAAAGGAGGTTTATATCTGGGCAGGAAAAGAAGAAAGGGACAAATAGATCCCCTAAACAGAAGCAGATGATTGCAAGGTCAGTCACCCATTTATTCAACAAACATGTCACATGTCTTCTATTTGCAGAGTTTTCATGTGTTAAACACTGGGGAAGATTAGATACCACACAGTCCCTGCCCTCATGGAGCTTACATGTAGAATATTATCCCCATACAAGTAACTGTAAGGAAAAATGATAATTTAGTGCATTTCAATTCTATTCCACAAACATTTATCAAATGCCTACTGTGTGTTGAACTCTATTGGAACAGCTAAGTGGCATAGTAGATAGAGTAATAGGCCTGGAGTCTAGAAGATCTGAATTCAAATCCTGCCTCAGACACTAACTGGCTGTGTGACCCTAGGCAAGTCACTTAACCACCCCCAGCCATCCACCCCCCATCTTATCTGCTTCCCCTTAACTGTAAAATGGAGATAACACATATTTAACAAGTCATCCCTCCCTCCCTTCCTTCCTTCCTTCCTTTCTTCCTTCCTTCCTTCCTTCCTTCCATCCTTCCTATGCTAGGTGCTAAAAGAGATATAAAATTTCGGTAAGGCACAGATCTGCACTCACAGAGTTTATAATCTACTATGATGTACAAGTAACTACCATATAAAATGATGCATAAGATCCAAAGAGAAGCATTGAACCAAGAGCTGAGTGAGGTCTGAAGAGGTAAAGGTCATTAGTGGTAAGGGCAATTAGTGAATGTTCCCCAGAGGAAGTTCCACTTGAGGTGGGTTTTAAACATTAGATGGGAAAGGAAGGGGTCTGAATTTAAAGAAGAGGCTGCAATATAAGCAAAAGCACAAGACGTATGTAGGGGACAGGAAGGAGCCCACTGAAGGAAAGAGTATGAATAAGTTTGGAAGAGTAGGGTGACCCCTGTCCTCTTAGAAGGTCTTGACTCCTGGGCCAGCTCACTGATGCTTCTCTCAGGGGGCAGTTAGAAGCCACTGAAGGATTCTCAGTGATGGAGAAGCATCACCAGGCAAGGTCTAAGGGACAGGTTTGGAGGGAATTGGGAAAGGCTTTATGGAGGAGGCAGCATTTGATCCAGGACCACAAGGCTTTTGACAGGTGAGGATATATGAAGGGGGAAAATGAATTTCAGATACAATGAAAAGAACATTGGATTTAGAATCAGACCAATCCAGGTTCAACAACTGACTAATTGAGTGACCTTGGGCAAGTCACCTCCTTAAGCATCAGCTTCCTCATGCATAAAATGAAGGTTCTGGTCTAGGTTAGGGGGTCTTAAGCTTTCTTGTACTATGGACCACTCTGGCAGTCTAGTGAAGATAATCGCCCCCTTCTCAAAACAATATTTGTTGCCCCCATGCATAATTGAACAAACTGCTAAATTTCCTCTAGAGGTTACTGAAAATAAAAATGCAATTTTCCCCATTCAAGTCTTTGGCCTCTCTGAAATATATCTATTGACCCCTTGAGATTCCATGGACCCCAGGGTAAGGACTCTCAGAGCTATATTTTTTAGAATTTACTAGATTTTACTAGAATTTATAATTCCTCATTCTAAATCTCATTATTCTATGAAGTCATTATAAACAAAGGACTAAAAACAGTGTGGAATGGATGAGGTGGACTCTTGTTGGACTCCTCCATCATCTCTAATGATTCTATCCAGAGCATCAGGCATCTGCTTCAACAAAGGAAGAGTGATTTGTCCACTGGGGATATGTGTCTGGGCCCAAGCAGAAAGACATAGTCATGTTTTAACCTGTATCCCAGTCAGTGTCGTGGCTCTGTAGTGGGGAGGAACACCACCTGGGAAGAACTCTTTCAGCCCAGGTAGCAAACACAGGTGCAGTACAATGATCCCGTCGGAACCATCTGGAGTCTAGTCTGACTGTTAACTTCGAAGGGAGATGGCGTGGCTTGCTAAGCTACTGGCTGAACTTGCTTTGAACTAACAGTAAACATAATAAAATTTAAAAAAAAAACATAAAAAAAAGAAAAAGCCAACCAGCTGAAGAGGAGACAAAGTATACAGTAGGAAAGCAAAATAGAGGGGCTGGATGGCAGGGTGAGTTCTTGAAATTTAAACTCTCAGAAGTAGATCTGTTGTCATGGTGACCTGCTTGTTTTTACCTGCCTTTATGGGATCTGAAGGCCATTGAGTTGAAGTAAGCCTGCTGCGTATGAGCTCAATGTCTGTAACCACACGTGCCCGCGAGCACCTGGAACACCCAGCCAGCCGCTGGCAGCTTCATTTCATTTGTTAAAGTCTGGCTATGCTGCCCATACCTGTTGGGAATGGCTCATGGTGGGAGAAGTCTAACACTGGCTCATCTTCTTTTTGCCACACACATACATGTGTACTTAAAGAGACACACACATACACACACATGCATAAGTAGACCAGCCTCAACCAAAAGACAGAAAATTGATAAATATGAAGACTTGGAAGGAAGAATTTCACAAGATTCCCAAGTCAAAAGATGGAAGTCCCAGAGGCCACCTCATAAAATTATGATGTACCATTTTCTTAAAACTAAATTTCTATTAAATATTTATTAATTTTCTGACTTTAAGAATTTCTAACTTAAGAAATAGTGGAAAGAGAACTGGGCCTCTAACCCTAACTCACTGCAGAACTATAGACACATATTACATCTCTGTGTGCCTCAGTTTCCATATCTGTAAAATGCGGTGACTGGGTTGGATGATTTTAAACTTCCTTTTCTGCTTTAAAAATTATGTGATGCTGTGGCATAGCTCAGTTTTGCAGAAAGTGGAGACCAAGCTCATTACCACTGGTTTGTACTTCATAGAATCAGAAGCTTGCATTAGGTACAATATGGGGCTTAAAGTTTAGAGCTATGGTCTTCCAGTCATTCACAGAATCTCTTGTCCTTTAGAACAGAGATACTGAGTTAGTATGGTGAGAGGGGAAGGCTTTTAGGATTATATAAAAATGGGCATTTGGGGGTTTTCCTTTCATGTTCAGAGGTAATCAGAGGAAGCATGAATTATAGAATTCTGTGAGTGCTGCCAGCTTTTTTAAAGAAATGATTCCACTTACTGCTAATGAATACCAGTGCATGAAGAGAGATCTAAGTGAACTTAACCAAATTCTCCACCAGTGATTCACCAGATATCTATCCTTCGTCAGCCGTGTGCTAGGCAACAGGTTTGAATGACGCAATGTAGCCATGTCCCACATGCTACTTATAGATATGCACCCATTGTTTCCTGGGAAAGTACTCAGGTAACAGAGACAGAGGAGCAAGGAAGTTGGAAAACAGTGTTTTGCTACAATGTGTATTTCTGATGTGCACAGACATTGTCAACCAATTTGAAAAAGAATTTATCTTGCAATTAAACGATTCAGTTTAATCCAACAAATATTTAAAAAGCACCTGCTGTATGTAAGACACTGTGTTAGGTACTGGGATACATAAACCAAATCACTTAACATTTCACAGCAGGAAAGGGGCAATACAACGTGTACACAGAGGAGTACATGTATCATATAAGGTAATTTGAAGAGGGAAAGAGAATTAGCAACTTGGAGGATATGAGCAAGTTTCAGCAAGGACGTGGTATCTGGACTTAAAAGAAGTGTAGAGTGTACATTCCGGCCTGTTCTCTGAGAACCAAGCTGCTGTTACTGTCCTTCAGTGTTCTAAGGTACCCTGACAGGTTGGGTGTCTTTCTCAATTGCCATCAGCTCAAATTCCTCCACCTCCAGCCATGGTCCTCTCTCCCTCATAGGGGCCATTTCCAAGTGCCTCAATTCCATTTAACCACTTAAAATCAACAAGCTTTTCCAAGGGGATATTTACTTCAAAAATATAATAAGAATAAAGTACAAACATTTCCCAGTACTTCAAGGATATACCCTCCCCCACATCATCTCTGTCTATTCAAAGAGTAGGCTCAGTTTAGCTCAATTCCTACAGTGCATCAAGTCCCACCAAGTTCACTATCAAGAATTCTAACTGGGCCAGAGTGTTAAAAGTCACTCACAAATGTCACTCCCTGCTCCTGGGGCCCTTGATACTGCACTGACTGCAAAGCCAGACTCTGGAGCACAGGGATGCTAGGGCAGTGCCTGACAGGTTGTGGGTATGGACTCCCCTTCTCTCAGTAGCTGTCACATGTAAGGGAGTCCCCTGAATTGGTATAAAGAGAAGGTGGTCCAACTTATCTGGCCCTTTGAGTGCCCCCACACCTCTTTCCCAGGTGGTCAGCCCATCAGAGCCAGTTACAGCACCCACTTGTGTTCCACAGTCTCTTCAACTTGCTTCCAACTCTTGTAGTCATGAATTTCCCAAAAAGTAAGGCAGAGGAGACTCTGCACGTGTACTTGAAGATCCAGGAGAGGCTGAAGAGTTTGTATTTGATTGTAGTCCATAGGAAGCCATCGAGAGTTGTTGAGCAGTGCAGTGGCACAGATGTGTGCATTAGGAAGAGTATTTTGACAGTTTAATGTGTATAGGATGGGTAGAAGAGGGGAAAGACCAGGAGGAGGGAGGCCACAATGAGGGCTTTCCTAGTGGTCTTGGATGTGGTGAGGACCTGAGCAAAGGTGTTCAGGCCGTGGGAGAAGAGAAGAGATCAGGTGTAAGACAGGGAGTAGAGGTAAGACTGAAGGGGGAGGATAGGGTGACTTGAAGGGTCCAACCCTGGAGGACCAGGAAGAAAGTGGTAACCTCAACAGAAGGCACAGGGAGATGGGGAGGAGAGCTGAGGGCAGCCCTGGCTTGAACATGCCAAGTTTGAGATGCCGACAGGATGGCAGGTGGAGATGTCCCATCAGACAACATGGGCCTGGCATTCTGGCAAGAGATCTGGGAACCTGAAATCTAAGCATTACCTTATTACCAAAGGAAGTTGAACTTTCCTCTTGGCTAAATAGAAACTAACTGACTACTAGCAACATTCTTACTAAATATAAGGTGGCAAGGATAGGTTTGAATTCCTTACTGGAGGCTCATCCTGTTTCAAGATAGTTACCATATGACAATATTGTAATCCTTTCTGGTTTTGTAACAAGTCACAGAAAGTTCTCCAAATGTCACTTAGTTATGAATTAAATATCAACTCATTCAGGACTCTAAGAATAGTGTTATCTGTTTCTATAGAAATGTTAGTATCCCATCTCAGAGAACACACTTCTCTCTTGGTAGAGCAAGGTGGGGGCATGATGGGAGCACTAGGTTGTCAGATACACTCAGTCGTCCATCTGCTTTGCTTAATGATTTTCCTTTTGTTACAAAGGAGGGTTTAGTGGTATTGGAGCAGTATATCAGTTAATGACATAGGAGTAAAAAACAAAAGACTTTAACAAATCTTCTTTTAAAAAAATGAAGATGCTGAAAACATCCTCTGAAACAGGATTAGCTCCAAAGAAGAATAAATGTAGTAATTCTAACTTTATCCAGGTATCAACATAGAATCTGAACTCTGAGAACCAGAATAATGTATGTATTGAGTTCAAGAAAAATCACATTATCTTGCAGATGTAGTTGGTTGTTCCTCCCTAGAAGGTGCATTTCCATCTCTTTTTAGATTCCTCAATAGGGTGGGAGGAAACCAGACCCTCCAGGGGACGAGAGAGAGTAATTCACTTCTCAGGTTCATTGATTTCAAAGCCACTTGAAAATGTAAAAATCCACAAGCTGTGACTAATTGTGGAAAACTGTTTGGATTCCCAGCATTGAAAAACTCAACAGTACAAATTCAGACCCCCGTCGTTTCAAAAGGGACTTAGACCAAATTGTGTGTCATATCATCCAAGAATCAAAGCAAGAAGCATGAATTTTCGTTCAATCCCATCTCCGACCTAATGAAGCTCATTCGCTCTGGAATAAAATGGTTTCTGTGACTGGTTCATCATCTGGAGTTTTTCTCTCTCACTTTAGTGCATTTGCCATTACCCCCCTCTTATTACCTGAGCAGTGAGGCTCTATTTTAAGAAGTAATCATATTTACTATATATAAGTAATGTTGTTCTTTATAACGCATCTCAGCTAAGCAGAACTAATGAACAGATGAAATCTTCTATGCAGTTATTAGCTTCCTGGGTGGTAAAAACATTTTTTTTCTGATTCTTATTGAATTGCCATGAATATACAACTAAACTGAGATTTAATTGCATTTTTAATTAAAAAGAATAGCTCTTGATGATGTCACTAATATGTTGTTGTTGTGCAACATTCAGTGAAGGTTTTTCCCAAATATTTTGGAACCACTTCCTAAGGCAATTGGGAGGGGGTGAGATGGGTGGTCAGAAGAGAAGTTTCAACCCTTTGGCTTCTGCTTATCCAGTTAAAGAATAAACTGACTGAGTTTAGGAGTGTTCTTCCTGTGTCTTTATCAGTTTTCTTACCTGAGATGTTTGCCTTTGGAAACCTAAATGCAGATTAAATTGTTTGTGTGTGTGATTTGTATCAGCAGTGGATCGGTTACTCTCGGAAAGGAATGTGGTCTTTCTGGCTTTGTGTTTGGGCTATAATTTCTAAAGTCACCCAAAAAACATCATCACTTCCTTTTAGGTGAAGACACTGAAGCTCTGTGAGTAAAACCTCGTTGTTCTGATTACTTGTTTCACTTTTGTAAAAGTTTTTCCCCAAAGACTTCATGATGTCAGACTCTCTAAGTCTCTGTTGGTCAAGAACTAGGAAGGATCTCTGAGGTTAATGAATTTGTTTAATCCTTCTGTTTTACAGATGATGCATCTGAGCTTGGGGAGGTCACGTAAATTGCCCAAGGTCACACAAGTAGTATCAGAGAGAAGAGAACCCAAGAGCTCTGACTCTGGAGTCAAGGCTCTTTCCACTGTCCCATGCTGCTCTCAAGTGAGGCAGATAGTGTTATAAAAGAAGCAAAATGAGACCCGCTAAGTAGCAAACATCTAGAAGGTGGACAGCTGTGCAAATGATAGGCTCACCCTTTGACATCTCCAAGAAAATGCATGCTACCACACAGGACCCAAGAGTTTTTGTTGTTTTTTAAGCTCTATTGAGGGAAGAGGGAAGCTTAAAAATGAGATAAAACCCCTTCTTGGGGTAGATAGGGTGACAATAGAATGATTGAGAGAAGAGAACTTGTAATTACTTTATTTTCTCTGTCAATGAGTGAAATATTTGGATGGGAAAGGATAGTAAAATAAAAATGGTCATAAGAATTTTAGATCCAAAATAAATAAGGAGATAGTAAGAGAAGACTTAGCTACTCTTGGTGAGTTCAGGTTGCCAGGTCCAAATGAATTAGATACCAAAGGGCTAGGAGAACTGGCAGATGTTATTGCTGAGCCACTGTAAATGACCTTGGAAAGATCATGAAGAATGGAAGAGGTACTACAAGATTAAGAGGGACAAATGTTTGGATTTTCAAAAACTAAAGAGATTGGAGTCTGGAAATGATACCAGTGTGCTTGCCTTAGATCCCTGGCAAAATTCTGGAATGTGTTAAAGGGATGATTAGTCTAGAAAAGAAAACCGAGATAAGAGCCAGCATGGCTTCATCAACAGTAGGTCATGGCAAGCTAACCTCATTTCCTCTTTTCTTTATAGGGTTATGGAATTGGTAAATCAGAGAAATGCTCTAGGTATAGTTTACATAGATTCCAGCAAAGCATTTAACAAAGCTCTTCATGCTGTCCTCATAGACAGTATGAAGAAACGTCGACTAGACTATAGTATGCCTAGGTATATTTGGATCTGGTTAAGTGGCTGGGCCCCAAAAGTAGCAACTACTTGGTTCAGCAACAAACAGGCTATCTCAAGTGGAATGTACCAGGGAATCTGTGCAGTCTGTGGTACAGACAAAGGTATAGTTGGCATCCTTATCAAATTTGCAGATGACATAAAGCTAATCTAAGATGTTTTCTGACAGAATCAGCATCTAAAAAGTCTTGATAGGCTACAATGAATTTTGAGATGAATCTAAGGAGCTGAAACTTATTGGAAATGTAGAATATCAACTTCCCAAGAAAAAGGAGGGAAAGGAAAGAAGGAAGGAAATAAACACTCATTGAGCACCTACTATATACCAGTCACTGTGCTAAGTGTTCTACAAACATCTTATTTAATCCTCACAACAACTATGAACGGCAGTTGAGGAAACTGAGGCAAAAAGGTTAAGTGACTTGCCCAGGGTCACATATTTGGAACTCTCTGGGGCCTGGATGTAAACTTAGGTCTTCCTGACTCCAGACCCAGCACTCTATCCATTATACCACTTAGGTGTCTCCAAACTAAAAAAGGGCAGCTAGATGGTATAGTGTATAGAGCACTGGAGTCAGCAAAACTCCTCTTCCTGAGTTCAAATCTGGCCTCAGACACTTACTAGGTGTGTGACCCTGGGCAAGTCATTTAACCCTCTTTGCCTCAGTTTCCTCATCTGTAAAATGAGCTGGAGAAGGAAATGGTGAACCGCTCCAGTATCTCTGCCAAGAAAACCCCAAATAGGGCCACGGAAGAGTTGGACACAACTGAAAAATGATTAAATAGTAAACAAATGAAGATCTGGTTAAATAATATTTCCATTTTAAAAGATAAATTAGTGTCATATGCCAACCAAAGAAGTTGATACAGTTTTAGGCCAGGCAGTATCCAGGACTACTAGGAGACAGTTCTATCTTCTGCCCTAGTCAGATTAAATCTGGAATATGGTGTTCAGTTGTGAGCACCATATTGTAAGAAGGACATTATTAAACTGGAGAATATTCAGAGGTCTCCAAGTAGGATGGGGAAGGGCTTTGAAATGGAATTGAAAGCACTAAGGATGTTTAGCCAGAAGAAGGGAAAGAAAGACTCAGGGAGAGAAGTGGAGGCTATTTAGCCTGGAGAAGAAATAACTGTCTTCTAGTATTGAAAGGGCTACTGGGTTGCAAAGGGATTGGATTTGTCTGCCAGGCCTCAGAGGGCAGTACTAGCATTAAGGTGGAAGTTTCCGAGAGGCAGATTTCAGTTCTGTGCAAGGAAAAGGCTCCTAACTACAGGACTATCCAAACAGGGAATGGGTTGGCCTGGGGGCAGGGGAAATGTGCTTCCCCTCACTCAAGTTTTTCTAGCAAAGGCTGGAGGGCAAATTGTCAACTACATTCTAAAAGCAGTATCTGTTCAGAAAGGAGCATTCTGCACATTATGGTCTTGGAGCTTTGTCCATCTTTGATGACCTCTGACATTGTGAGCAGGGCAGGCATTGGGGAGATGACCCTTGATGAAAGCAGAGGAAAGAGTGGCCAGACTTTGCAAGATGTTTTTCTATGACAAACTAAAACAATAGTCCCAGCTGACTGAATACTTAATTAATTGTATATGGTGAGTGGGAGAGTGAAGAGTCAAAGATGCCTGAATTTGGGAAATGAGACCGCTGAGAGGATGGAAGCACCCTCAACAGAAGTAAGGAAGTGTAGAGATGAGTAGGTTTAGGGGATGAAGACAATGACTTCTGTTCTAGACATGTTGAATTTGTGATGTCTGAGGAATAAATAGTTTTAGAGATGGTGATTCAGGACTGGAGTTCAGGGAGGAGGTTAGGACTGGATATAAATTCGAAAATCATCTGCACAGAGATGAAAATTGATGAGATCACCAAGAAAAAGGGGAGAGAGAAGAAAAGAGAGTCCAGGATAGGTTTTGTAGTAATTTCATTAAAAATATGGATTATACAAAGAAGATGACCAAGAAAAAGCAATCAGACAGAAAGAAGAACCAAGTGAGAGCAGCATCATGATGAAAGGCAAGAGAAGAAAACATGTCCAGGAAGAAGTGATGATCAATATTGTCAAAAATTTCAGAGGGCAAATCCCACAGGAAATGGTTCCTGATTTTTGGAGTGCACCTTCAGGAGGACTGTACTGCCAAGTTCAGACATAATTGAACTGCTGCTGACATTTTCAAATGGCAGCCCTTCAAACTCATTGAGTTGGGTATAATTTCAAAACAAATTTAACTTCTAGCTTTTTAAAATGCAGATCTCTGCAGAAATCACACCTACATTAGTTGAACTGGAAGTTGGTCACTGACACACTCAGAGAGATGGGTTAGGATCCAAACAAGGTACAAGCTCATTCTGATGCATGGCAGAATAACCAGTGAGCTTTAATTATCCTTTTGACCTTCCCATCAACTTGACTGGCTGGTTGAGAAAGGTGCAGCCTCTTCTGCAAATGAGGGAAGACATAAACTAGACCAGATCACTGATAAAATGAATAGAGCTGGTACATTTGAACAAAAGGTCATTTGCAGCTAGCATTGACCTGTTACATAATGGTGGAGTATAATTCTGATGTCCTATGTAGATCTAATGAACTTGACTGGTGTTTCATTCATTCATTCAGCAAATATTGATTGTATGCCTACTACTTGTGGAGAACTTTCTGACAAATACAGCTAAGGAAATAAACAAGATTTAAACTTAATATGAGAAAAATCAGTACCAGAGCCAAAGATATATTCCTAAGCCTTTTTTCCTCAGGCAGTACTGAAAAAGAATTTATTTTATTGGGAACCAAAAATGTAGTCTTCAAGTGTGTCTTCTAGACAGTAATGTACACATACACACACACATACATGTGTAGATGTATCTATTTTTCATCTGTATTCTGAGTCTGCCTCACCACCTCTTTGAGGAGATCGGTGCCATATTTCATCCTGCATCCTCTGGAATCATGGTTGGTCATTTTGCTGATCAGAGTTCCCAAGTCTTTCAAGGTTGTTTGTCTTTATCATATTGTTGTCATTGTATAAATTGTTCTTTTGATTCTGTTCACTTCATTCTGTATCAGTTCATACAGGTCTTCCCTGGTTTCTTTAATACCAGCCCCCTTCATTACTTTCTGAATTTCAATGACTCTGGAAGAGAGTGAGGTTGAACACTTTGAACAACTCTGCCTCACTTAAATCCAGTTTACTCACAAGTCTGTGATGTCACTGGTCCTCTTCAGAAATGAAAAACTAACAACAGCACATTAGTGTTCCAACATTTTTATATACCAAAACTTGTTCAGCCATTCCCAAATTGATGGGGACCCCCTCAAATTCCCATTCTTTCCCATCTCAAAAAAAACTCTAAATATTTTTTAACATCCTTAGGTAGAATTTGTTTTGCTTCAGATTAATCCCTCCTTTAATCTACCCTCCCTCTAGTTCCCCCTTCTTTCCTTTCCCTCCTATATCTTGAGTGAAATGTGTTTCTGTACCCAACTCTGTGTGTATGAGTATATTCTTTAATCTTTTGATCAGTTCAAATGACAGTGAAGTTCAAGTATCAGCTGCTCTCCACCCCCAAGCCCTTCTCTGTATGTGTATAAATGTCTATTTTTACATGCTGGTTATGTGATCATTTTCCCTCATCTTCCTTTCCTTTTCTCTCCCTGGTATATCCCTTCCTCTTCCTTTCTCTTTTCCATTCTTTGTTTATCAAGATGTAACAGAACCACTCTTAGGGCTTGTCTAATTAGACTCCCTCTATGGCCCCAGATGATGATAGGGTTCAGAGGGAACATATGTATTATTATTTGCCCATATTTGCATGTAAACAGATTATCCTTGTTTAGTCTCTTATGACTGTTCATTCATGTTTGCCTTGTTATGTTTCTCTTAATTTCTTGGTTTGAACTTCAAGCTTTCTACACAACTCTGATGTTTTCATAAAGAATCCTTGAAAAACCTTTATTTTATTAAAAGTACATTTTTTTTGTCCTATAGTATTATACTAAGTTTTTCTGAATAAGTTATTCTTGGCTGTAAACCTATATCCTTTGCTTTGTGGAATATCATATTCCAAGCTCTTCGCTCCTTTATGATAGGGGATACTAAGTGATGAACGATCCTTACTAGCTCCTTGGTTCCTGGATTCTTCCATTCTTATTACTTGCAATATCTTTTCTTTGGCCTGGAAGCTCTGGATTTTGGCTGTAATATTCCTAGGAGTTTTAATTTGGGGTTTTCTTTCAGGAGATGACGAGTGGAGTCCATTTCCACTTTGCCCACTAGTTCTAAGGTATTTGGGAAGTGTTCTAAGATTTCTTGAAATAGGATTTTTTGTTGTTGTCGTCGTTTTGTTTTGTTCTTTGGTCACAGGTATTCAGATAGTCCACTGGTTCTTAATGTTTCCCTTCTGTCTGTTTTCTAAGTCAATTGTTAGACCAATACCTTACATTTTCTTCTATTTCTTTTTCAGTCTTTTGGCTTTGCTTTAATATTTCTTGTTGTCCCATGAAATTATTAGCTTGTATTTGGTTCGTTCTAATTTTGGGGGAGTTTGTTTCCTGGGCAAGGTTTTGTACCTTTTGTGCCAAACTGTTAATTCTTTTTCCACTTCTTAATTTTATAGCTCTCGTTTCTTTTCCAATATTTTCTTTTAGTGATCGTTGATAAAAAAAATTTTTTAAAAAAACTAACCTCTTGTGTCATCCCCTCCAGAAGTCCTAGTTGAATACGTGCTCAAGCTGTGTTTCCCTGTGAGTCCTTGTTTTTAGACATCTTGGAGTCATTCTCGGATTCTGGGCTTGTGTCTTGGGTGTCCCTGGCGTAAAAGCTTTTTATGGTAGGATTCTTTTTCATTTGCTAATTCTTCTGCTTCCTTATTTTGTGCTCGATGTGAGGATAAGGCTCTGTGTGCCTCTGGAGGGATGGTCTGGGCTATTCCTGTTGGAGTTTTCTTGGGGTCCCAGGGACAGCTTAGGCTGGGAACCTGCAAGCTTTCAGTACTCCCAAAGCGTTCTGACCCAGGCCAAAGCCTCAATTCTGTCCCCTCCCCTCATCTGAGCGTCTGATCTGATTTTGGATCAGTAGACGCTGCTGGACTCCATTGCTATCAGTCAGCTGGGAAATTCTGCTGATTCAGAGGAACAGAACTGTATGTTTTTCTTTGGTCTGGGATTCCTGCCCTGGTTATTTCTCTGTTAGGCTTCCAGCTAGGCTAGACTCTAGAACCAAGCCACACTGCTGTTTGCTCCTGGACTTGCTCCTCTCTCCTTACCCTGGAACACCACTCTACCCTGGATCTATGACTCAGGACTGGGCAGTAGGCAGCAAAGCTTCTAGATCACAACCATTCCTATCACGGTGTTCCACTATTAGTCTGAGGGTGCCCTGGGATGATTCTGGGACTTCCTCTTGCCCTAGTGCACAGTTTTTTCCTGAGTACTAGAGTATTCTGTGTAGCCACTCCAGGCCAGATCCTGTCCCCAGTGTCCACAGACCTTGTTATCTGTCCCCCTATGCTAACCTGGGCTGGAAAATGACTCTCTGTGATTTTTTTTAACTTTGATTTTCCCATCAAGATTGGAGGACCTGAGTTCAAATTTGGCCTCAGACACTTGCCACACTTATTAGCTGTGTGACCTTGGGCAATTGCCTTGCCTTCCCCCTCCAAAAAAAAAAAAAAGATTTGGCATTTTTTAGATCTGTTTGGAAGAGGTTTTTTTAGGGGAGAGGAGAAGCTTACTATATTGCTTCCTATTAGTCTGCCATCTTGGTTCCACCTAGCCCATTTATCTTTCCAGTCAATGCCCTTTGGGCCACCTGTAATTCTATTGTCCTGAGATTGTTGTGTTTCATTACTCTTGGCATATGTTGCTTCTCTGGGGAGAGAAATGGTGTGAAAATTAAATTTAGGTCTACAGTCATCTTCCATATGTGAGACATCATGCTAAGTATAGAGGATGCCAAGATAAAAATAGCCCCTGACCTCAGGAAACTTGTCCCCTCCTGGTTGTGGGCATGGGGGAGAGGAGGAAGTGGTAACCTTGTCTTTGGGGCAGGGATGAATCCAGGGTCATTGAAAGCACTGCACAGTGCTCCAGATGTGATCCAGCCTTACCCCTTTCTCCCGCTCCACTCTGGCCCTACTGTTGCTCTTCTCTGGCATCTCTTGAAGACAGAAATGCTGCTGACTTCAATGTGCTGCCATCCAGCTGAAGGCACAGTCTTGTTTCCTTGCTTTCCCCATGTGATCTGCTAGAGGCTCCTCAAGGAGACCCTGTCCTGTTCTGGGGCTTAGCGCAGTCTTGACGACGCCCTCCACAAACAGGAGCTGTCAGGTCAACAAAAGCTCACCTCTCAGTGAGATCTCCATGACAGTGGAGAACATTGTTGGCAAACATCGGTCTCCCTCTTTTAGGCCTTACCTGAGATTGATGCTCAGATATGTGTGATCTCTGTGTATGTGCTTATTGGGGAAACCATGACGTTGACATGAACATGGGTGGGGGTGGGAGTGGGGTAGAGACAAGGCCAAGTTCTGCTTTACCAAGTCAAATACTTTTGTCGTCAACCAACAGTAAATACGGTGGGACCTCACATTCTATACATCTCTCTCTCAGTTCCATGGAGCTCCTGCCAGCTCCCTTCTAGGGTTTTCTCCAGTACCTTTGAGGCAGGTGTAGACCATCCTCACACAGACAGGAGAAGACACAAGAAAGACAGACCAGACCAGTGGCCACTGGCGTTCTCCCACTGGCCCTTTGGAGGGACTACTTACTGCCATCTGGGATGACTTCCATTCTTTCAGAATCTTCACCACTTAATATGTCTTAAAGAATTGGTTTAAAATTGATTTAATGCTGAATGCCTTAAATATTATGTCACTTAGATGATGGTAACTCATTTCCATAAGGCTTTATGGTTTTAAAAATGTATTTTATGTTCATTTCATTTGATTCTCACTACAACCCTATGAGACAGACAAGGATTATAACCTTTATTTTACTGATGGAGAAACTGAGGCTGAGTGAAGTTGTTAAGTGACAGTGGCGGATTTTCTGTGCCTCGATCTCCTTTTTATTAAATGAAAGTGGAAGTGTTTTGTAAACCACAAAATGTGATAACAAATATATAATTTTTTATCATTATTACCATCCATCTTTTAGTAGACAGCTTAGTCCAGAGGTTCTGCTGTAAACGTCTCCATAGTGGATAAACACACCTAAACTGCCTGCTGCTTCATCTCTCAGGTGCCCCCAATAGACTGATGTTTCCTAGGAGGACATGGATGGAGCCTTTAAAAAATCCATAGAGGAATAAGGTTTTTTAAAGCTATTCCCTGGCAGAACCTTCTCTCTGCTGCTTTCACTTCCTCTGGGTGGGAGCCATTACGGGCAGCTCTCTTTGTCTGACTGAGAGGGAAGGAGGCACCAATCGGCCTTGGCCTTTGATCCTGTGGCTTCTGAAGCTCAGTGTTCAGACCACAAGTTCAACCCATCAAGCCACAGAAGCTGCAGTGTCTAATGGAAGCTTCTCACAGTAGAAAAGCAAGAGTTCTCACAGGGGACCCTGGGATAGAAATAAGATCTGCTCCCTTTGCCTGAGTTCCTTTTCCCACCATACTCCCTTTATTTCTCTGAGATTATAATAGCCTAAGGAGAATCACCAGAAACCTAGCAAAGATGGGAAAGAAATGAGGTGCCCAGGCCCCAGAGCCCCTAAAGTTCAAGGTCCAAGATCCCAGCAGGGCGAGGGTTGTACTCCACATGGACCTCTCTTCAAAGTTAAACTCTAAAATGGTTCACTTTGGATAAGACTGAATATTTTTTCTCTCCTATGGCAGTAACTCAATCCTCATTATCTGGGAACTTCAAGCCCAGGTCAAAGAAACCATTTCATCTGCCCATTTAGTTTATTACCAATGAAGGGTTAAAGTTGTTTGGAGACAGTCTGATCTGCTTCAAGGCTGTCTGTCACTAACGCTGGTGGCTTAGGAAGGGAGAACGAGATGTTTCTGCCTTCTTTTCCTTTCCTGTCTTTCTTTCTTCCTTTCTCATTTCACCTTCCCCTCCCCTCTCCTTTCCCTTTTTCTGTCTATATGTCTAAATTGAGCTATTCCTCATCAAGGTAAGTGCTACCTCACAAACCTCTTTCTGTGCCATCTTGGAGCAGAGGACTAATGAACACCGAGGCCAAGGTGGTCCTTTGGAGCCCATGAGCGTCAATAAGGATCCACAGTCATTTATGGAGTTCCTACTACCAGATGCCAGACCCTGGGCTAGGTGAGGAGGGTGGGGAGGGAGGGGAAATACGGTCTTTGGCCTCAAGGATCTTATAGCCTGGCTGGGGGAGACAACATGCCCAAAATACACCCTGCCCTTCCCATCCTTGGGGAGATGAGAGAGAGCACTGGGATTCTTTGGGGACCACTCCTGGTGCTCACCCTAGCAGGGCCTGGAGGGGATCTTCAGGGGATCTGCAGCCCCCAGGGCCACAGGGTTAGGGCCCCTGGAGTGGCAGCAGCCCACCTGGCTGTTCACAGCCTCAGCTCTTTTCACATTCACAAGCAGATCAAAACCTTGCGCTGCTGGGACCTGTTTCCCTCGCGCCCCCACCCAGGATCCCCTTCTGAAAACTTTTTCTTTTCCTTCCAGATCACTTCAAACGAGAAGCACTTGGAGAGCATGAAAAAGGATGGCGCTGCTCTTATCCGCTCCCTGGAGGCTATGGCCCCACCCAGCAGGTGAGGCCCCTGGGGCTTTCCGGAATTTCCAGGCACTGGGCTGCATCTCCCGGCCCCCCCTTCACCCCCCCTCTCGGGTTACTCTTGGCCACTTCGCCTCTCCTGAGCAATGCTGCTTTTGTTGTAGCTGCGGCTGTCGACTTTGATCTTCCGGGGCAAGAATGAGGGGGGTGCCCCCATTATCTGTGCCCTGAATGCCACAGGCCCAGCGCTTGGTCTGCATGAGCTCTGCCTGGGCTGCCAGGCCAGAGAAAGGGTGTTTCAAGGGGTCTCCCTCCTTGTTGAGTTCTGGTCGGGGGTTTACTGGCTGCTGGTTCTTTGCTTGCTTTTGCAGGGGTAAATGGGGGCAAATGTGAGGCAGGGGGCTTCCCTGCCCCTTCTCAAGCCCCCACCAAGCTACACAAACCGCGTGTGTTGGAGAGCCGTGTCCCATGTGATGGCCTTATAGCACCGTATGTGTACAGTACCTTCCCGGGGCTCGGAAACTTTGCGAAGAACTCCAGGGCTCACTCAGGGGGTGAACGTTTCTGTGGCATCTGGTTATCTGTCTTTTTCCTGCCCCCAAATTCTAGATCATGCCTGGGAGAGTGGAAGTGGAGAGGGGCTAAGGATGGGGGGTGGGGGTGGGGAGCAAGATCTGCAAACCCTCACCAGGAATTTAGGAGTATTGTGGCATTTAGACTTGAACTCTTAATCTCTGGGCACCAGGGAAGACAGATCTGCTAAGTACTTTAGTATCTTCTTCCTAAACATGGATAACCCAGACTCAGCCTTTGCCTGGCAGGTCTGTTGTGAGTTATCTCAGCCTGGAGGTCTCTGGAACCCTAAGGAAGTTCAGAGATGGTCCCGGGGTGTGCTTTTAGTTAGATTTGTGGGGTAAGTCCCACTCCACCCCTGACAGACTGCTTACCATGGACCGTCTGGCTGCATGTACATGGTGCCAGTGAGGTATTCCCTCCCCCCTCCAAGCCTGTGCTCACGCCCTTGCCTACACCAGGAGAGTCTAAGCGCTGCTAGACCATCGGAGCCATGAGGACGAGAATTTGATCTGATTTAACTCTGGGTCGCCTCTTTCTAGCGCCTAACAGTGCGTGCCTGGAGGCATTTAATCAGCATTTGCTGAATGAGTCAGTGCTCTATGAAGTTCCCCATCTGTACCTGCTGAAATCGTACCCATCCTTTAACACCTAACTCAAATGCCACTGAGCAGTTTGAATTGAACCACGAGGTCAGAGGCCATACTGGAGTGGGGAAGTGAGTCTAAAGGAGAGAAAACGGAGTTAACAAACATGCAAAGCTTTTTTCTAGGAGTTTGTCTAAGAAAGGGAGAAGAGACAATGTTAGGGTATGGTAGGGTCAAATCAAAGGGTTCTTTGCTTTTTCCTAAGGAGGAGGCAGACTGGGTATGTTTGTAGACATCAGGGAAGGAGACAGCAGCTAGGGAGAGGCTGAAGGGGAGAAAGATGGATGAGTGAGGGGCGTCAAGTCAAGAACACTTTCTATGTTTCAGGAACTACGCTAAAGAGTTGAGAATATAAATGCATCAACAAGATAGCCCCTGTGATCAAGGAGCCTACATTCTAGCAGGGGGAAGGGGCGAAGGAAGAGATCTGAGTGGGTGGAGCACAGTGGAGGGGGCCACCCAGAGTCATGAGTGCAGGCCTTTCTTTGTTCCTATAGTTAGGTCAGTGCCCCACACTTTGTGATAAATATTTGTTGAGTAAGAAGAGTGGGAAACACTTAATGATGATGTGAAGACACTCCCTCCCTCCTTGGTTTTGGCTGTAAACAGCCTCCCCCCCCCCTTTTTTTTTAAACCTTCCAACATCTTGTATCCCAGGTTATTAAACTGGGAATACAAGTCCATGGGTCTCGGCTCCCTTATGTATACAATGAGGAGAATGGGCTGGATAGATCTTTTCTAAGGCCTCTTCCAGGGCTAAATTCTAAAATCTTAACTCATTTTAAAGGCATCCTCTTCACAGCCTTGTGAGTTAGGCACTTATTGTTAGCTGTTATTTTGTAGATGAAGACCTTAAGATTTAGAGAGCTAACTCTGTCTACAGGATAACTCATGTACCATCTCCAAACCTTTGTACAAGATCCTCCCCCATGCTTGGAATGCCCTCCTAACTTGGCTCCAGCTCTCTGGAGTTCACCCCTTCATGTGCCCCCTCCTCTAGAGGCCCTTCTGGCTTTGTCCTGTGGCTGGTGCTTTCGGGGGTGTTTGGATCAGTGCAATTTCTTCACGTGTAGCATGCAAGTTCTTTGACAGCAGGGGCTGTTTGTCTTGTTGTTGAAACCCAAGGCTTAACACTGCTTGGCAGAGGGCAGGCACTCACTAAATGCTCCTTGGATTAGACTGAAGCAACATGCCCTCAGCTCTTCTGACCCCCAGGTATCACACTCTCCCATCATGGCTTCTTTGCACCTCTCAAGTGACTCAACATTTTCCTGCTATTTATATGTTGAGGAATTTTATTTAAAACCCTGGATTACCCTATTAAATATACTTTCCAATGAATTTTTTCTTTATGAAAAAGGACAGTGATATGAAGGAAATATTTTTGTTGTACCCAGTTGAGTGCAGTTTCTTACCAGGTAATGCAAACCATTTTCCAGACAGATGCAAGAAAAATGTATGTGGGCATATACTATGTACTGGAACTGGGTGCAAGGGGGTTGCGAGGGCTGAAAGGTGATACTGTCCCTCCACAGCCCCCAGAGATGATAACTGTGTGATGGTTAGATCACAAAGCCCTTTATAAGCACACGTTACCTTGTTTGAGCATAGAGGCCCTGTCCTTGTGCAGCTGATAATCTAGCAGGGAAGACAAATCTTGTACACCTGTGCTAGGCTGAGACATGTCCTGGGTGGGAGAGAACAGAGGACCGAAGAGGGGATCAAGGCGGGTGGTGCGGGGTCTGTCTGAAGCAGGCCTTGAGGAAAAGCCAAGAGTAGCAAGAGGTGCCAGAGAGGCCTTTCCACAAAGAAATCCCATGTGGTAACTGCAGACAGGCCAGTTGAGTGGAAGTGTAGTGTGAGTGAGAGCTGTAAACATTCAGCTTGAAACGGAATAATACGATTAAGTTTGTAATAAAACAGGAGTTATTTCCTTTTGTTTTTCCAAAGTAAGGGAAGAGGCAAAAGGAAGACAAAAACAGCCTTTGCTTGTCTTTGTCTCCCCAGCACACAGGAGGCAATAAATATTCATGCCATTTTTGAATATGGAAATGAGCAAAATGAAAGGAGTCCTTTAGGGAAACTTCTCTGGAGGGCAGTGAGAAAACAGAGGCTGGGAGGGTCACCCCAGGAAGAACGAGGTCCCAGACTAGACCTGGGGAGGAATCACCGTAATGCTGCCTTTCTAAGAGTTCCTAGAGGGGTCTGCGATTCTCCAGCTCTTGGCTGACCCGAGTAAGCCTGGCTTGGGCAGTGCTGACTTCACCAAATTTCCCCAGTGTGCTCATGGGTTCTGCGGCTTCCTGCTCCAGGATCCCTAACCAAAAGTGTCTTGTGTAACTGAACTGTTAGCCATGTTCCAATGCATTCCTGCTGTCCCTGAGGAACTTTGATAAGCGGAGCAAGAATGCCAGCTGCCTTTTCTTCCTCCATCCATTCAGTGCACAACCAGAGCCCTGGTGCTGCCCGGGGCCCTTTGGTGCGCTGAGCTGACAGCACTGTTTCTGATTAGCTGGGGGCCCTGGACTAATTTTATACTTCAGGAGTTTGTGCCATTTGATCTCCATCCTTTCTTTGATAACAGTTGTCAAGGCACGGGTTTGAATCGGTTTCAAACAATGTGCTCAAATAACGAAGTTTCCATTTTAAGCTGCTAATCACAAATCAACACCTCCAAGAGGAGAGCAGGAGGCCCCACACTCCTGAGGGACTCAGTCTGGAAGTCCCAGGAGCCAGCCCTCCAGCAAATGGGAGAGAGGGGAGGAGGTTCCTTTGGTTTGGTTTTTACAAAAGCAGAACTGGGGCAGGAGGCCCACAGGCAGAGCCAGGAAGGGGCTGTCTGGAGCTGTCCGGAGCTCTCCACGGTCAGTCGGCCTTTCACCAATAAAAGCGTCAGAGCCCTTGATCGGCGGGGGCGCTGGGGGCCCTGTGGTCAGCCTCACACAGCCTGCAGCAAGGGAGGATGATGGGTTCTGTCCTCAGGCACCCTCTTCTTTCTGCTTAGACATTTCTGATCTGCTGCTGTGGGTTAGGGAGCTATGCTCTACATAGGAAAAAAGCCCTTGCAGCCAGCCAGCCCATAGGTGCCATGGACAAGACTGAACACGGAAAGCAGGAGAACCACTTGACTGATTTAATTGTGCTTAATAATTTTTTTTTTCCCTCTTGCAGTTCCCATGACAGCACTGTTGTTTCCTTGGCTAAAGAGATTCTCGAAATAGTTGGACACCAAAAATGAAGGCAGCCGGGAGGGTGGCCCAGCAGTGCCTGCCAGAGGTGCCTGGAGGATGAGGTCCCATCCCTGATCTTGCGGGTACATTTCCCTGAATTCATCAGCCTCTGGTTTCAGTGGTCAGCTGAGGACTAGTGGCCTACGGTCATCTCTTTGCTTTTGGCCATCAAGAATGGATTCAGAAAACATTTTGCTCGGTTTTTAAGGGAAAGTGCAGTCCCGTGACAGTCACCCTATGAGGGCCACTTTGGCACTGTATACCCGTGATATGTATAAGCAAATAAAGAGTCGGGTTGGCAGTGGCATCCCCCAGCACACAGTGTCTGAGATCTTCCTTCCCTGGGGACAGACGCAAAAGCAGGATCAGGCAGCTTCCGCTCCCTAGCAGGCCTTTTAAAGCTGGTTTGAGCCTCTAATCTTTCCCCCATTTCACCTGCCCACCTTGTTTTTCTTTCTGGGATAAAGGGATTCCATGAATCCTGGGGAGTGCAATATTAGATTCTACTGAAATGCAAAGACAGATACAAGTTTGCCCAAAGGAAAACAAAGCCTGCCAGAGAAAGGTCCTCTTGCTTCATTCTGCCCTGAAATAATATAAATTAAAGGGAGTACACTGGAGTGCTCACACAGTGCAGTTAATGGTACTAGGAGAGGCCTAGGCAAAGGGCCACGTTGGTGTGGTGGGAAGGACACTGCTCCTTCCGTCTCGTCACTGAATGGCTGTGATTCCTCATCTATAAAGCTAAAATAGTGGACTAAATGATCATTATGATAGTAACTAGTTTTAAGTTAGATCATAAGCTTTCACAACAGAGGGAGATGTCTGGAACTTTCCCTCTAAACTTGAAAATACCGTCTTTGGTTAAATCTGTTGGAATTGCACATTCAGTACCCTCTCACCTGCCCTACCACGTGCAGGCTTCAGACATTCCTTTCACAGCAGTGGCAATGTGGAGCACAGGGATGCTGGAAGGGTTCAGAGGTCAACACCTGGCCTTTTATTGGGAGGAAATGCAGAACCTAACACTGATGTCCCTACAAAAGATCTGCTGCTTTGGTGGCTCGCTGATGACCCCAGGGTGTCTGGGATCGGAGGCCTCAAAGAATGGTGTTAAGGGAGAGTTATACTTAAGAGGAAGCTTTGCCGATTAAGAGAAAATGTTACTAAGTGAATACTAACATTTGACCTAAGCCAGAACGTTCTGCTCGTGTGTGCGGACATGAGGCAGAGACTAGATTCTGAAATGAATCAAGAGAAATATTTTTGACCAGGTAGAGCCGGACAGCTTCACTGTTGCCAGTTTCCTCCGGGAGCAGATTTTCTTTGTGGTGATCCTGGTTCTAATAAAAAGCCAGCATTACCCTCTTTGGGATGATGCCATGTTTGGCCTAGGCACTGATGTGTGGCCACTCCTGGGCTTTCCTTACAACTTGGCAAGGATGGGGCTCAGCAACTTAGACACAATATGGAGAGCCTGGGAAAGAGTCAAAGCAATGAAAAGCCTTAGAGGCTTAGAGGGGTCCAAGAAAGGTCCACGTGAGTAACTTGTCATTTGGGCAGCAACACATTCTGCCACTTTCCCCCTCTCCCTTTTCAGATCCTGGGGCCTTGTGCAGTCTTCTTAGCCCTCTAGATGCCCAGGAACCAGGAACTGGAGGTGGGAGGGGGTTACTGACATCCAGTTCAGGAATAGCTAAAGGGTCTGGAGTTACTTTGGTTGAAGATGGTAAGATTAGGGAGGAGGAGGAAGCAGGATAAAACACTGCTTTTAAAATACGCCAAGGGACCTAACAAGCCCATAACAGTGAGCACTTGACAGCCACAAGCAACTTAAAGACGATGGACTCAAGGGACTGCAACCGAGGGGCTTGAGAACAACATTTGGAAGTACTGTTTCAGGCTATGGTTTGAAATATGTTTCCATGGGAGGTGGTAACCTCCCTTTCCTTGGATATCTTTAAAGGGGAGGAGGGGATTAAACAATGTTGTTCAAAAGGGGATGGGCGTAGTCCTGTCAAGAAAGAGATTAATGGACTTCCCAAGAGTCCCCTGAAATGACAAAAACAAAGCCATGCTTACCAGCCCCATTCTTCCATAAACTGTGCTTTCTCCTCTCCCTCTCCCCTTCTAACCCAACCCATCTTCTCAAGGACACCAAAGAATGACTCGTACTAAACACATTGTGGTCAGGGACTTCCTCCACAAATGTGATGGAAGGGAACGTCCCAGGTGAGACCATGGTGGGAGAAGAGATGAAACTGGTGCCAAAAAATAGGATCCCTCCTAATCTGAGAGGGGAAAAGAGGGGTCTTCTCCCTTGGGCTTTGGCTCAGAGGCCAAGTGAAGAGTCTGCACAAAAGGCACCTTGTGTGTGAAGGGGTGAAGGAAGAAAATAAAAATGAAACACCAAGGAAAATTGGTTTTACAAGTAACGCGTGTTCCTCTCATCCGCTCCTCCTAAGACTGCAGTTCTACAGCTGCAGGTGGGTGGGCGCCTACTCTGACTTGCCCACGTCACAGACAGGCAAAGGCCCGAGGTCTCAGGGAAGCCTGAACTTCCACTGCAGCATCTGCTCTCCATCTGCCGACACCCGTACGCACTACTGGGTCTGCCACGTTTCTGAGGCCCTGACAGTTATGCCACACAAGCACGGACTCAGTCTTTGAAAGCGGCCTGGCTTTGGGTGCTCTGCTGTGACCTTGGGCAGGCATATTCCTCCTGCTGTTGACAAATTCTCTTGGCCTCTGCATCTAATCTTGGCTCAGTTCCCTTGCGTAAGGTGAAAGGTTTTTCTTAGCCAATCCCCGACCAAAGGCAGTGGGGCTATGGGAGTTTGGCTTCGGTCTGGTCTCACTAGCCGTGTGACTATGATGGGCCTCAGTCTGCCCATCTGTAACCTGAGGTTGAACTGGATGATCTTTAAGGCCCTTTCCAGTTCTAGCTAGACCTATGATCTTCTAAAGTTCCATGAATTAGTGTTAATGAGTGCCAAGATCCTTTTCTCGAATTCTGTGACTGTGAGGCACCAATCCATGGTGCTGGTTTCCAGCTCAAGTCTTCCTGCCTCCAAATAGAGCTCTTTTCACTACCCCACAGAGAGGAAGTGTGGTGCAGTGCCAAGTGCTAGAGAGCCTGGACTCAAATCTTCTCTGCCACTTAGTGATTCACCACTTTTCTGGGCCTCAGGGGACTGCATTAAACACCCTCCACTGTTCCCTTCCACCTCAACATCTAGGCTCCCAACCCATGGTCTTTCAGGATAAAAACCAAGAGCTCTCGTGTTCTTCCCTCATCCCCAAGGTGGCAATTTTACCTTCGCTGTGGAAATGAGAAAAGGGTTTCAAGCCATGCTTTCACCCAAGGGCATATATAGCTCATCAGCTGCTCCTTTGCTCATATGAGAAAACAGCTCTTCAGAATCTACTGTCCATGATCATCCCTCCCTTAAGCCAAGGCCTTAGCTGCACTTGGCATTCCATTCTCCTCACTTGCCAATGTGATAGGCTGGTAATGGTGATTTTTTTTTTTGCAGGGTCCTGCTAAAACATGAGTCCTACCCAAGTTCTTAGAGCACCAAATATGGCTTTTTTGTGAAGTTATAATGAGATTTAAGCTATTATAGTTTGAAAAGTCAGTTTTGCCGCTGGACCAACTTTCATAACTATATTCTGTTCAAACATTCAGATACAACTTGTAAAAGTATTAGGCTGCATTAAGAAATTCTCTTTTGCCTTCACTTTAAAGACCCCAAGTAATTAGATATAGAGTTTTTGTTTATTTGTAAAAGCAGAATCACACCCACACTTTCTAAATCTTACCCATTGTTTCTCTTTAAAATATCCAATATTGCCAGAGGTCACATCCACTCACAGAATGTCTCAACCAAGGGTCCCTTTACAGGCAGAAAAATTTCACTCCCGTGGCTCTCAATCCTGTCTTTTGCTATTTGAGTCTGCTGTCTCATACCTCTAGGTATATTCACAACAGAAAACCACATACTACTTATGGTTCAGCTTGGCTCATGACCTGGAGATGAGCACAGTAACTCACAGCTAGAAGGGCTCTAGTAACCACTGCCCCATCCCAGCAAGACCTGCCCTGCGTCCTATTTACTAAGTTTGGGGGGTGGGGGGGTAAGGGAAGGAAGAGTGAGAGAGAAGGGAGTGGAGAAGGATCTTCGTATTTCTGTGTAGCACTCAAGGGCTTTTTGATGTCTTCCCCTGCACTGCCAACAGGACACTGAAATTATCTAGACAAGGCCTACAAAATAGTCCTATTAACCAATAACAGTAATCCGATCAAAGCAGCTTCAAGTACAATATGGAAAATATGGGAGAGTTTGTGTTGTATACTTAGTAGTACTAACTCCAAAACATAAATAAATTTGACCAGGTACACTTCTTATATTGGAGGATCCATCAGTAAATTTCATTACTTTGTTTGGGGGCAATCCCTTCAGGGGAATGAACGTCTCCAATTAGCCTAGTCTGATCCTTGGAAGATCAGTTGCTAGCTCTTTCCCAGAAACATCTCCAGTCTGGAGTCACCAGCTGTAATTTCTCTTCTGTCAGCACAACTTGGAAGAGCCAGTGTCTCCTTCATTCCACAATGAGGAACACAAGGAGGCTTTTGTGAAGGAAGACAGACAGGGAGGACTTTATAAAAAATTTAAAGCACATCTATATAACATACTTTGAGAACCTCCTCTAATTTGAACCATAGCCATTTTGACGTTCTAACAAGCTCTTTTGTTAATGTTTTAATAGTCCATGACTGTCACCTTCGGCAAGTCATTTCCTTAAGTTAATTTGTTCATTTTATAAAACGGGGATAATATTTGCAACAATCTGGAGTTTTATTGTGCAGATCATATGTAAAAGACGTGCTCAAGCCTTGAAGCATTACATAAAATGTAAAAAAGCCATTTCCATTGCTATGATCCTCTATTTTACAAAGTCAAAATCCCTATGGCTAACATCTAATCCTCTTGATTTCCTGAATAAATGAACTGTATTTGACATAGGTGGCAAATTCTACAATTAGTGGTTTTATCAAAAAAAGAAAAGGAAGAAACCTCTTCTTTGATACACTATTTAGACACAGCACTAATCATGTTGCAAAAAGTCAAGGGCTAGCTTCGGAGTAGTACTGTTCCCCTCCCCCAATGAAGTATGAGGTGGCTCTAGAAACTGATGCCAAGCTATTGTAGCTGTCTTCACAGAATGGAGTCATGTGATTAAAAAAACAAACAACCGCCTAGCTTCCTAGCTCCACAACCACCTCACTTTTCGAAGCTACATTACACGCACTTGTGCCCAGATGTCTCTAAACAGAGGATACTCCATGTCATCTGAGTGGGCTTATGCAAATTACTGGGTCCGTGGGCAGACTGGCTCCAGTGTCTGGCAGACACAAGAAAAGATGGCAGAAGCAAAATCATGGCAGCATCACAGCCTAATCACTAGCACGGCCCGTTTGCTACTCTTCTTCTGGAGGGACAAGAGATGCTATGAAGACTTTCATAGCCAGCCTTTGTGCTCTAGCTACAACAGTGTGTTTGTGGCAAGAATACACTCACATAACACAGAATCCACTCCGGGCTCTCCAATTCTAAACTCAAACTGCTGTTTAACACCATTTTAATTACAACCAAGTTCTGGACAAACCATTCTCTGAAGCACATCTGTGTTTTCCTTCAAATAAAAGTAAACTTATCACTTACACAAACCATTCAGGCAGGATAAAAAACGATGTATGTGAGCTATTTAATGGGGAAAAAATTGGCATTCCTCTAAAGAAAGAAGGTGACACAGTAGAATGAATTAAAAGTTTTCTTTAATTCTGAACCATTAATATAACTGCATTTTGTCTTGGAAGCATCTGTATCACAGCAGGTTACAACAACTTTGGGATAAAAGGCAACTGGTAAACTGTCCAATACAAGGTTTCAGATAACAGTTCTTACTGGCCCCTACCCAGACATATCCCAGATAAAATTTTTGATCAAAAACATGAAATAGATCCACCTGCTTATTTTAAGCATATTAAAAAGGAAACTAATCGGACCATTTCTATTTGTCTATTTTATACAAAAAGGCTACACAATGTTACACTTTATTCAGAATACAATTAGAGTGATTATGAATTAGTTAGTGTTCTACACCATTACTCGATCCTTAAAAATCAGAAATTGCTGTAGCAGTATCCACTATAACTTAACACTACGAGACTTAAAAAACTAACAGTTACTGCCCAAAAAAAAAGGAAAAAAAGGAAAAGCTACTGTTCAAAGCAAGCAAAGTCAGTACCATTACAGAGATTAAAAAAAATAATTTTAACAAGCAAGGCTAGGGTTTGATAAATTCCATCTCGTGATCCATTCTTGTGCATCTTCATCTCTTGAGTCACTCCCAAAATCCATTGGTATTGTTACTCCTCGACCAAAAAGGACCAAAACAAAAAGCTTACTTCAAGTGTTCCCATAGGAAACTCAGCGTGGTTAGTGTGTCAGGCACTTTCTGAGATGCCAGCCCACCCCTCGAGCCCTCTCAGCAACTCTACAGGCCAAGCACAATGCAAGCTCACTCAGACAAGACAGCTGTGTAGAGAGAGAGAGGCTGCTATTAATGTTTAAAACAGCAAATGTTACCCATGAGAGTTCACTGCAAAACGCTGTGGTACAAGACACTGAAGGACCATGTAATGACCAGAAAACTGAGAACACTCAAGGACATGCCCTTCAAGGTACTCTCCACTCCTCTGCTACTGTAAGCAGTCACAAATATAGTGAAATCGCTCCCTCCCTACCAACTGAGTCCACACAGAAGGGTCTGTAGGGACAGTATTTTACCCAAACGTATAACTTCTTACCTAAAGGATGATTTACAGGTCAGTATCGAACCAAGCCAACTGATTACTGTCACCAGGAGGCAACCCATCCATAAGGTCCTGGGCATGTCCCAGATCTGGAAGCCCATCAACAGGATAATCAGCACCTGGGTGGTGGCCACCCATTTCATGTTCCATCATAGGGTCCATACCCAAGGCATCCTGGCCATAGCCACCAGAGTGGAAAGAACGATAGCTAGGATCTAAGAAAGCAACAAAGAAGTAGGAGAAAAAAACAAATGTTCACACTCAGGTTAGTGAAATCCAAAGGCAGTAGATATCAGGATGTGAGACAATATTTATAGCCTTCTAGTTTTTTCTAGCTCAGCCAAGTAACACTGTAGTGACTGATTTTAAGCAGTTGTTCCAGTGTTCTGAATGGGACAGTTTTGTAATGTGGCTGTGCAGACAAGCTAGTACTGTCAGGAGCATACCACCATCAGTTTGTATCCCAAGTGCCCAGACTTGTTCTGAACAGTGCCTTGATTTCCCATGTGGGTGGTGGGGAAAGTGGAGTAAAGGGACAGAGAACCAATTATGGCACCAATTTCTAGAGAGAACTTTCACCATCTTACTGGGAATCCCTAAAAGCTGCTGAGAAGAACTTGGGACTGGCCATTGGCATGCCCTACTGAACTACCAAATAAAGCTTCATGGCTACATATCAAGGTCTTTTTTTTTTTTGCACAGGGCTTCCAAATGCCATGTTATCCCCCAATATAAAAGCAAAACAATGCATAGAAATACTACTAAAATCATGTACTCAAATCTTTTTATTCCTCTTAAGTTTGTTTAGATACTAGATACATTTAACCTGACAAACTCTCACCTGAATTAACTTGATATTTAAACCTTTAGAAAAAAAAGAATGAAATGAAGAATAGTCACTTTACCTCTCTTATAATGTCAATGTAATTCCCCACTCCACTATCAACCCTTAAGTGAAGTCTTTAAAAGGAAACCAAGGTCAAGGCCACCAAGAATATATCCAATCATCTAGAACATTTGAGCACTGTAGCACTTTTTTTCTGCTTCTCCCTTTCCAATGTGCTTGTAGTAAGGGGGCACAGTGCAACAAGACAATGACCACAAGGCAAAGCAGGAGTGGACAGAATAGTAATAATACCCTGCTGCCAAAACACTGTCTAGCAAAAATAGCAGATAATCAACATATCCTTAATTTGCTACTCTGTCACTCAAATGAAGTGTGGCTAGCTCAGAGACTCCTGGACTAGAAGGGTTTTAATCAGCACTGAACTCCAAAGATTTAAAAGTACTTTAGCCATGATACAACAGGGCAGAGGATTTAAGTTTCCCAAATGGCTGGAATGGTTCTTTTGGTTTAAGGATTGGGAATTTAGCTTAATTTGAAATTTGCCAAGCAATACACACACATACCATCCTGACGATAACCAAGGGGTTCTCCTTGGGCACCAATATCAAGTCCAAGATCAGCAGTCTGAAGGAAGAAGAGACAAAAAAGACTTACTACAAGCCAAATAAACCATTTCAACTAGAAAAGGTACAGCACGCTGCCTAGTAAATTTCAAGATATCCAACTAGCTCTGTAACGCTCATATTTCTGTGTAATGGTTCTGAAGAGTTTACTGTTAAAAAAATTTGGGCGTTAGCACTTTTCAAAACAATTTCTTTAAAAACTATAGCAAAACATATAAATAAATAGGTGAACAAATAAGTAAATAAAGCTAGAATATTGTTGGAGGCAGGTACCAACCTGCTGTTTTGGCATTCAGAGCCACCACCACGCCCTTCTTCCAAGCATCCCTCTCTTCACCTCAGTCTCTAAGGCTCTAGCTCAAATGCCACTAAATGCCACTTCCTAAGGCCTTCCTGATCCTCTTGGTGGTTAGTGCTCTCCCCAGACTCAAAATCATCTTTTCACTACATTATTCTGTATGTGCTTGATCATGTGCCCACAGAAGCAGGGCCTGCTCATTTTTATGGCTGTGGTATGTAGACACCAAAGCTCCTGGCTGAGCTGTGCTACCTCATTCCAAGTCATTGGTTCGGTTCTGAAGAGCGAGCTGGTTAGTTCAACAGAAAGACGCTTCTTGTAATCCTGTGGCTTGTCCTCAGACATTCGGAACAACACGGCAGCTGCGTACGTAGCTGGGGGAAAGGAACATAGACCATCCATCAGAGCTCTGTCTGGCTTGGAGAGAAGCCTTCTCTCCCAGTCACTCGCTCCTGCACTTACCCACACCCTCGTTTCTTGAGTGCAGTAATTCAGTCAGAGGAGCAGTGGCTCCCTCAGCCTCAATCGCTTCTGCGGCTTCCTTGTCCTGAGCCAGTTCACAAAGTACCCCTGCAGCCACTCTCTGGATGTTTTCAATAGGGGAATACAGCAACTACGGGGATAACATACAACTCCGTTATTTGTCCTCGACAAGGGAGATGGAAGGAGAGGGTGATGGTGCTTCACTAAACGCCACCTACCTGCACAAACAGCGGAATGGTATTTAGACCCCGGATAACAATTCGATTGTGGACATCTCGGGCAAGGATATGAAGGGCTCCAGTGCAACCTTCCACAATTTCTTCCATACGAACTCCCTCCTAGGAAAAAGTACAGTAAAACTCATTTGCCCCTCACTAAAAGCTTGGGAATAACTTGGTAGACTGACACCCCCCCCCTCAAGTGAAAAGGAGCCAATTCTTCAGCATTTATTCTTGGAGACTATCTGAACCATGGTGTATAGAATCAAATCTAATTCAGTACATTAATTCAGAAATTAATCAAAAGACAATGTTATTGTATCAAAAAGCAACCCACTTCTGCACAAAAATACTCTTCCCTACTCTTAGAAAGCTGGATATGCCAGAGATGGCATTAGTCAACATATATGAACTCTGACAAAAAGACCTCATAGACGAGATACTTCTAGAATAACTGGAGTCTTTTCCATAAAAAAAAAATGCAGATGAGAAATCCTATGAACAATATGACCCTTCCTTAAACTGTTTCAATTCTTCCTAACATCCTACCCATTTTGGGATGCTCCAATTCCCAGGTAAGTAAATGACTTGCCAGCGGTCACCCAGACAATAAAAGCATCACAGAGGGACAAACTCTGAACCCCGGTATTCTCAATACCACAGATTAACAAAAGTTCAAGTAAACTTAATATTCTAGTAAAATATCATCTAAACTAGTAACTTGCAACCTATGTTCCCTAAAATGCTTCCTAGGACATCACATTTGTTTCCAGATAATACTTGGTCAAGAAATAGACTTAAATCCTTTTTAAAAAGTTAAAGACATTGGTGAAATTTGCAAGTTCAATCTTGGAATTAAAGAAATCAGAAGCCTCTTTAGAAAGGCCCATCTGAGGCTGTATAAACGGAGCCTTCAGCATTGACAGCAAAGGTCTGGGGTAGAATAATGTTCTGTGGCCATTTTTCTACTTGCTTATTACTGACTCCAATTATGTTCTGATTTTTTTATGCTTTTCTGTGAAAATTATTTACAACTGTGAAGCTCAGGGAATGAAAAATGTAAGGATAAAATTATCTCCAACCTTTGCCTTTCTTACTCTGCCCAACATTCAAGCCCATTTTATTGCTCATTTGCTTCTCCTTTGGAGAGTGATAACACAAATGTTCTTAATCATTAGTCTTCCCTAAGAAGAGAAAGCAAAGAAAGTAACACCAATGACTAAAGAAGAATGAATTCTATGGTTTCCACTAAGACAGAAGACTCAAGGGTTAAAAATAGCCTAGTCCAATCCCCTCAACTTTACAGAAGAGAAACTGAATCAGCACAGAGCTTCAGTCACACTTTTTAGTAGCATCTGTAGGGAGAAGGGATTTGAACCTAGGCCCTCTGATACCAAATTCAGCATTTTCCTGACTTTCACCACAAAGCCACCCTACCAGTAAAAAAGTGACATGTGACTTATGCCTGAAGATTTTTCACCTTTGGAAAAATATAGAAGAATTAAATTTAATTAAAGAATTAAAGAAGTCTGAATTTTAACATTTTATCTGGGATTTTATTCTTTGTTTTGTCCAAATTCATTTTAATGTTTAAATTTTGTTGTTTTTTTGCTTGTTAAGTTTAAAGTTTACACACCACAAACTGCTGCTGTGTTCCACCCATTGAAGTCCGGCGCTGAGTATCCTGATGTGCTCTCACCAACAACTGAACTAACCGCGGAATTGCACCTTGCTCACGTAAAGGTGCATGATTTGCTGGGCAAAGGGCAAGATTTCGGATGAGACCAACAGTAGCCTGTGAGAAAGGAGATTAAAGAATTAATGGACAAGTTAACTATATATGTGCTAACCCTTAAGTTCTCTGTCACCTCCAAGACCTACTAGAACCAGTAAAAAATAAAACAGGCAATTGCTCAACAGGTGCATGTTTAAAAACAACAAGCTAAAGACTGTCATCACAGAAATGTCTGCTATTCAAGTTATCTTTGAGGTCTAACAGTACCAGTCAACCTGACCAGCTTATACTGGGAACTATGAAGATTCCTAAACACCTACATCTGTAAAAGTATTATCATACCAATGCAAAAAAAGTAAAAATCATGCCAAAAAGCTCATTTCTATGCACTTTGTGAAAGACTTTATTCCTCAAAATGAGCCTGTGAGATTGGTGGTCCAAGTCTTACCATCATTTTACTGACAAGGAGACTAAGGCTCAGAGCAAATAAGCGACTTGCCCCTGGCCAGGAGGAAGCACAGTAGCCAAGACTTGAAGACCGGCCTCCTGTCACATAACCTTGTCACACAGCTCACACAGCATTGTTCTTTGATTCTCACAGCCCTATCAGGTAGGCAGAACAGGCTAAATTATAAATGACAAAAAAGACTCAGGGCTAGATACAGTGCAGCCATAACTAGAACTGAGGCCCTGGGATCTTCTACCATGCTGTCACTTACAATTCAGCTGATCAATACAATAGCGATTCTTACTGTACCAGTAGTTTGTGTTGTTCTATTATGATCATTTACCTTTATCAGAGGCCAATGAGATGGAGGATGTAAGAGCTTCACCACCACTGGGAGCCCGTAATGGAGGCGGACAGCATTCTGTGCCATCTCAGCTTCCTGGTGTCTGCTAGTCAAATGACGAAGAGCACAGATGGCAGGTTCAGTGATATCCTCCCTGTCACCAGCACGAAGAACAGTGCGAACAAGAGCTTCAATTCCACCAACTTGGCACACCATCATCTTGTTCTTGTAGTTATTGCAGGTGAGGTTAGAAAGGATGCCGGCAGCACAGGTGACAACATTTATATCATCTGAGCCTAAAAGCTGAACCAGGGTCCCTAGAAGACCTTCCATTCCTTCCTATGAAAAGAAGAAACTGAGACATTTAGTCTTCATCAATCAAGAAGCCACAACTCTACTGCTGTCTAGCAAAGAATTTACCTGCTTAGTTGCAGCGTCTGAAAGATTCCTAAGAGTCCAGAGACAATTCTGTACAAGACGCTGACTTGGATCTGTAAGGTGAAGTCCTAAAGCTTGCATTCCACCTTGAAAATAAAAATAAATTTGCTAGACTTTAATAATTTAATATTTTCCCTGCTGAATGTTCTAGTAGAGAATCTGAGTAACTAAACCAGCAGTCTTCCTTTGAGCAAATCACCCCTCAAAATGTCCCCTGACTCCATCCTCTTAGAAAGGGGAGAGACCTCATCTCTTCCTACCTCCCTTCACAAAGTCATTTCTTCACTTCACCCTATTATCTCTATGCTCAAATACTCTTCTCCAGTGAGTGGATCACTCTCTGGCTTCTTGTATGTTTCTGAAAACATTCAAAAGTCTTCCCTATCTTACTTGTGGTCAAGAATAAAGAGGACCAAGAAAAACAAAGCACGGATTTTATAGACCAGTAATACAGGAGTATTACACACAGTGCCACAGACAGGATCCTTTCTCGCAAAGCTACTACTTTTGTATCAGAAAACTCTTGGACCTGGCTCACCTAGTACTCTCATTTTGTCCCTGGATTTCAAGTATAAGACTGAGATGAAGAAAAAGAAACTTGTTCCCCCCCCCCCTCACCCTTGTCTAAGTGTTGTTCTGGGCACCTCTATCATCAAGATAACTTTTTGCTAACAGAATCCTCTTTTCAATTAATTCAAACTTTATACAATAAGCAGGGTGCTGGTAGAATATGAAATTCTTAAGCAAGATAATGCCCAAAACCTCAATGAACCTTACAAATAATACATTTAGAAAGGTATAATATCTATGTTTCTTTTTAAACTACATAATAAAATAGGTTAAAAATATTTTTCTTAAATTTATCTGCCAAAATTTTTTAGCACTTGTGATGTTCACGTAACTGGCACTTGATAAATTTGTTAAATGAATGAAAAATTAGAGTTCAAATAATTGTAACGATTTCAAGTGTCACTTTATAATGAATGACCAAGAACTTTGTTCTCACTTATCTACAAAAAACTAAAGGTAACAAACAGAAATGATGCCATTTTAACAAAAATCCTGTTTTTCAACCACTAAGGTCAAGCGTTATTTGAATTATTATAAGAACAATAACTTTAGAATACCCTAAAAGAATGCTATTAGGAGTTGTGAATTGGTCCAACCTATCTAGAAAATAATTTTGAATTATGCAAGAAAAAGTCATTTAACTATTCATATTCTTTGAGCAATGATATTACTACTGGACATATTTCCTAAGAAGGTCAATGACAGAAAAGTTCTATATATAACAAAAGTTATAGCAACACTCCTTAGAATAGCAAAAAGCTAGAAACAAAATGTGCCCGTAAACTGAAGAATGGATAAATACATTGTGATGATATGAATTAGGTAAGAGTAGTATCACAGTGAGGGAAAAGATGAGTATGGGGACTTGTATGATGGAGTATGGTGAAAGCAGAACCACAAGAAAAAAACCCACAATGATTATAATTATATAAATCATAACCCTAAAAGGCAACCAAATTAATGAATCATAATGAATAATCTGTCCTGGAAAACAAATAAGGAAAAGCCTCCTCTCAAGGTCGAGGTGGGGGTCAGGATACATACTGCCAGATGTGGGCACTGGTACCAATTGTGTCAATTGATTTGGCTTAAATGTTTTGCTTTTGTTTTAAGCAAGGATAAAAGAAAAGAGTTTAAGGGGAAATATAAGAATAAAAACCAACAATAACACTTGTTTAAAACAACAGTTACAGAAACCCTGCCAGACGGTATTGACTATAGTATACTTACCAGCTTCCACAATAGCTGGTTTGTTACTAGAGCAGACTGACAAAACCTTCAGTACTCTACTTGTGGTCCACAGGAGTTTTTCATAGGTATAAGTCCTCATTATATTTACCAGAGCCTGGGGCCCACCACTAGCCAGAATGATCAGCTAGAAAGACAAATGTGTGTTTTTAATTGCAGAAGCCTAATAAGTATAAGAAAGACTTAAGATCAGCCCCTCTGTGACCATATAGAGTTGAAGGCTATCTTGCGATTTTATCCAAATAAGGATCCTTTTTGCCAAGGCCTTCTCTCACCTCTACTAAATCAGCTGCTTCTGGCTCTATTTTCTATATGTCACACAACAGTAAACCCACTTTACTTTGGTCCAGAAGTATCCCATAACACTAATTTTTTCTTTTATCAGGATTCATTATAAGGGAGATGAAAAATCAAAACCATGTTTGATTTTACACACACACACACACACCCAACATCCTAAGGCATCACCCTCCCTTGTCACACCTACTTCTCAAAAAAGTTCAAGAGAGGTGTCACCCATCAAAAATATGGCTAGATTTAGGGGTGTTAGATATAGTTGGTGTCTCAAGTTTCTTTTGCTTAACTGTTTTTCTTATAAGGAAGGTTCTGCTGTGAAGTAGAGGACTAGAAAGCGATAATCATTAAACACACACACATAACACACCCAGGCCAGTGGCACTATGGGTTAAGGCAAATCTAATAAACAGAAACACAAGTATGAAATATTCATGTGATTTCCAAGACTTTGAAACTTTAAAGCTTCCCTCACACTACCAAATTCTATCGAGTATTATTTCCTATGACTCCTACCTAGTCTAGGAGATTTATGCACAGCCTTTCCTCCTACAATCCCTATAGCCCACATTTCCCCACACGAAGTGCTAAACAAGTCAGATTTACCTTGCTTTCTTGATTGCCATAAGCCAAAATCTGAAGACAGTCTGTTGTGATAGCCAAGAATTTAACATTTGTTTTGTTGAGCAAAGCAACCATTTTTTGTAGTCCACCAGCAAGACGCACTGCCATTTTGGCTCCTTCTTGATGTAATAAAAGGTTGTGGAGAGTTGTAATGGCATAAAACAACACAGAGTCCACTGGAGAGCTGGAAAGAAAACAAAATCTATCAGTATTCACAGATCCACCACTATAGTTCCTTACATCTCCATTCACAAGCACGTGCTCCTAGACTGTCTTACCCAAGCATTTTCACAAGGGCAGGAATGCCACCAGACTTAAAGATAGCCAATAAGCCTTCACGGTGATGGGAAAGATTGTGCAGTGTTCCCGCAGTACAACGTGCTGTTTCTACATCATTTGTATTTTGCATGGTGCGCACAATAGCAGATACCATCTGAGGAGAGCGCATTATGGCATGTCTGGAGGCTTCTTTCTTAGATAGCTGGTGAACCATAACCGCAGCCTTATTAACTACCACCTATAACGGAATGTAAAAGAAATTGCTTGGTCATCAAACTCTGACAAGCAGCAAACTTTGGCATGAGTCACCCAATTCTTAAGTTCAGTGAGTTAATCTCAGAATTCTATTGCTCTGTACTTCCTTTTACCTGATCCTCGTCATTCAGCAGTTTGGTCAGTTCAGGAATTGCACGAGTGGCCAGTTCTGCATCATCCTGGTAGTTGATCAGGTTCACCACAGCATGCTTCAGCATCTGAGAAGGCTCAGCCAAACGCTGAACATTTGTTGGGTGAGCCGCATCAAACTGAGTGGATGGGATCTGCATGCCCTCATCCAGGGTTTCAGGGAACATGGCAGCTCGTACTCTCTGGGCTCTGGTCATGGCATACTGGCCATCAATATCTGAAAAATACATCAAGGCAAACTCAACATTCACTATTTAAAATTCAATCTGATTGACTGTGAAGTTCAAGTCCCAAGAGCAAATAACCTCCTTTTCCTCATCTCAACCCTACCTTTTCTAGGTGGAAATCACACCCTCCATCTTTAACTGAACAAGTCTTCCTCCATTCACAAAATGACTTGTGCTTTACTTACCAGCTACCTGTTCTTGTGTGAAGGACTGAGAAAATCCTTGTTCCCATTCATATAAGACTTGGGTAGTATCTACATCTTCCTCCTCAGGATTTCCTTTGCCACTCAGGGAGGGAGCTGTTGTTGTGGCACCAGAATGGATTCCAGAATCAAGGTAAGACTGTTGCTGCCAGTGGCTAACAGCTGCTTTTCTATCTGGTTCCATCGCCATGTCTAATTCCATCAAGTCAGCTGGAAGAAATGAATAATAAGAAATGCTACAATTACTTAAATATTTTACTTCAAATACAGAAAATATTTGTGATATGGCCCATGGAAATTTTTTTCAGAAATAAAGTCTGATCTGAAAGACAGCCAAGGAGAACAGAGTAATAGCCAGGATCAGCTCAGTGATGACGTGTTAAGTCCTTGGGGGACCACCTAACAGTTACTCACTGAATCAATGGAAGAATGGCACTGCATCCAGGCTCCAGAAGCAGTCATCCAGACTGTATTCCTGCTGGTGGCTTGTTTGTTTGCTATTTCACCAAGCCATTAGTACTGGTCAGCAGAAAATGGAGCAAAAGGCAGCCTGACAAGTAAGCAGGGAGAGAGGAAAGCAAGGGGATCTGAGCCAGACTGGGTTAATGGCAACAAAGCAGAGCCCCAAATAGAGTGATTGAAGACTTATGATACAAACCTTGAGTGGCCATTGTCCTCGTGGTGTTCTCAGAATCGTAGCCTATTCTACGTCACAGACCCTAAAAAGTTAATTAAACATCATTAGAAATGGTTTTCAAAAGGAATTATGGTGTAAATTTAACTTGAAACATATTTATAATAAATTAGTAATTATTTATTAAGTCATTATGACACCTTTAGCCCCTCCACAAAAACTGCTCATGAAATTAACTCGTAATATCCTTTGCTTTTTCAGACCTCCATTCACACAAGTATTTATCAAATGCCCACCATGCAGCAGTCACTAATCTAGGTGCTAGAGAAGTACCAAACCCCGACAGTTCTGCCCCAGGGATAAGGGAAGGGTAAATCTCATGATCCTCACCAGGAGCAGACATTTTTTTCTCCATCGGCCAATTTCCTTTCCTACTTTTACTGTATTTATAAATCGATCTTTAAAACTAACTGGGAGCCAAGGGCGGCACAGGGGAAAGATCACCGCACGTGAGGATCACAGGCTTAGATCAGCACCCAGTCCTGCTCATTGTGAGCCTCTGAACAATGTACTTCACCTTTCCCAGCCTTGTTTTCTCATTTATAAAATGGTGTGTGTGTGTGTGTGTGTGTGTGTGTGTGTGTGAGAGAGAGAGAGAGAGAGAAAACCTATACTGGGAGCCAATTACATCCTAAGCGACAAGTCAGGCACCATTCATAACGCTATTTCTACCCATAGAAGACGATAAAAATGTTAATGATGATTTATCAAATTAATAAATGAATGTACCCAAAATAGTCATCTAGTGTTTCTATCATTACTAGTTTAGTTCCTTTCCCCCAGATTAAGTCCGACTTTTCTGTGGTCTGTTTTCTGTGCAACAGAAACAATTCTCCGGTTTGGCTAATGGAGTTTTGCTTTCTCTCTTCTAGGTAAAAATATATACCACAAAAAACGAACTGATTTTTGTTTAAACCAATTTTGATTTGGCATAAAAAAAAAAATCCCCCTGTCAAGAGACTTAAACAAAATCCACAAGTTAAAATTATTGAGAATTCAGAGAAAGAGTAAATTGTTTGTGAAGGTGATGAACACAAATAGAAAAGTTTAAAGCCCCTCTGACTAAATATTTAGTTTTCACACTTAAGTTACTTTAATACCCTTTTTCCTCCATTCACAACATCAGCACAAATACTTTCTGTATAAATCTATTCAATAATAAATTATAATTGGGGCAGCTAGGTGGCGTATAGAATAGAGCACCAGCCCTGGAGTCAGGAGGACCCGAGTGCAAACCCAGCCTCAGACACTTAAGACTTACTAGCCATGTGATCTTGGGCAAGCCACTTAACCCCAACTACCCTACCTTCCCCCCTCCAAAAAGCAAAAAACAAAAACAAAACAACAAATTATAAATCAAGTACAACTAATCTAACTCAAAATTAGTATTATAAAGAACTACTCTCAAGGCCAGATTCACTGTTTAAATATGGAGATTTTACAGTCCCACCTTTATGCTCATGCAAAATCTTTTTTTAAAGCCAAATAGGCATAAAAATGTTTTGTAATTTCCACACACAACTTTTAAAACAGTATTGCTATTACATAAACACAAAAGGTGCTTCCAAACACCCCAAGTATTATACCCTAACCTCCTTAGAAGCAATTAAGCAGAACAGCCTAATAGGGTGGGGTTTCATCTAATGTCATTTTTCACTTTCTGAATTCAAAGATTGTTAACAGAAAGGATTCCCATATTTTTTTAAATTTATTTTTTAAAAATTGATTTATTTACTTTTAGTTTACAAGATTCAGTTCCACAATCTCGAGTTTCAAATTTTCTCCCCTCCTTCTCCCCCTAACCCCCCCCCCCCCCATGGCAGTTTGCAATTGAGTGTAGGATCTGCAAATATTTTCACACTGGACATTAGTCTGGTTGTGTAGAAGGGTTGTAACCAATGGAGTGAACAATGGGAAAAAGAAAGAAAACCAAACATAGAAAAGAAAGAGAACATGTAGTTTGCTTCAGTCTCCATTTAAGCTCTGTTCTTTCTAGATCTTTCTCTGAATGTAGACATCTCCTTCCATCCTGAGCTTGTAGAGTTGTCTTATAGCTGTGCTTTGCTGAGAAGAGTCCAGTTTATCAAAGCTGGTCATTACACATACTGTGTGTGTATGTCTGTGATTATGTACAAATTTCTCCCTGGTTCTGCTCTTCTCACTTAGCATCAGTTTGTATAAGCCTCTCCAGATGAATATGAAGATCATCTCCTCCCCATTTCTTATAGCACAATAGTATTCCATTACAAATTCATATACCACAACTTGTTTAGCCATTCCCCAATTGATGGGCATCCCCTTAATTTCCAGTTTTTTGCCACCACAAAGAAAGCAGCAATAAATATTTTTGTACATATGGGTCTTCCTCCCACTTCTGTGATCTCTTTGGGATACAATCCCAGAAGTGGTATACTGGGTCAAAGGGCATGCAATTATTTATAGCCCTTTGGGCATAGTTCCAGATTGCTCTCCAGAATGGTTGAACCAGTTCACCACTCTATCAACAATGTATTAGTGTTCCAATTTTTCCATATCCTCTCCAGCATTTGTCATTTTCCTGTTTTGTCATCTTAGCCAATCTGACTGGTGAGATGTGGTACCTCAAAGTTGTTTTGATTTGCATTTCTCGAATCAATAGTGATTTAGAGCATTTTTGCATATGCTTATAGATATCTTTAATTTATACCTCTGAAAATTGCCTGTTCATAAGGGATGCCCATATTTTAATGAAAGTTTTTCTCACTCTGACCAACAGAGGTATTCCTAAAAAAAACTACCTTGTTAATATATTTATCTACCTTAAATTTCATAAAAATTTAAGGAAACCTAGATGCTTATATCTGAATCTAAAAACAATAACATATAGATATCATCAATGGAAAAACTTTCAAACTCATAAATTTAGCATTTGCTTTTTAAATAAAAAACCTAACTAATGTATCCATCACTTCCTGAAATCTCATTCATCATGTTCAAGAGACCCACTGGAACATTTTACATCCCCTCGCCTCCCAAGTATGCATGTTAAACACCAACAGCACTTGGCATAGAGTCTGACATATACTGTAGGTGCTTAATAAATGCCTGCTGATTGACCTTTGTTTAGCATTTGTAATTGGAGTCTCACAAGAATCACATGAGGTAGATTCTGCAGGTATTATCGCTATTTTGCAGATGAGAAAACAGATTTGGAGAAATAACCCATCATTTGTTTACCCAACTAAATAAATATGAGGATGATATTTGAATTCAAGTGTTCAAAGTCCTACATCCTCCCCACTATTGCTATACAGCCTCTCTCTGGACATTTTTTGTCTATCCTGCTAATTTTGGTATCAAATTTGGCTTTCAGTCAACTATTCTTTTGTTCAGGTAAGTTTAACATGTCAAAGAAAATCTGGTACATTTCTAATAGGCTAACATTTTCTCTTCTTATCTATATCTAACCCTGCACTGATATTCTTTATTCTCCTGATTTTCTCTCTGGTTGTAACTTACTCCAAATCACTGGGGAACATTTTCTTGTTGCCCCTGGGACTGCCATGAACTAATTTTACCTAAGATCTGGATTCAATTCTGTACGAAAATGGCTGAGAAGAGGTTCAGGGAATCATGCCGAAAATAAAATGCTACTTCACAAGAGTCCCCTGTGAATAGATTCCCATGAAAATGAAGACAGAAATTAAATTACTTAATTGCAGGGGGGGGAGGTTTTTAGAGGAAAAAAATTTCACATCCTTAGTATAAATCATCTTTAGCAATCTAGACTATTTCAAAGCCATACTACCTTGTTTCTAGATCATATATTGACAATTCAACTATCTCCAAATTTCTGCTTAGATGAAGTAAACAAATCAGAACTAAATTAAGCAGTGGCTAAATAAGAGTCAGATAACTATGGGTATGTAAATGCACATATCGTCAGTTATGTATTAGTCTTTCTGACCTGTTTTTTCTTTCTCTTTTTTTGTTACAAAGGATGGCTTACTGGCTAGGGGGAAGCAGCACAATCAAGATAAAAAAAATCTATTGATATAAATTTAAAACAAAAATAAAATTAACTGCAAGGCTCAGATTGAGTAATCAAAAGAACATACTTTGGTAATCATCAATAAATTACAGAAAAGACTAAAAAAATGCATCCACATACCCTCATATAATACTCTGTTCCAGAAATATAACCCCTACTCACTAAATTTCATCTTCAGAACATTTACAACATATGTATGCTGAGGAAAAGAGAAAATATTATCTACTAATATGGGATGGGTGGTTCATGGGTCACTCAGTTCCTTTTTCAGAAAAGGCAATTGAAAATTTCATTGTGCAGTGCATTCTCACCTCCCTCAATGGAATGCAATGATTTTAAACATATTTTTCTCATTAACTGAATTCTCTTATTTTTTTTTATTCATAAAATCCAGGCAAGATTATCTTTTACATCATTAGCACAGGTCTATACCTTTACATACACAATATTTCATGATTTCAGCAATGATCAATAGTTCTTCATCTAGATAATGTGAATTTAAAAAAAGATTCTGATAACTGTATTTAAAAAGAATTGATTTTCTTTGCAATCCTAGGTATTTTATTTTATGAAACTGAAAGAACTTTGAGAAGGGGTCCATAGGTATCACTGGACTGCCAAAGGAATCCTTGACACATAAAAGCTTATAAAACCCTTACCTTTCCTATCTAGTAAAAACAAACCAACCATAATCCACCATATGGGAGAGCTAGAGTAAAAAAGTAAGCAAAAGGAAAATCAAAATTGGCAATAAATCTGGATTAGATAATATTTAAATGTCAGAAATACTTCTAAATATTCATGAAATAAGCAATATTATTTAATGGATCTGACCAATAGCTTTCTGGGTGATCATGCTAACCAAAATACCCTCACAAAACAAAGTTGTTTAAGGTGAAAGAGGCAACAAGAACTATCTCTGAGCTTTTTTCCAACAGAAATACTGAGATAGTAAACCTAAACAACCTAGCAACAATTCCTGCAAACTGCATCAGACAGCCCTCAATGGTGTTGCTAACAGCTACCAAAAAGAGAACTCCAGTCATTTTACTTTTGCTCTTCCAATTTATTTTTCTTATAATGGTGCTGGGTGACTAATCCAATTAGATTATAAACTTCCAGAGGCCAGGAATAATGTCTTATCTAAACCAAGGACCATTTCCAGTTCTCAGGACAACTCAGGACAGCAGGTGCTAAATAAATGTTTGTTGAATAAATGAAGTTCCTTTGTAACAAACAACATTCACCCTCCAGCTCAACAAAGTAAATATTTAAATCAAAGCTAGGTTAGGATACAAAGAATTTAGTTTCTAGCCTTAAAAGAGTATTTATAACTTAGCTGGGCAGGTAAGACCTGTAAGAAAATAATTGTGAATTGACAGAAAGGACAGAATGACAGAAAATTAAGTCTGGAAGAGGATTAAGAACACTGCAAAAACTGTCCATCGCCCATAAAATTAATATTTCAAATGGTGTTCTCAATTCAAGAATTTGCATGTCTTGTTTTAGGGGCCTTAATTTTAACAAATATCCTTTGGAAGTGCTTGTTAACACTAGTAACAAAAGAATAAGTCGATTATTTCAGCAAATTCAAAAAAGAAAAAGCCGTCATTACTTAAAACTATCAGATCAAGAATAAAAAAATATAAGTACAGATCATAATAAACGAGGAGTCTTGGGCCAGACTGATCTCTATGCTCACAGACCTAATTTTACAGAATTAAAACTATGCCACAAAAAGATGAAGTGATTTGCTATATTCACTTAGTGGCAACAAAAGTAGACTAATGTATTGCACTGCTTATTAACTATATGTATATATGAGATACAGATGCATACAAATTTATTAACATGCTGACATGGATCAAATCAATAAGTATTAATTAAGTGTTCATCATACACCAGGCACTGTTATGTAGAGACAAAAATTTAAAGTCCCTGCCCTCAAGAAGCATAGATCTGGTAAGAGCAAGTTTTTAACCTGGGTTATTTTGGTAATTGTATTTCAGTAACTGGTTTCCCTTGTTATCCTATACATGTATGCATTTTAAAAATGTTATTATAAAGCATCACACTTCCAAAAGAATTACACACACACACACAGAGTAAAAGGCAATAGGGGATAGTCCGGTGATAACTAACTACTAGGGAAATGTGGGAAGGCCTCATACAGGTGCCAGCTTTTTGAGCTGAGTTTTGAAGAAAAATGAGGATTTTAAGCAGCATGTGAGAAGAAAATACATTCTAGGAATGCAAAAGCACTAATATGCTGTGCATGAGGACTAGTAAGCAGGCTAGTTTGGGGAGGGGAGAGGGGTGTTAAGAATACAGGAATAACACCAGAAAGCCAAGTTAGAGCTATATTGCAAAGAGTTTTAAATGCCATAACAGTGTGATTCTAGATCTAACAATGAATTATTGAAATTTCTTGAATGAGGATGCAACATGGTTAGACCCACACCTTAAAATATTACTTTAGGAGCCATGTGGAAGATGGCTTGGCTATGGGAAAGCCCTGAAGCACGGAGACCAATGAATAGGTTACCATAAGTATCCAGGCAAGAGGCTATCAAAGCCTGTACTAGGATGGTGTCAGGCTGCAGATGTCCAGAGGCAGAAGCAAGATACTCTAGAAAAGACTGATTCCGTGGAAAGTGAGCATAAGGAAGTAAGGACAGCTACCCAGATGTAAACTTGACTGCTAGAAGTATGGTGGTGCCTTTGATATAAATAAGGAAACTGGAAGGGGGTTGGGGGTGGGGCAAGACAAGGTTTTTGTTGTTTTATTGGAAGAGATCAGTTCTAGTCTGGACATGATGAATTTGAGAAGTCTCAGGGACATTCAGTTCAAAACCCAAAAGACAGCTGGTGGTGCAAGACTGCAGTTTAGGTGGGAAACTATAAACTGATATAAAGATCTGGAAATCATCTAGAGATCATAACTGAACCCAATGAGATCTGATAAGGTCACCCAGACAGAATGTACATATATAAAGGGTACAGAGCCCTTGAATACGTTGTGAGACATGGATGTGTGCAGTACATCAAACGCACACAATAAAATACACTGGATTACAAAGGAAACCAATTATTAAAATACAACTATTAAAAAATAAAAATTAAAAAACACCCAAGTTCACAGACCCCTTTAAAAACAAGTGCTAAAGCAAAAAGCAGTGTTCAAAGGGCTTTCTCTCATTAAACATTTCCTTCTTTCCATTATTAATGGAACTAATAATATATGTGTATGTACATATACACATACACACTCACTTAATATAATTAAGCATTCAAACCCACCATTGTCAAATAACTGCAAATTCCATGTGACCCAAATTAAGAGGTTGAAGGGGAAGAAGAGAATGACACAAATGTACATCTCTCACCAAGTGGAAAGTTGTCTCTAATTTCGCTGACTGATTATATTGCATAGGACACAAAATTCCTGCCAACATTAAGTTGTTATTTTTCTTATACTTCCCTACTTACTAGTCAGTCTGTCAAGAGACAAAATTAGCCCTTGAGGCAACTTGCTAGTTATTAAAACAACAGAATTCTACAACTCATTTTTAATGTTCCAAGCTAGCTTTACATGTTTAACATCTAGAATGGATTTTTACCCTGGCTCCTCCCTACAGTTCCCATGAATTGTTTCCAATGGTAAATTAATTGCCCATGGTCAATAAATGCTAGAAGTCAATCAACAGATCATAACATTGGATTAACTGCCACAATTAATTACACCAGTTTTACCTGATTCTTGTTTTAATTTTTCATATGAAGAGTAATGTCACTTTATCATATCAATCTTCTAAGTGAAGCCACAAACCCGTACTAAAAGAAGCAAATAGTATATGCAAAGGAAAGAACACTAAACTCAGGCTGGTGTGGAGAGACCTGGTCCTGCCATTTACTGTATTACCACTGTCAAACAAGCCATCTAACTTCCCAGCATCAGTTTTCCTACCTATAAATTATATTATCTGCCTCTTAGGATTGCTGAGAGTTAAACATAACCTGTGTAAAAAGTTAAAAAGTGCTCTGTCACCTTAAAATGATATTAAGGTTATCATTATCCTAACATTATGAAGAAGGAAATTGAGGCACAGGAAGCTAATGCCATACTGCTAGTAAATCCCTGAAGTAGGATTCCAACACTGATCTTTCTGATTCCATAGGTGTGCATACCTGCCTCTGGGGAAAAAGACAGTAAAAGAAAAAGATCAAACAAAAAAAAAGGCCCAGATCCAAGAAGCCTGCAGTGATGTCCTTCAAATATTCAGATTATTAATTCTTAAACCTAATTATCTATAAACTTGTTTTTTCTAATATACTGATAACTACATAATAATAGCTATTTATATAGTGACTATTATGTGCCAACCATTTTATAATTATTATCTTGTTTGACCTGCACAACAACCCTGCAAGGGAGGTGCTATTGTTATCCTGCTTTTGCAGAAGAGGAAACTGAGGCAAACAGGTTAAGTACCTGGGATCAGACAGTAAATGTCTGAGTACACAGTTACATTCAGGTCTTCCTGAGACCAGCACTCTCTCCACAGAACCCCTAGCTGCCTCTATATTCCAGTTTCTTTTATAATCATATATATATTCTGTTTTATGTATCTAAAAATATTAGAGAATGGGTTCACAGACTTCAGAAAGTCTTTAATACATCATATCCCAGTTCGCTGAAATTAGAATGGATTAAAACATTGCATTTCTTGCACCCAAAATACAGCTACTGATCTCACAAATTTTTATGGTTTAAGTTAAAATTAAATTTATTTCCAGATTCCTGGTTTCCACTTAAAGATAAAGATTTGGGGCAGACAAAAAGAAGTCCAAAAGATATCACTAAATTATTTTACCGAAATGTTTATTATTCTGAATGACCTGTTTAAAACAATTTCGAGGGACTTGAAATATCTTATTTCTCAGGGCTTCAAAGAATGTGTCCATGACACAAAAAAAGGTTACGAGCCCTGGTTTAGATGATGAAGTAACTATTTCTGAAAAGAATGATTAACGGAATTTATTTATTAATGGGAAAAGGAATGACTTCAAACTTCCTTAGACAATTTTATATAAAGATCCCTGGGCAAATTCATATCACACAAGTGTTTCTAAATTCTAAAAGCAAAATTAGTAATTTTAAAATTAGGATAGCTAGCATTTTAATTCAACTAGTATTTTAAACAGGTAAGCCTACACGCAAGATGCAATTTCAAATTTATGACACAATAGCATTGTTTTTCAATATACCACACCTATAGATGGAGACTAGTATCTGAATCAGAAAGAATGGAATTCAAGTTCTGCATCAGATACAAACTAGCTATATGAAACACGGTAAACCCATCAAAAATACCCCTGAGGGGTCAGACTTTGCCATACAACTATCTTTTTATAATATGTATACCACACTACACAATATTATATTAAAAACCAACTACTAGAAATGTAACCTGTGCACTTTATGGTATACCTGTAGCACAAAGGTACCCCTTATATCCAGTAAATTTTACCTGTTTTGTTGGACTTTAACCTATCTTTTATTAGTAAAATTATCCAAGTATTCCATTAATGTATGTTTATATGCTTCTGAAACATCTGTTGGTTGCATCCATGATTCATCTGATGCAGTCAGTAATTTTCAAAACAAAAACTTAATTATAACATCTCCTGCAGAAAAATCACCATCTACTATGCAGCAATTTACTTCATCATTATAAAAAGAACAGATTTAAGAAAATTTTGAGGGGGTAAGACTCATGGATGCCTCTTGGTCTCTTACTACAGTCCCTCTACCACCAGAACTGGGTCCTTCATTCTTACAGCTAGCATGGAACAAAAACAAGCCATGTAGTGACTGCATCCCACAATATATGGCAGCATTCTACCTCTGAATTCTACCTCCCACCTTTCTGCTAAGAAGAGAAAGTAGATTTTTATCTGTTCTCAAAGATCAAGCTTGGTTATTACAATTACTCAGTCTTAATTCCTTTGAGCAATCTTCATTTACATTATTGTAGCCATTGTGTTTAATCATTCATGTTCTACTTGACTCTCAGTTTTCACAAATTCCAGGTTTATCGGAAATGCTCATACCGTTGGCCATCTTCTAGTCAATGGGGAACCACTTTATTAAAACTAAAAATGTCATTATGAATTTTTTTAAAAAAGTATCTTGGCCCTTTGTTTCTGTCTACGGCCTTCTAAGGCTATGTAGCTATGCTGGGTGAAATGATATGAACAACTTTGGTTTTTAGAAGGCTGGAAGAATGCAAGATGTTTTAATGTCTTCCCAGGGTCCCACCAAAAAGATTCCATTTTTTAATGCCATCTCCATCTTTTCTAATTTGATAGGTGTATAGTAAAGCCTCGAGGGTTGTTTTAATTTTAATTTCTCTTCATGACTAACGATCTGGAGCATGACTTCATATGATCTCTGATAGTTTGCAAAAGAATAGAAAATAAATAATTCATCTACTGGGAGAATGATTCTTGCAAGGTCTTACATATGCCAATTCTCTAAACATCTTGGATACTGGATTAGTAGCCAATAGATATTATATAGTAGCAAGTATATATGAGGCAAATATCTGAATTCCTCTCAATGGATTTTAACTCATATTATTCTATCTTCATTGAATTTTGTTTTGGTAAAACTTTAAGTAATTCAAATAGTCCTTTGTCTTTTACCACCAGCTTTTTCTCTTGTTCCATTAAGAATCTCCCCCCTCCTTGGCATAGTTGTGAAATGTATCTCTTAATACTTACTAACTATTTTTTAATGTGATCCATTTATACTCCTGTTATATTTCTATACTATTGTGGCACATAGTGTATCATGCTAGTCTAAACCTAATTCTGCCAATTAGTTTTCCAATTTTGCCAGGAGCTCAATATTTAGGGAGTTCTTCCATGAATTTATATTCTTGGATTTATCAAACACTAAGCACCAGTTTTTTTACAGTCTTTAATACATCATATCCCAGTTCACTGAAATTAGAATGAATTAAAACTCTGCATTTCTTGAACCCAAATTACAGATCATGATCTCACAATTTCTTATAGCTTAAGTTAAAATCAAATCAACAAACATTTATTAAACACCTACTTTGCACAAAAAGAAGCAAAGTCCCTCCCCTCACGGAACTTACAGTCTAATGGAGGAAACAACATGCAAACACAAATATACAAAGCAAGCTATACAGGATGAATAGGAAATAATTAACAAAAAGGAAAGGTATTGGATTTAAGAGGGGTTGTGGAAGGTTTGCAGTAGAAGGTGGACTTTAGCTGGGACTTAAAGAAGTCAGAGAGGTCAGCAGGCACAACAGAAAAGGGAATTGTTTCAGGCATGGGGGAGAGCCAGAGAAAATACCTGGAGTAGAAGGATGGAGGTCTTTGTTAGCAGAACAGCCAGGAAGAGTACGTGTTGGGGATAAGGTGAAAGAAGTTTAGAAAAGCGGGAAGGGAACCGGTTATGAAGGGTTTGAATGCCAAGCAGAACATTTTAAAATCAGTGGGAAGCACCAGGAGTTTACTGAGAAGGCGGTGACATGGTTCAGACCTGTGCTTTAGGAAAATCACTTTAGTGGCTGAATGAAGGGTGGATTGGTGTGAGAGAGAAACTTAAGGCAGGCAGAATCAGCAGCAGGTTATTGCAATAGTCCAGGTGTGAGGTGATAAAGGCCTGCAACCAGGGTGGGGGCAGTGTTAGAGGATAGGGGTTGTATTTGGGAGATGTTGCAAAGGTAAAATTGGCAGGTCTTGGCAACAGCTTGGATAATGGGGGTCGGGGGGCAGGGTGAGAGATAGGGAGACATCCCAGAGGACTCCTAGGTTGTGAGCCTGAGGGACCGGGAAGATGGTGTTGCCTTCTACAGTAAAAGGAAAGGGTGGACACAACAACAGATGATGAATTCTGTTTTGGACACATTGAGTTTAAGATGTCTACTAGACATCCAGTTTGGGATGTCTGAAAGACAGTTGGAAATGCAAGACCGAAGATCAGTGGAGAGTCAGGGTCAGGATAAGTAGATTTGAGAATCATCAACATAGAGATAGTAATTGAATCCATGGGAGCTAGTGGATTAGTAGTAAAGAGGGAGAAGAGAAGAGGGCCCAGCCAGGACAGAAGCCTGACAGACACCTACAGTTAAAAGGTATGATCTGGATGAAGATCCAGCAAAGAAAGTCAGCAAAGGAGCAGTTAGATAGGAGAAAAGCCAGGAGAGAGCAGTGTCCCAACTACTAGAAAAGAGAGTAATCAATAGTGTTCAGAGACTAAAGAGAAGTCAAAGAGAATGATTGAGACTGGAATACAGCAGTTAAGAGCTCCTTATAGTAACTTTAGAGAGAACAGTTTTCTTGGAATGATTAGGTCAGAGGCTAGATAAGTTATGAACATAGTGAAGTGAGAAAGTGGAGGCAAGTTCCAAACTCCTTATTTCCACTCAAATGTAAAGATTTGTGGCAGATGTAAAAAAGTCAAAAGTCAAAAAGATGTATCAATAAACTACCATATTTCACCACATAATCGTTATAAATTTTATGCCTTTTTTTGGCAAAAGTGGGGTGTGACCATTATGTGGAGCTTTAAAAAAACCATTTGTGCTGGCATTGCTTAAAAATCACATATTACTAAACTGTCTTTGGTGCAAAATTAGGATGCATGGAATACTTGTGAACATATGTAAAAACTGAATACTGGCAATGCAAGATAGATGTATGAGCAGACACTGCTGCTCTGTTTACATTTTAAGCAGAATGACAAACAGAATCACACCATGCTATGATTATGTGATGAAAGGTTATAAACCATTTTTTGGACTGGAAAAAAACCAGGGTGTGACAATTATGTGGTGAAATGCATCTTTTACTAAAATGTATATTATTCTGAATATGAGGTATCTGAAACCATTTCCAGGGTTTTAACCAAACATCTTGCATTGTCACTTTTCAATCCATTTTCAGAGTCTTTTATATTCTGATAAAAATAAAAACTAATGGCGGTTTAAACTATGTTTTAGTACTGAATGACTTAACAAATTATCTTAATCCTGTAAGAAATTTAAACGCTCTACCTCTCTAAAAAGTTCCTTTTAAAAGGCTTTATTCTCTAAATAGGCCAACAACCAATTCTGATTAGTGTTGCATAATTATACAATCTCAATTAGCATGCCAGCATTATGTTTTAGATCTGAGTCTGATCTTTTGATCTGATCTGAGTTTTGCTCCTGAAAAGGAGCAAAAAATTTATTTATTAAAACTGCTGAAATAAGTAATGAAACACTAGTAACAAATACTATATAGGTTTAAAAAAAAGTTCTTAGAATTCAATACAAATACAGGTATTAATAAGAAAATTTATAATATGGGTCAATAATGCCCAATAAGCTCTTACTCCTTTCTGACATTAAAAACCCACAATCAATTCAGTTTTTTAAGGGGGAAGGGTTGCTAAAAGGTTGGGTCAGCAACTGAAAGCTGTTTCTAGGGTTTGAAAAAGTAAAACATTACAATCTCTGTTTGGAGAACAGGACAGATAGGACAGCAGGAACAAGGGCGGAAGAAAAAAACATTAACCCCGAGTCACTTGAGGAAGAGAAGAGAAGCAGGGATAAGAAAATAAATCAAGCAGAGATAGAGCTGCTTAGACCAATTTGGGAACATCATTTGGGCTCAAGCAAATTCCTAACCTTATGGCAGCGTTTATTATTTTAATAACATGACTGTACAATGATGCATCTATAGGAAAGTCTTTTTTTCACATAAATGAAATAATGGTAGAGATGTTGCTGCCACCAACTCCTTCCACATTATTGCTGATAATTCAGTAAAACTTCAATTTTGCCTCTACTAATTGGTAACATAACTAATTTGAAGCAGGGTAGGCTAAGCTATGGAAATGGTATTATCCTGACACTGGAACTTTATCACAATTCAACATTAAAACGCCTATGTGTACCACACAGTAATGCGCTGAGGGCAAAACAAAAACAGTTCCTACTGCCCTCAAGAAGTTTAGATTACCATGGTGTAATAGATAACATGCTGGAGTTCAGAGTCAAAGAATTGGCTTAAAATTATGCCTCTGACATTTGTGGGCAGCATGGTCTAAATCACTTAATCTTTCTAAGCCTCAGCTTTCCAATCTGTAAAATGAAAATAATGAATACCTATAGGACCTGTTTTGAAGCTCAATATAAAGCACCTTGCAAACTCAGAGTGCTTGCTATATAAATGTCAATTAACACCATCATGATAAAAATAATTTTAGGAAGGAAAGGGCACTAACAAAGAGGAGGAAGGTATAACACCTGAGCTGAGCCTCATAAGAAGATCAAGGATCTGAAAGGCAGAGATAAAAATAAAATGATTCAGGGCAGGAAGATTTGTGATAATGAAGAGATAAAAACATACATTTTTAGTTTTTAAGGCGTAGCTAATATTGTTTGGTGTGGCAGGAAAATGAACATGAGATGTGGGTGGTAGGCTGGATCCAGATTGTGGAGGTTTTCCCAGAGAGGGCTTAGGAGTTTTGTATCTTATCATAAAGTCTATCACTTGAACAAAAGTATTACATGGTCAGACCTGTATCCTGGGAAAACTACAGTGTCAAAGAAGATTGGGGAGGAAAGAGAATGGAAGGCCTACATAATTCAAGTGACAGAAGGCCTTAAGTGAGGTGGGAACAGTTAAGTAGCAAGTGATTGGAGCTGGTATTCCCCTTGGTCACTAGAGTATGAAGGAGAATTTAGAAGGTAATGCACTTGGCTTAGTTCAAGTTGCTAACAGTACTTGGGATTTAACTAAATTTCTTTAAATATACTCTACATCTCAGACTCTCCACACAATCTAATTGGCCTACCCCCTTTTAATTAAACCCAGTGAGGTTTTACTGTAGTTTTTATTTCTCCTTTACTACAAACCTTTTAAAGTTTAGGAATAAACTTATTGTAAAATATAGTTAGAAATCTGGAATAATCTTTCACCATCAATACCAGGCAGAGAAGCGACCATTTAGAGAATGAACAAATATGTCTTATTAAAATAGCTTTGCTTATTAACACAGTTTAGAACTTAATTTCTAGAACAAAATCTATTCATTCAATAAGCATTCTTCAGTGCTTACATAAGACTCTACAAGACACCATTATAGGCCTGGAGGTTCCAAAGTCAAAAATTAAACAGGAGGTCAAATTGCTAATATTCTATCCAGGGAGCCAATGTGTACAAATAGCTGTGTACACACGTAAAATACACACATGTGCGTGCACGCGCACACATACACACACACACACACACAAAATCTTTCTGGTACAGGTAGTGCAAGCTGATGAGCTGCATTCAGAACTGAAAAGGAGAAAGATAACATTTGGAGAATTGTGCAATTCTAGCTATCCCAAGCTGTTCCTTAACACAAAAAGCCCACGTAAAACACAAATGTTCTCCAGCTGGTACTGGATGGTTACAAATCTTAAAAAGATCACAATCAAAGCTGAAGGTGACCCAAAAGTCAATGGAAAAACACAAAGCAGAAACATGTAGGCTGTGACACTATTTCAATGTGACCTAAACCACCAAAAAGTGGAATAAGAAGTACTATTTAGGAAATGTGTGATTGAAAAAGAAGGTAGGCTGTTCATGTAGGGAGAGCAAGATGCAAAGTCTGAATGCTGACCTGGAACTCTCAAGAGTAAAAAGTAAAAAGAACGAGAGGAAACTATCCTGCACATTGGGGTAGATATCCTAGGGAGAATATGAACAAAACCACGTACGGTAGGATGAGTTAGAATTGGTACTGACAGAGGAAATAGCCACATATTTTAGATTACAGACACATCAAAGTAATAACAAAACTGTCCTTGTCTAACAACAGGTCCATAAAAATCTACTTAATTCAGAATGCAATTGAAGTATATGGCAAAAACAGCACTATAACACCTCAACTAACTAGAACACAGACAAAAAACAAGGAATTCAAAAAAGAGATCCAAAAAAAAGGCAAAAAACATCACCAAATTTATGCATTGAAATTGATTTTAGTCACAATTACACAGATTTTGCCCATAACTGTAAATTTCAAATTGTTTCAAATTTAAGTTTTTTAAAACTTGCCTATTACAAACTGAAGCCCCCCCCAAAACCCTCACTAGACTGCAAGATTTGTTCATTCTGTAACTAAGCTTTCCTCTTTCATTTGACCAATTTTGTTCTATTAAAGTGGTAATATTCTATATGTATTATATATGATCCAGTTATGTAAATCAAAAACTTGATTTGTTAAATTAAATTTAAAGCCTTTGTTTTTTTTTTGAATGAACAAATGCAACATTTATTAAGTGCTTAGTATTTGCACAGCACGATGCTGAGAGCTGGAGATACAAACAGTTAAGTCAAAAAACCCCTGCTCTCAAGGAGCTCACATTCTGATGAGGGAGACAACACATATAGAAGGTTTCAGCTTCAAGTTAGATGGAAAGGTCTCACAGTCCTTAGGAGGCAGAGGCAAAGAAAACTGTTAATGCCTCTTCTTCAGTGTCATATCTACTGACAAAATCACATCAGTTTCTGATGTTAAACATGTAACAATTCCAAGGATTTTGGTGCAAGAGCTTTTCTTTCAGGGTTTTCAGCATCTGTGGCTATAGCAGCGAGAGGAGCAGGTACCAGGCTGCATCTCCACAGGGGTTTCTTCTCAGGATAATGGTTGGGGGCACTGGGCTAGAAGCACTGCTTTCCCTAAGACTTTGGGTTCAAAGTCCTAGGTTGTCTCCTGCGTGGTCTGAGGGGAAATGGTGATAAAGGAGGCTTTGGTGGTTTGATTTTAAAGCCTTTGTTTTAATAAATGTAAAGAAAAATAATAAAACAAAAGACATGGGGCAAATACAATAAATAGACAATGTTGGTATTATACTATTAAAGGTAAAGCACACATACTTTCACTTAGTAAACTACAAAAAGCAGGAAGTGGTATTATTAGTCCAGGACATAACTTTTTTGGGGGGGGGAGGAGAAGGGAAATTATTGGAAAATATCAGTTGAGTCAAAACACAATGTATCAGTAAAAAAGGTTAGGTTTTTAAAAAAAATACACATATATATCTAGGGGTTTTTTGTTTTTAGAACTGTAATTTCAGGATATCAACTTACAGAAGATGATCTTAAATGAAAAGCTAATGAAACCTGGTAAACTTTAGCAACCTCCAGGGGCATCAGTGTCTTTATCTATAAAATAAGAATAATACCTGCAATCCAAATCTAGACAGATTGTTGTTAGGCTCAAACAAATATGTTATATAAAGAAAGCATTTTGCAAACATTAAGGCACAGCTCTGAGCTGTTTTCTTTGGACACACTACCAGTTTATGTGCAGCCTTAACCATCATATTATAGTCTTATTAGTACATGAAATCTCCACAAAAATCTAGTAAACCCCTATATAACAACATCTGGTAAATACTCAAGAAAGAGACCAAGCTAACAGTCCCTGTGTAATGTCATTTCACTTAACACTGTGCTTTTAGTCATCAAATTTGCCTTTAAAGATAGTCCTTTAAACTTTGAGTTATCAATGAAGTGGTTTATAAATGTTTCCTAATACTGTAATCTACTGGGTACAATACATCAAATTCATTTTCTGTGTATTAAGAACGTGTGCGTGGTACCAACTAAAAATTATCTCTATTTGAATGTAAAGAATTAATACTTAATTTTAAAATCAGAAATATTTTAATATACAGAGCTCCCCTCGGTATGAGTGCATGACTGAAAATGGCGAAAGGCTGGTCACTTACCAAGCATTAGAGACCCAAGTGGAGTAACACACCAGAACCCTCAAGATAGAAAAAAATGTATGGTAGTATTGTAGAAAGAAGTACTGATTTGCCATCAGGGAACATGGGGTTTCACTTCCAGCTCTGCCACCCATTAGTTGTGCGGCAGAGGTTACTTTACCTTTCCTGAGACTTATTTGCAAAATATGGAGGGTAGGGGAAGCCCAAAGGATCCCTAAGGTTCCTTCCAGTTTTAAACCCTATGATCCCAAGAAAGCTTCCTACGCTCTGTGATGAATCTTTTATAGAGAAAACTTACAGTAAAGAATGAAAAAGTACAGCACAAGAATGGAGGAATTATGATCTTTGTCAGCAGAGGGAGTGTCTACATGATGAAAAAATCATGTAACAAAATAGAAACTTGTTTGTAATTCTTTAGTCTATGGATGGTATACTATGCTAAAGGTTTAGAAAGTGAACCCACCAGGTAATTCACAGCAATAAACATAACCATTTTATGTTTATTTCATATCACTAATAAAGCAATATATGTTGTACACCATGAGCAGCATAATACTGTAACACACAAAAATTCTCAAGTACTTTTTAAACTTTCAAATTTGGGCTACCCACTTTTACCAACAAGTGGTAAAATGTACTACTTACTATATAAGAAGCACTATCCAGAAAGACTTTTAAAGAACTGCTGCACTAGCTCTGTCCTCAGAGATCTGCATGGGAAAACAAGTAAAGGGTTTAATTTGCTTTCCAGATCCATCGAGATCAGCTATTTGAGAGAAAAACGCTTTAGGGAACTAGGAACCTGTGAGCATTAACTATGACAATTATCATCTAGATGCTCCCTTACAATATTATGATCTCAATGACCAAATTCTCCAAGGAATTACATTAGATAGCCTGTGTATGTCAAGTTTCCTGAAAACGGTGAGGCCAAATATTGACATTTTAAAAATATATTGTGTATGGGTGGCCAGGTGGCGCAGTGAATAGAGCACCGGCCCTGGAGTCAGGGGGACCCGAGTTCAAATCCAGCCTCAGACACCTGACACACTTATTAGCCATGTGACTTTGGGCAAGTCACTTAAGCCCAATTGCCCTCCAAAACAAAAAAAGGCAAAACAAAAAAACAAACACTGTATCAAGTAGAACAGGTTAGAGGTAGATTTTCTCCAATAAAGATAGCCACATCCTTTCGTGTCCAAGGTCTAGAAAAATCAAGTCATGTACTCCTGTCCTCTTAAATATTTTCAAGTTTCCCTGAAAGCTCATTCAGTTTGCTCTGTAACTACTTGCTTCATTTAGATATATCCTAATTTTGTTAACTCCCATGATTCCAAATAACTAACCTATATAAAATGGCAATGTTCATCATCCGTCAAAAAGCATTTATTAAGCACTTAGGTACCAGGCACCATGCCAAGGGTGCCTAAAGGGGCTCACATTCCAATGGGGAAGACATGTAAATAACTACAAAATTATACATATAGAATAAATGGGAGGTAATCTCAAAGGAGGAGCTGGGGGAACCAAGGAAGGCCTACAGAAGACTGGATTTGAGCTCAGACAAAGGAAAACAGTAAAGTTAATAGACACAGGTGAGAAGCAATAGCATTTTAGGACTGGAGGACAGCCAGTGTGCAAAAGCATTCCGTATTTATGGTATAGACAACTGGAAGACAACCCTCCAGCACTCACCTCCATCCTTGTCTTTGCACAGGCTGTACCTGTACCTCATGCCTGAAATACGCAAACCTGCCTCACCTCCATCTATAGGACTCCCTCACTCCTTCCAAGTCTCAGCTTGGTCTGATCCCTCAATTGCTTGAATCACCGACCTAGTAAAATGACAGTAAAAGTTGACATTTATGGAGCACTTAAAACACTTTATGTACATTATCTAATTTAATCCCCCCAAACAAGTCTATGAGTAAGTACCACAAATGATATTCTAGTTTACAGACAAGGAAACTGAGGTTCAAGCTTAATGGACTCATGGATGGGATAAGGAAGGCTCCTTAAGGGCACAAACTGTTGTAGTTTTTGGCCTGATGCCATTTACAATGTTTGAAAGTGTTTGTTGGATGGAATCTACTCTAGAAAAAAAGAAGGACGAGGGAATCTGTTCCAGCAGTGTTGATGAACACCCCCTTCCCTGACACTCTTCATTGGCACATGCAGGTCACTTGACTCTCCCAAGGATAAATGGAATTCACTGCTTTATATAGATTAGTACGCTTCTCCCATTCACCCTAACTTCTAACATTTCTTTAACAGGTAATAGTCTACATTAGACTTCAGAATGTTTACCAGACTCTCATACTTCAAAAATAAAAAATAAGCCTCAACATAAATCTTTTTTCTTTGCAAAAAATAACAGACCATTACATAGGGCAATTACAGTAAGCTAAGAAGCTTTTTGTTTTCAAAGAGGTAGCTATGATTTCCCTGGCTTGTTCTCATAAAGAAGTCCAAGGAATTTGTTCATTAAAATGGGGCATGACTTAGGTGCTAAGAAATCTCATTATATAGATGTGTCTTATTTGCACCTTATATACTGAGCTTTCTTAATGTAGCAAAGATAAAGGGTTACTGATGAAACATTTTCCCTCTCTAAGTAAAGAGGTAGGGGCCTAAGGCTATATATGTTGCAAGATTCAGGTATTTTGTTAGGTTTGGGTGCCTGTTTCATTACAAGGAAGGCTATCAGGAACTGAATTTGGTATTAAAAAGGTACCAATAAAACTTTTAAAAAATAAAATGTTTATCACATTATGAAAAATTCTTTATTTTACAGAAATATTTTCTTTTTTTTT
>CM053581.1:549925835-549975295 GCA_028627135.1 Pseudochirops cupreus
TATATATGCAATTATTATTATTATTATTATTATTAACTACATCCAACTGGAACTTGAGATACACAAGCACTGCAGTTGGGAGATCCATCCTGCCCTACCGAAAAGTCAGAGGGGTGAGGGGGGAAGACACAGGAGAGAATAGACTGAGGGAGGGGGCATACACTGGGATGGCTGTTTTGGGGTGGTGGGTAGGGGAAAGATGGGGAGAAAATATGTAACTCAAAATCTTGTGGAAATGAATGATGCAAACTAAAATAAAATTTAAAAAAATCATATTCCATTTTCTGAATATCTAGATCCTCCCATTCATTCTATCAATCCTATAATCCATAAAAATCCTGAGTTTCATATAAATGAAACATGATCACTATTTGCTATAGAAATAATTGTAATTAATTCATCCAAAAAGTAATGAAAATAAAGGGCAGGTATAGCATAATGGAAAATCTGGTTTATACATTGGACTTATAGGTAGAAGACCTGGTTTCAAAGTCTGACTTTGACAACTTAGAAAGATATGGGACCTTTGGAAAGACACTTGATTTCTAATTAATTTCAGTTTCCTTTTCAATAAATGGGGATAATAATATGAACCCTAGCCCCCTCATAAGGCATACTTACCAGCTAAATCATATCATAAGCCAAAAGCATTCATAGGTGAAATTAATATATGAAATATAGTTTTATCATGTTAAAAAGTCCCTGTTTTATAGATTTTTATAGCATGAACATGAACTTTGTTGAAGATATTTTCTATGTCTATTAATATAATTATATGATTTTGTGCTTTGTTTCAACGTGATTGTGTTGTTTTCCTAAAGTTGAACCATTCTTGCATCCTTCCTTCCTTCCTTCCTTCCTTTCTCACTTCCATCCTCTCTTCCTCCCCTTCTCTCTTTCTTCCTTTAGAAGGTAGAGAAAAATTGAATGCTTGATAGTTGAAAACAATGTTTTAAATAAAAAAAACGGAGGGGAAAAATGCCTAGGAAGATAATGAAATCCTGATTACTAGAGATTTGCATACATTGGCTGGATGACCATTTGTTGGGTATGTTGTAGAGAGGATGCTTGTTCAGGTATGGGTTGGAATAAATGGCCTCTGCCACCTCCCAATTCTGAAATGCTGTGATTTTATAATGATCTACACATACGGCAAAGGCATCCTTGATGAAAATATGAGAAGGAAACATCTGGTTTCACAATTGCATTGTCATCACGTTGACCAAAAGTTTCAGGGAATACAAGATCTTGCTGTATTTATATTTGAGATTATAAGAAAGAATTTGCATTGGTAAAATGAGATACAGCCTCAAACATTCTCCTCCAGTGGGAGCCTCTCCTGAATATGTTGATTTTTAATGTAATTGTTCAAGATCATTAAGATTTCTTGATAAAATGCAACCATAGACATAACTATTCAACAACCCTCTGATAATTTACATCAAGATATTCATAAAGCAGGAGGCTACATGCCTGATAATAGTATTTTTCCTTTCACAGTGGATGTCCCAGGCATAGGTGAAATCAAAAAAGAATTCTTCATAGCTATTGAAGCCTTCCAGATGTTTCTGTTTGTAAATGAGAATGTGCTGATTGCATCAAGGCCCAGAACATTTCATGGTGTCCACGATGAAAGAGTTGGCTTTGTAAAGCAACAAAAGGGGGAGATGGATAAAAAAAAATTCCTGATGTCTGTAGACCATGACATTAACTTGAAAGACTGTTAATATGTATAGAGACACTATACATACTATGCATAGAGTGAGGAAAGGACATTCCTTACAGAATTAATAAAGGAAAATAAGCATGGCTCTGTTGGAAGGACAGTGGAGGAGACTAGCCTGGCCATAGGCATGCATAAAGCCCAGAGAATACACACCCAGCTCACAGTTTGTGGATGCCCCATGAGCATGACTGAAGTGGGGGTCCACTTTGGTGAGTGATGTTATCATAGTGCCTGATACACATTAATTTTTTGTCAAATGAACTGATGATAAGATGGGACCCAATTGTGTCTCTGAAGTCAAGGATTGGCATTTTGTCATCTAGGCAACTAGGAACCACTGGAGGTTAAAAGTAGTATTTTAAGAACATTCCTGGTATGTGAAATGGATTGGAAAGAAAAAAAAGACTGCAGATTTAGAAGTGTATTGTTATTGCCAAATGTGAGGTAATGATTGCTTAGACTAGGTGAATGTGCTATGGGAATTTAGAGAAAGGGGTTATTTTAAGAGACATTTCAAAGGGAAGAAAAATCAAAGACCTCAGTTTTCTTATCTGCAAAGTGGGAATAATAAGAGAACCTACTTGACAAGGTTGTTGTGAGGATCAAATGACATCAAATATGTAAAGTGTTTTATGAACCTTAAAGCACTATATAAATGCCAGCTATTACAATAATGGCACCTACTTCAAAGAGTTGTTATGAGAACCAAATGAGTTAAGCCTAAAATGCTTTGCAAACCTTAAAGCACTTCACAAATGCTAATTGTTGTTGTTATTAATATTATTACTATAATTATTATTGAAAGAATATCAGATCTGAAGTTCAAAGACCTGGGCTCCGATCCCTGAATCTGCTACTGGCTACCTATGTGTCCTTAAACACATCATTTAACTTCAGTGAAATTCAGTTTCTTCATACATACAATGAAAGGATGGATGCATCTTTCCCTAAATCCCATCATTCTGAACTTTCTACGCTGAAAAAGTAGGAGAATGGTTATACCATTGATGACAGGGGCAAGAAGGTTATGTCAATTTTGGACAAATTGAAATTGAAATGATAGCAAGGCATTGACATGATAGCAGTGATAAGAGCCCTGCATTTGAAATCAGAGGACTTGGGTTCAAAAACTTTACTCCATTGCTTCCTGCCTACCTATATGGCCTTGGTCAGCCCTCTGGGCCTCAGTTTCCTCACGTGCAAAATGATCAGACTGGACTAGATTACCCCAAAGGTTTCTTCCAGCTCTAAATCTGGGACCATATTCACATCATGTAGTTGAGTGAAAAATATCAGAGCATAGATTTAGAGTTGAAAGAGAACTTACAGGCTGTCAAATCCAATCCATTCATTTTATAAATAAGAGAACTGAGGAACATAAAAGTTGGGTGACTTGCCCAGGGTCACACAAGTGAGCCAGGGGCAAAGATGGGATTTGAACCTAGGTCCTCCTGACTCAAAGCCCAAAGGTCAGAACCATATGAACATGAATGAATGAATAAGCATTTATTAATTACTTATTATGTGTCACAGTTATTAGCATAAAATCAAATGTCATAGTAGAGTGGAAAGAATACTGAACTTGAAATCAGGAAGGGGACTAATATTTGGAAACTGATTTATGCTCATCATAACATTGTCTCCAAAACATAATTACTAATAGCTCATATTCATAAAAGGCTACGTGGTTCCCAAAGTATATGATAGACAACAATTTATTTGATCCTTTCAACAGCTCTATACTAAAGACAGTGAAAGCATAATTGTGCCCATTTCCAACAGAGGAAACCAATATATTTATTATATTAAATATATCAAAATGTCTATTAATATTAGTAATATATCAATAATCCACAATTGTGTGCATATTATATTTATAATATAATTTAATATATTATCATATTTATTCAAGATGACACAGCTAGTCAGTAGCAGAGCCAGAATCCGAATTCTTCTGATTCTAAATCCATGTCCTTTTTAACATACCTCACTTTACCTCTCTCTCAGAGTCTTGATTCTCAGTTGGGTGAAAGCCAAACTTCATCCACAGTCTATGCTCAAGAAGTCAGCAAAATGCTGACATTTTCTAGGTACAGCCTGAGTTCTTATCCCAGATCTCCCACTAATTGTTCTTGGTCAAATCATTTGACAACTCAGGGTTTCAATGTATTTATTCATAAAAGGGGGAATGGGATGATCCACTCCCAGTTCCAATATTCTAGGATATTAGATGATGCTATAAGACAAGAGCCAACTGTGAAGAGAAAGAATATTGAAAGAACACAAAGCCAAGTACTTAGCTCTGAGAAATGCCCCCACATAAAGGGCAAAGAATAATAATTAATAATAATAATTAATTAAAGGAAGCAAGAGAACGAGTATCAGAGAAGAACTGGAAGAACTAAGAAAATGCAGTGTCACAGAAACCAAGGAAGGTGCTTCAAGGCATGACTGGTTAAATAATTAGGAATGCAAAGAAAAGGCAATGAAGAACAAGAACTAAGCATGAGGCCACTGGGTTTGAAAAGCAGGGTAAGTAGTGATCTTTGAAAGATCTCAGAGGATGAAGAGAGTAGCAAGAAAACACTGGCAGAAAGTACAGACCAGGGGAGTGGGAACTGGCAGCCTTAAGGCCACATGTAGCTTTCTAGGTCCTTAAGTGTGGCCTTTTGGCTGAATCCAAATTTTAAAGAACAAATTGGTCACAAATCTAGGTCACTTAGGGACCTAGTAGGCCAAGGATTTGTTCGGTAAAATTTGGATTCAATCAAAAGGTCACACTTAAGGACCTATAAGGCCAAGGATTTGTTCTGCAAAATTGGGAATCAGTCAAAAGGATGCACTTAAGGACCTAGAAGGCCACATGTAGCCTTAAGACCACAAGTTCCCCACCCCTGGTATAGACTAAGTCTTTAAGAAGTCCAGCTAGGATAGGAAGGCAGTAACCTTTAATCTCAACCACCAACCAAGCTTTGCAATATTTGTTAATTTTTATAATGATTAAAAATATTTATGAAAGGTTTCCCATGTGCCTAGCATTACATTAAGTACTAAATGAGGATTGGGGAGGGGTTGGACAAAGGAGGATTTGATACTCATTGAGATATTTACAGTTGGACTCTCAGACAAGATTATTCAAGGGAAAATAATTGTAATACCATGCCAAAGAGAATAAAGAAAACTCAGAGGAGGGAGAGACCACCTCTGGGAGATAGCTTAGTATGACTATTTCTGTTCTTTGTAAATGAGGAAGGGCAAATTCATATGGAAATATGTCCAAAGAGACCATTAAGTAGGGTACCAATCCCTGAGAGGTCACTTGGGGGAATTGGAATTACAAGACTGGAACTTGGATGAGATATCAATGCCAGATACTGGATGCCTGAGAGCATGCTTCAGGAGATAGAGACAACAGAGTTGAGGCCAGACTTTTGGATGCTCCAGGCAAAATGGGACCCCCAACCACCCAGGATCAGAGGTTTAGAGCTGGAAAGGACATTAGAAGTCAGCTAGTCCAACCATCTTGCTTGACAAATGAGGAAACTAAATCCAGAGAAATTGTGACTTGCTTACAGGCTGTCTACCAGGGTTTCCCTTTTCTCCTGGAACATAGGTTTAGACTACTTGTCCCCTAAAAGGCACCAAAGCTGTCCCTGGGGCTTAACTGGCCCAAGGACCTAAGGTTCAAGCTATGTGTCCCTTGATATAACTTCCGAGTAGCCTCTGACCATATGGACTTAGTCTTTTGGTCACCTAAAGGCATAAAAGAGGTACAGTCACATGGAGTCAGGGTCCTCAGACTTATCAGATGTCCCAAGACTGAGCAAATTGCCACACCCTGTCCTGCTGCCCTGATATGTTTCCATAGTGCCAGGCATCTACCCAAACTAAGTGCTGGAAAATCCTTGTTGAATATCCTTTCTATGCTACAGCTAATGCTTGTTAACTGTTGAATGACCCACAAGAATCTCATTTTATTTCAATATTAAACCTGACTTTGAGTCAGGTCCACCCATAATATCTTGGTTATCCAGGTGGTAAGTGAAAGGATCAAGAGACAAACTCATATCCTTGGTCTCCGTGTTCAGTTCTTTTTCTGGCTTCATGACCCTCAATTTCGTCAGTCGGACAACCCCCTCACATCCTTGCCTTTGTGGATTTGGGTCAGCCTTGTAATATGGAGGCCAGGGGATGGGATGAAGGAGTTCACAGGCAATGTATCTATAGGAGGCTCTTACCAATCTCCTAATTGTCCCTACAGGTTGAAAAAGTGAAGGGCCCTGCCTTCCAGCTGTGTCTGGGCCAAGGAGAGTTGTCAAGGTTCCATTTTCACACCCCTATTTGGTTTACCTTTTGTTCCCCACCTTGAAACTGAGATAATCAATTTCCCTGGAAGTGGGGCAGGGGGTGGGAGGGACTTTCTAGGGTATGATAAGAGCCCTGGGTATGACTCAGAGAAAAGGCTTTACCTGAAGTCCTTAAATGAGCCTTTGGATGGGCTTTATCAGCGTTGTTAGGAGTTACTCCCCAGTATGCTCAGGAAAGCTCTGTTATCCATCCACTCAGACCCTTGCTTGCTTCAGTTTCTCTCCTCTAGAGATCATTTTTCCTGGATATCAGGAAGAAGTGGAAAATATTCCCATCGTCCCTAAGTCTGTCTAGAACAGACTGAAAAGTAATCAGCGACAGCAGCATCCCTGACAAATCATTTTCATTTTTACTTGCTATAGGCCGATCTTTCCTTTGAAATAAATTATTATTAATTATAATTAATAGCCTTATAGTCACATAATGCTTTAAGGTTTACAAAGTATGCATATTACCTTGCCTGGTATTTTTTAACAATCCCAGATTTAAAGATGAGGAGACTGAGGCCGATTTAAGTTCTATGATCTGCCTATAGTCATACACTAAGTGCTTGAAGTGGGATTTGAACCCAGATCTTTGTGACTCCAGGGCCAGCACTCTATCCACTAACCTAACCTGCCTAGGGTTTCTTCTTTCTGTTTTTTTCTTGTTTGTTTTATTTTTTATTTTTTATTTTTTGTCATGAACCCTTTGGCCGTCTGGTAAAGGCTATGGACCCTTTCTTACAATGATGTCCTTAAATGCGTAAAATAAAATACATACGATTATAAAAGACACCAATCACATTGTTATACAGTTATCAGAATATTTTTAAAAATAAGTTCACCTTCTCCAGGTTAAGAACTTTTGCTCTAGATTAATCAGAAATAAGGGCAAAAATGTTATTAATAAATGATTATATGTAGTATAATCACATATATGGAATATGTGATATATCTCTATGGTACATAGATATGGCATATGGTATAATACAAATATATGGTGTGTGTGAATGTATAAATACATACACACACACACACACACACACACACACACACACACACCAAAATATATTGTATAATCCATTCAAACTAATTTCTAATCATCATGGGTATAGATGTTTTTTAGTTAGTTTAAAAAAAAACCATGACATTGTAGATAGCAATCTTTGTGGGGGAATTATCAAAAGAAACAGCCTGTTTAGCCTGAATTTTTCCCCTTTGTTATTTTGGTTACACTGTTTTTAAAACTCTTTATGAATAGACTGGAAGCTGGCATTAAAATATTCATACTTGGATCTTTTGCATTGAAACAGACTTATTATTGTGCCTCATATGGTGCATGTGTGGGTCCTGCTTAGCAGGAACAATTTGACAGCATATCTGCCAGCCTCCTAGAAAATATCACATATATTCTCAGGCATAGATTTAGGACTGAACTGGATCTTACAGGTCATTTAATCCCATCCCTGCACTTTTTAGATGAGGTAACTGAGGGTCTGAGAAGTGAAATGACTTGCTGGACATCACATAGCATATCACAAAGCTGAGATTCAAACCCAGGCCCTTCAACCTCAAATCCAGCATCCTTCTGATTGCCAAGTATCATGTAATTTGAGGGCTATGTTTGCAATGAGCATTGTGGGATAGTGAAGAGAGCACAGGATTTTGGAGCTAGTTGTTCAGTTGTTTTTCAGTCATTGCTGACTCTTTGTGATCCCATTTGGGGTTTTCTTGGCAAAGACACTGGAGTGGTTTGTGTATCAGCAAGCACCCTAGCACACCCAGGGGTGGCTGCTAGCACAGGTTCTTAGATCTGCTTTTCTAAAGGAAAGCAACTCAAAATGGGTTAACAGTCTCACTTTAATCAATCAAACACATATCATTTACCTTGTTAAGCGGAAAAAGTCAGCACCCTGAACTTCAGAGAATACAAACAGAATACAAAGACAAGTTACAAGCAAACAAAGAAACAGATCAACAGATGGGCTTCCAGCCGTCTGACCGCTACATCAGTTACCTAGTCAGTTACCAGAGAGGGAAGCTCCAACATCTGGGTTTTTTAAAGCCGGGGGGCTCAACAGCTTCCCAGAGTCTCATCTGGCCAAATCACACAACTCTTCTCAAAGTGAGCCCCAAAGCAAAACCTCACATCAGGTCGTATATATAGCCTTCTCCTGGATGGGAGACCATTACAGCCCTCTTGACCCACTGCTCAATCACAAAGCAAGAAGGCGCGGGCATTCCCGAAAAACAAGCCTCCCGCCACAGGCTCCACATGACCACATTCAGCCTATTAGGGGGCAGAGCATACTTTCAAATCAGGGAAGATTCTCAGAGCCACTTAAGCCTATCAAAGGGCCTAGGGGCAGGGAAGATCTTCAGATTCCCATAACAGTCTGCCATTTCCTCCTCCAACTCATTTTATAGATGAGGAAACTGAGTAGAACAGGGTGAAGTGACTTGCCCAGGATCACACAGCTAGGAAGTGTCTGAGGCCAGATTTGAACTCATGAAGATTAGTCTTTCTGACTCCAGCCCCAAGTACTCTATACACCATGGAGCCCACTAGCTACTCCACTTGGAGATGGAGAGTCTGAGTTCAAATCCAAGTTATGATAGTTACTAGGATGGTGAATTAGAAAGAGATTGAGAGTCAGAATGTTGGAATCTAACCTTGGCCCTCCCACTTTACCTTGGTCAACTCAGGTACATCTTGGTTTCCTTATTTGCAAAATGAAGGGTTTGGAATAGTTGTCTTCTAAGGTCCCTTCCAAATCTAACAATCTGCAGACCTATGAGCTGTCTTGGCACAGTTCCTGTTGCGTTGGATATCAGTAATAGGTAAGGGACAAGCAGACCTCCAACATAACTGAGATTTATCACTACAGAAAGTCCTCTTTCCAAAACTCCAGCCTATAATCACACTGTGGTCTTTAAATAAATTCCTTCAAGAACCTTCAAAAGGTTCAAAGAACTTCAAAATTAGAATGGATCAAAAGAACCATATTGCTTTACAGTACCCCTAGAGGCATATAAGCATTCCTACCCCCTCAGCTTGCAATCTTTCAACCACAAGAGTACACTCCTTTCTGAAGCCATCCCTGTGTTGTGCTAGTGGGTAGAGAAATACAAGGTGGTCTTGCTCCAGCAAATAGGCTGGCTAGGGAAGGCTTTTGCTTCCTTCACTTTGTGGCTCTGATGAATTGTTATGAGGTGTAGACAAAAGATCAATGCCTCTTGGCTCTAGAGGGGAGACTTCTGGTAGTTCTGCTATGGCTCAGTCAACTAGGTGTAACATCTTTAGCTTAAAGCAGATAAGACATACAGAAGGACATGACAACTATTTTCAGGTATCTGAAGGCCTATCAGGACAGAATTGAGATCAGACTTGTTTGGCTTAGTCCCGTGGGTAAAACTGGGAGTAATTGGAAGAAGCTGAAAGGAGGCAGATTTAGACTGGACCCTCGGGGGAAAAAAAAAACTCTGTAAAATTAAAACTATCCAGAAAGGCTATCTTGGAAAATGATGAGTTTCCTCTCTGTGAAAGTTTTCAAGTAGTCAGGCATGATGGTGCATGCCTCTAATTCCTATTACTAGGGAGGCTAAGGTTGGTGGATTGCTTGAGGTCAGGAGCTCTGAGCTATAGTAGGAATAAAGCTAATTGGATGTCCACATTAAGTCTGGCACCAGTATGGTGAATGCCCAGGAACAGGAAGTCACTGGGATGCCTAAGGGGAAAATGCTAGTCTGGGATGGAAAGTGAGCAGGACCAAGTTCCTGTGTCAATCAGTAGTGGGATTAGGCCCACTTGTGACAACTGCACTTCCAGTCTGGGCAAGAGGAAGAAAGATAAAAAAGTAGAAGGAAGAAAGAAAAAATAAAGGAAGTTAGGAGGAAGCAAGAAAGAAGCTCTTCATTAGAAAGAAAAAGCTAGATGACTGCTTATTGTGTATGTTATAAGGAGAATTTTTGGTTATATTTGGATTGGACTGGAGGAGATCCCTTCAATCTCCGAGATTCTGCATGACACGTAGGCCCACCTATACTCTAGAGCAGCGGTTCTCAACCTGTGGGTCATGTTCAGTTTGTAACAATGAAAATACATCCTGCATATCAGATATTTACATTACAATTCTAACAATAGCAAAATGACAGTGATGAAGCAGCAATGAAAATCATTTTACGGTTGGGGGTCCCCACAACATGAGGAACTGTATTAAAGGGTCCCAGCATTAGGAAGGTTGAGAGCCACTGCTCTAGATACTGTATGATATGGGCCCTATGACCTCAGTTATTGTGGCAGGAAACCTATCTTGGTCTACCTCCATTAATTCCTAGCAAAAACTGACTCAGAATGATGAGCAAAGAGCAGATGTAGACAGAGCTACATCTAGATCACATTCTTATCTGTCTTGTAAATGTTTCAGTTAAGTCTGGATGAGAACAGTCAGACTTGATCTTGAGCTCTTGGTGATTCAGCAGGACTTACACTTATTGTTGAATGTGTTGACTAACACTTTGAGTGATGTTGGTCAATGGCCTCATTCTAGGCATCCTTAGAAGTCTATAACGATGAAGATGATGATGATGAAAAATTGCTGGCATTTACATAGTACCTTGAGGCTTGCAAAGTGCTTTCAAAATATTCTCTCCTTTTATCCTTACAACAACTGGGGGGGGGGGGGGGGCGGGAGGTGTTAGGCACAGAGAAGTTTAGTGACTTTCCCAGAGCAACACAGCTAGTAAGTGTCTGAGGCTGTCGTTGAATGTAGATTTTCCTGAATCCAGGTGTAGAGCCCTACACACTGTAATACCTTTGAGCTTGAGCATTTTAAGGTTCATAAGATGTGATCATGGCAGCATTAATAATTTTGCTGCCTGCAAATCCTTGAAACTCTAGTAAGCTTAATATAGACTTATTGTGAGAAATTAGGTTGTCTGGAAATCTGTGTGTTTATAAATAAATGACACTGAGTTTTCATTGATGGAGCAGAGGATTAAGATGAAACTAGAAACATTGAGAGTCATTTCAAGAAATCTACCAAAATTAAGAAGTTCTTTCCTTGACCTGGTCCAAGAAAATCTATATCTATTTGTGGTCATTTCCTAGAGAAAATCTGATATCCTTGGCCATTTATAATGAATATTCTAGCCTATTCAATGCTCCTTAACAGTCTCATCAATAGCAAAATTATTTCCAGGGCACTGGCTGCAGCATCTGGATAATGGTTTCCAGTAGACAATTTTGAATGAGCTGTATATAGTGTGGTCACAATAATATAATGATAAACTTCTTTATATACCCAGTGCTAAGCACAGTGACTGGGACATGGTAAGCACTTAATAAATGTTAATTAATAAAACGATTTCTCTAATAAAGAACATTCTTTGTGGGCAGATAACTCATGATGACTGCTTCTGGGTAAATTAAACTGCTCAGGCAGTTTCTGGACTGACTCCCCCTTCCATACCCAGTTCAAGATCCAGTCCAACCTGAGATCCCACAAGACAAATGGCAATTTTATTAGCCTAGGTGGGTCAGGAGATTTTTCCATTATTAGAACTTACAGTTGGCACAGAATAACACACAGACTACAGTGGCAGATTGTCAGGACTGAGGCAAGCTTTCAAAGGCACTAATGCTTTTAGAATCTGCAAAGGGAGAAGTTGAGAATGTGGCCAACAGGCTAACCTCTTAATCAAATGGAATTGGTGAGCATACCACAATCACTGTCAGTAAACAACTCATCCTTCTTATGACTCCAACCCTAAGTCGTTCCTTTCAGCTTTAGCCTAGATTTTCCCTATGCTTCATCTTCTTCTTCTCCCTATTTGGTTGGTTTATTTCAGCTTGGCCCCATGCTCCTGGTTGTTTCATCAACTTACTTGTGTTTCCTACTTATGTTATTTATTGCCTTTTCAATTTGGCCTTTTTGTAGAAGTCATGCTCTTGTCTCCTGGAATAAATCATGTCTCTTTGTCAATTTATGGGTGTTCCCCTATGTCTGTGGCATGGCCCTTAATAATAAGCAACTGGTTGGTACATGCTATGAATTTTATGGTGCCCCAGTGCCATCTGCCATTTCGCAACTAAACACAGCTCCATCACTATAAGAGGAAGACTCTTGTCTGTGGCAAAGCCATGGTTTATGTTGGTCAAAATGATTCAGCAATTACTAATGGCTTGACATTCCAGAAAGTACCCTCATACTGGTGAGTTTAAAGCCATTTAACACCCTTTCCCAGAAGGAAATGAAATGGATCAACCATAGTTGTTTTGTGTGTATGTGTGTGAATGTGTGTGCATGTATTAAAAAAAAAAAACCTGGTAGAAATTAAACATTTCTTGAAAAGATTCTGAATTTTCATTTTGGTTTTGAAGTAAGTGCTTTACAGATTACATATACCTGGTGGGATGCATATCAGGATAACTGATGTGGTGGCCTCAAAATATTCACAGAATCATAGGATCATTAGGCATCTAGGTGGGTCAGTGCTGGGCCTGGAGTCAGGAAGACCTGTATTCAGATATGTCCTCAGACACTCACTAGCTATGTGACCCTGGGCAAGTCACTTAACCTCTTCTTGCTTTAATTCACTCAAGAAGGAAATGGCAAACCACTCCGGTATCTGCTAAGAAAATCCCATGGACAAAATTGGTGTGCTAATGCTCCACAGGGTCACAACTCAGCAACAACAGATCCAGAGCTGACTTCAGAGGCCATGAGACTGCGAGCTCCCTGAAGGCAGGGATTGTCTTTTGCCTTTTTTGTTTGTTTGTTTTTATATCCTTAGCACTTAGCACACTGCCAGACCCATAGTAGGTGCTTAAATATTTATTGACTGAGTGACATCTCGTCCAACTCCCTTATTTAAATAGATAGTAATAGTTAAAATTTGCAAAATGCTTCTTTGCAAAGAACTTTACATATGTTATCTCATTTGAACCTTATAACAACTCTATAAAGTAGGTGCTAATATCATTCTCATTTTAACTGATGCCTAAGGAGGCTAAGTGAATAGCCCCACAGCTATTAAGAGGCAGAGCTGGGATTCAGACCCAGGTAATTTGACTCCAAATCCTGTGTTCTTGGCACCATGCCACACTACCCTCTATGTAGTGATCTCTTCAACTGAGATCTTTCTATGAATACATCCTTTGTTGGGCTCTTGATTGGGATATCATCAAAATAGGGTACCTGTAATCCTAGGAAGGACTCTCCATGCCCTTGGAATTTTCCAATTCTTCAACAAATTCTGAACCAGAGACACTAAAAATAGAATGTTCCTCAGTGTTTATGTGGCAGTCCTCAGGATCATCATCGGCAATCAGCCAGTGATAAGTCTGAGCAAGGTCAGGTGTAGCAAAGACCTCTCCCTCCAGCAAGAACAGCAAGGAGCTGATTGACTGCAGACACTGCATGCGGATGTTGCTTAACGGCAGTCTCTATCCCCTGCATCTTTGAAATGGTCTGCTGAACATCAATGTAACCCTTTGCAGTCTAAGCAGCCATGTGCAGATATTGTGAAGTACACGGCACTTCCTGTGTTCTGCTGACCCTGATGGCAAGTGCTCTGTGCCTGCATGTTACAAACAGCATTGCTATTAGAAGCCGTTCCTTTCATTTCTGGGACATGTAGTGATGTCTTACTGGCTATGTCCTTGCCTTGTATCCTTAAAAATGTCAAATTTGGTTCAGTTAAGGGGCACAGCAGGAGGGCTTCATCAAGAACTCCACATACAAGGTAATTCAGTGACATGTCATCTAAGAAATTCCCCCAAATCACAGTGTGGAGACAAATGGCACAGCTCTGTAATGATACCCCACAGTGCCCTTACCAGGCTGTTGACTCTGACTGCGACATTTACATCTCTAAACAATGGCATGGTCTGGTAAGAAATGGCCCTTTCAAAAACACCAGGAATTCATCAGACATGTTATTCTTGGGTGGTGATGATGGTGGCGATGGTGGTGGGTCTTATTAAGGGTATATGTTTGAGCTCTTTTGACTGATAGGAACATAATATTTAGGGTCCACAATCCTGTCTACTTTAAGGAAGTCTTTCTACATAATAATTTTTAGGAACCAAGTTAATTGACCTGAAACACCTCAGTGCCCCAAAGAAACCTTTTAGGGACCGGGCAGCTAAGGGTACACTTGTTTATGAAGAGTATTTAAGACCAGAGTTATATTGCCTGTGATAATGCAACTTTGACAGGATCCCCAGCTCGCAGTCAGCATGGATATTGGTAGTTATTGGTAACAAAGGATGAGTTGACTGAATACAATAGAATTTTATCATTGTAAAAACTCTTCCTTGCAAGACCTGATCTTGGAACCACACTGTTATCTTCAGTGTAGCAGTGTATCCCAAACTAACTTGGTCATAGAAAACTTTAGGCCTTGAAATTCATTGGCAGTGCCCAAAAATGCTAGTCTGGTTTGGGAGAACTGCTGGGGATATAGAAAATCTTTTAAAATGAAGAAAGGTAGGAAAAACTGTGGCACAAAATTGAGGAAAATAAGCCCATTTTCATACTGAAAATTGTTTTATCTAACTATTTTATACAAATATAACTTTACATTTAACATTTAAGGAAGGAAAATAGTTAGTATTAAAATCATCTTATGAAATCTCAGTTCTCATTGTACAGAACACCTGAAAATACTAAACTATTTTAACTTAGAAGGTACAAATGACTGAAGAATTTTTAAAAATAATATAATTGTTATGATATACCACTATAAGTCCTGGCATTTATAACTAATATTTTCCTGGTGAGAAGTAATGCTAAAATTGACAGTAGCAAGTGATTATAGTAACCTTGTGTTTGAGAGAAGTAAAGATTTAAGCTTTAGGGATCAGAATACACTATTTGGTAACATTTTGGGGAAAGAGAATAAAACAGATTGGCAGAAATTGGGTATTATTAATATCTTACACCATCTACCAAGATCAGGTCAAAATGAATGACCTAGAAGTAAAGGGAGATATCACAAGAAATCCAAAAGAACATGGAGCCTATTACCTATCAGACTTATGGATAGGAGGAGAATTTACGCATAAACAACAGATAGAGAGTATTGCAAGATGTAAGAAGGTAAGAATGTGACCAGAACGTGAAGCATTTATTAAGCTCCCCACACAGTTCCTGGCACGGAGCAAGCACGTAGTAAGTAACTATTTGTGGGTTGATTTGTTGAGAGGAAATGATGGGGAAGAAGGCAACTGAAGGCTGGAGTAAGAGAAGATACAGGGATGGAGTGGAAGGGCCAATGAAATTCCCACCATCCATTGAGGGCAATAAGAAAGAGACTCATTTAAAAAATATTTTTATTGGTTGTTTACTAAATGCAGTGCATTGTACTGGGTGCTGTTCCAAAGGTCACAAAGACACAAGACATGATCCTTGCCCACACTGAGTTTGCCATCCAGTAAACAGAAATACCACTAGACCATGTAAGTTGTTAGGGAAATTAAAGATTCTTTGACTCTCTAGCCATCTCTACCCCTGTGAACTTGGAGGAGGGAAAAATAGCTATAGTCTAGACTTCAGAGTTCTCGGTCTTTTGCTTATGTAGAGTCTCTTTATATAATAATTCTAGGAAATGGGTTGACTGACATCAAACACCTTACTATCCCAAAGTAACTATTTTATAAATAGGGCAGCTGTCCAGAAAGAAAGGCTTCACCAAGGAGGGAGAACTTAAATGGTGCCATTCATAAAGATGAGTCACAATTGGGGCTGGAGAGTAGAAGATTTTTTGCTTAAGAATGGTTCAAGAAAATTCATACCTAACTGAGCAACTAAGTGGTACAGTGCCTGAAGTGCTGGGGCTGGAGTAAAGAAGACTCCTCTTCCTTAGTTCAAATCTGACCTCAGAATCTTCCTAGCTGTGTGACCCTGGGCAATTCACTTGACCCTGTTTGCCTCAACTCCCTCATCTGTAAAAGGAGCTGGAGAAGGAAATAACAAACCACTCCCAAGAAAACCGCAAATGGGGTCCCAGAGAGATGGACACTACTGAAAACAGCTGAACAACAACTATACTTTACATATTTGGAAGATTTTAGTATAGTATAACTAGCACCCTCCTTTATGTCAATCATTCTTGAAGGGATACCTTGAGATTCATCGAGAATTTAGCAGGGATCAGGCTCAAATGAGAATGCATCTGTTGCTGATACCCATTCACGAAGAAGTGGAAAATGCTTCATATTGGCAAAGTATCTTTGTCTCATGCCCAGAAGCATGAGGACAAGACCTAAAGGGGACCTGGTCTGACACAGGGTGGCAGAAAAGTCAAGGTTCCTGGAGTGCACACCCCTGTGATAACAGCTAACATGTATATAGTGCTTCCTTTATGCTAGGTACTTGTGCTAACTGCTTTGCTAATATATAACAGTATATAATATTGTTACAAATATAACTAAAGGGAGAGCTAGGTGGTACAGAGAATAGAGCACCAGCCCTGGAGTTAGGAGGACCTGGCATTAGACACTTTACACACTTACTAGCACCTTACCCATAAAATACTACTATTATCATCATTATTACAATAGTGACCCATAATCCAACTGCAAGAAGCAGGCACAAATGAGGGTAGCTAAAATTTACAGAACCAGATAAAAAGCCCTGTAGAAATGAAGAGCTTCAGAAAGTCTCCAAGCATCTCCATTTACTTAGGGAATGCATGATGTCAGAGTGCAATTGCAACTGCCCATTCCGGCATTGTCTGACTCAAGAGAAAAGCAGTACAAATAGAAAGGAAAAGGTCCTGTTGACCTAGTCTGGCTGCCTTAATGCATTTGCCCTCTGTTTCCTAGTTCCAATAGAAATATGAAGTCAGAGGTTTACATTTCTTTTGACTTCCTGAGCTGTTTCAAACTAGACAGGGCGGTGGGTGGGGTCTAGTTTTCCTCTTCCTGATCACTGATCAGCATGCTGAGCCCCTGGAATCACAGTATATCTCCAAAACACATCTTTGTAAAGGAAAAGAAATCCATTATTTTCAATAATGGTTCAAACCTTGAGTTTCCTCAAAAAAAAAAAACAAAAAACAACCAAAACACAAACTTTCATTCTTGGAGATGAGAAGGCCCAGTGTGTCTTACAATGAATGACAGAATGCTTTTCAGAAATGAGTTGGTGAGGTTATTAGAGGATTTATTTATTACCAAATTCTTCCAATGAAATGGACAGAATTGAGAAAAAGTAGTGTTTTCAACAGAGGTTTATCCAGGCAATTAAGCACAATTCTCTGAAAGTAATTTTGCTTTGTACAAATAAGTGGATGCCCTTTGCAGACATGTAATCAGGTGCTGGAAGTAAACACTGACTTGAGAAACTCTCTCAAAGGGACCTAACAGGACAAGAATAATGCAGGTAAGGGATACATTTACTGAACATCACATAGTCCCCATTAGGAGATTTCTATGATCACATTATTATGTGCTTTGTCTTCAAACAGAGACTTCTCTGCCTTTTCCACCTATAAGCAGAAAAAGTACTCTCCATCCTCATTATCAGTCTCTTAGCTCAGATTCTCTCTCTGATGCGCCGCTGTTCCTTTTCTTTGGCGGGCCCGCTATTTTAAGATCTGTCATTGTCACCTTTGTTGTAATAATGTCTTATAATCCCGCTGCTGGTTGACACTAAAGAAGAGTATTCTGATGAGGTGGGTGGGGTGTACCTGGCAAATTTTTTAGCATATAGGTACACAGGTCCATATTTTCTGAAGCCCAAACTAGAAACACAAGGCTCACAAAGATCAATTCATTTGTAAAGCCTATTTGAGAGTACATTTTATTTTCTTGAAATTGGAAATGGCTTTGAAAATTCAGTACTTTTGGTCCAGAAAGATATAGATATGCTCCCTGAGTTTTGAGCCTTAAGACTAGTAGGATAAATAGGAAGATCAGAAGGATGAGGAAGGGCCTGGTCACATCACTGCATTTGTTTCTCTTGACCCAGACCTCTTCCTGCAAAGGCCAAAGAGGTGAGGAGCTCAAAACAAAGATAATGAATTATTCTGAAAGGCTCCAATTGTGACTTTTTGCCATTGTCTTCTTCCTGGGTGGGGGGAGGGGAACAGTATTATTTTGAAGACGGGAAAATATCATGAGGATAGAGTATTGTATACAGTAACAAAGAATTCTGTTCTTTTCAAAATTTCAAAAGTGATATGACATAGTTCCATTTTTCTACCTCTTTAGCTTATTAGTTACGTTGAAAAATTATTCTTTTTATCAAGAACATAATCATCAGTAAACATGTATATCTCAATATATGATGCACAATAAAAAGCAAACTGTCAACTTTTGTTACTTTTTAAAAAAAGATTACAAATTAAAGGTAGTAACCAAAATGCATTGTTTTATTTCCAGGCTCATAGAATCATAGCCGTCAGGCTGGAAGGAACTTGGGAGGCCATCTAGATAATCTTTTCATTTTACATATAAGGAAGCTGGGGCCAAGAAAGGTTAAGGAATTTGCCCAAGGTCACATAGGCATTAAGTATCAGAGTCTGCATTTGACCCTTTCTGAATTTCTTTTTGTTTCTTGTATATTTTTAAAAATGTTTTACTGATGCTCTAATTTATTATTTTCTGGGAAACATTAGCTCTCATTGAAGGGAAAATTAGAGGCAGCTAGGGATAAGGGGGATTATGGGTAGGATGGGAGAAACATGAGAGATAAATGTTATTCTTGTTTCAGGCAAGATTAATTTTAAATGTCTCTAAAAGAATAAAATTCTTGCTGGTTTCCCCCTCTCAGATTTGGCAGATCATCTGTATTTCTTTGGAGGAACACTCAACTAGGCCTAACACAACTTTGACTACCTCTAGATTCTACCTATTTCCAGATCCCCTTTCTAACAGGAGTCTGTATCTCAAATACAAGGGCTCTTAACTTTTTACGTGTTGTTAGTGCTTCTGGCAGTCTGACATACCTGTGGACCCATTCTTAGAATAATGTTTTAAGTAAATGAAGGAAACAAATTTCAGTTAGCGGTTAACAAAAATGAAGATGCAATTTTTTCCTGTGCAAGTTCATGGGCCCCCGAAATCTATTCATAGACCCCAGATTAAGAACCATTGCTCCAATTCAAAGAGCCAAATATGGCACCAAAGTCTGGATCATGAAGTATAAAGTGAATAGAGGTGATCTCAGAAGCCAAGGAAAGAGAAGGTATTTAGAATTAAAGGTTCGTAAGTTGTTAATAAGTATCAAATAGTGCAAAAAAAAAGTCTAAGTAGGAGCAAGATGGGAAGAAGCCATTAGGTTTGATGAGACAGAAACCATTTGAGAGAGCAGTTTTAGTGAAAGTGGTAGGATTTGGTTGAGTACTGGGGATTGGACAAGGTATAAGAACAGGTGAGTGGACAGGAGGTTAGGAAGAAGAGATATCAATCAGAAACTACGTTTTCCAAAAGGTTGTTAGTGGAAGAATGATGAGATGTTTTTTAGTGGCATATAAACATTGAGAGAATGGTTTGCGGTTTTGTTTTTGTTTTTAAGGTATTAGGGATACCTGACTATGCTGTAAGCAGAATAGATAGGTAAGGCCAGTGACTGAGAGATTGAAGATGTTGAGGGTTGAAGATGTTCGAGAGGAGTCAGGAAGGAATGGGATTAAGGTAGATATGATAACATTAGCCTTGCCCATGAGGTAGGGTCAGCTTTTCTTCTGAGTCAGAAAGGAAGTAGGAGAAAATGGGTCAAGATATGGAGAAGTTTGGACTGAACAGTTGAGGGAATCTCCTGACTAATGATTGTAATATTTTCAGTGAACTAGAGAGGTAAGTCATCTGTTTTAAGCCTCCACTGAGTAAATTTCTCAACTCACTGCCTGGCATTCAAGACCCTTCTGCAAGTACATGCCACCATATCTTTTAAGCCCAACGTATACTACATAATACTTACTCTGAGTGAAATAAGTCGTCACTCCCTGCTCCCAACCTGTTAAATTCCCTTCCCAAACTTAAATGATCAACTCTAATATCATCCCCTCCAGGAAACTTTTCCTGATATCCATAATCAGTAATGACTTCTCCATACTTACTACATATAGCTTTTCATTGGTCTCTTATGCACATAACGTGTATAATTTTCTATTATAGCTATTTCTACATGTCATATTCCCTTATCAGAATTTAAGTGCCATGAGGACAGGGTCTATGTCTTATCTAAACTTTGCACTGCACCTGGCACCTTGGAAAGTGGTTTCAGTACACAGCAGGCCCTTTTAAATGTTGGCTTTAAATTGTACTTATATGTTACAGGGGTTGTAATTTTAGGTTTTAGGCTATGGGGACAGCTTTATGACACTGGCTAAGGGGAATGAGAGGAAATGGAAAAGAGTGGGATAGGACTGTTAAGTTGCAGTGAGGGTCCAGGTAATTTATATATAAAGTGTAAATTTATAGGGGGTGATCAGCCTTTTTTTTTTTTAATTGTCTCCAAGGACACTCACAGTCAGGGAACAGTAACAGAGAAATAAGATGGGAACAGGGTGACACAGTGGATAGAGTCCTGGATTTGGATTCTGGAAGACCCAAGGTTCAAATCCAGGGTGGAATATCTAGCCTTAGACACTTACTTATGTGGCTTTTGGGAAGTCATTCAACTCTGCGCAACCACAGTTACTTCTTCATCAATAGAGACAAAAAGATCATCTACCTTACAGAGTTGTAAGGAGTAAATGAAATACTATGTTTAAAGTATTTTGTAACCCTTAAAAAGCCATATAAATGCTAGTTACTGTTGTTGTTAGCAAGGATTGACTTACAGGCTTGAAACATGGTAAGTTTAGCGAAGCAAGAGATTTTAGGGTAATATCTAGGAAGTCATAAAAATGTCTGTCCATGTGGTCAAGAATGAGTATGAAGGCAAGAGAAGGCAGGCAGGGGAAGATGGACTGGGAAAACAGGAATGGGTCAGAGAACCAGAGAGCAAAAACAAAATGGAGTCATGAAGAGTTAGATATGATTGAAAAGGACTCAACAACAAATCTGGGAAAAGAAGTTTCATTCAAAATGGAGAGCTGAAAGAAGTTTTTTGAAGAAAAGCTTTAGGACCTAAGAGTTTGTTTGGAATAGATTGAGTTCATATTTCTGACACATATTGGTTCTGGGCAAATCATTTAACCCCTAAGGCTCTAGGCAACTCTTACATAAATTGCAGAATAGCAGCTGATTTGCATTGGTATAAAGAGAATTTCTTCTTTTAGAGCTTCCTATACAGATAGAAATCACAGGTCTGGACTTCTATACCCTGTAAAATTATAAACTGTAGTTACAAAGGACACTATTGAATGGGCCAAGTGAAGGGCAAGCGAGATTGCAGTGGGCCTAGGGAAAAGCAGAATTGATTTGAAGAAGAATAAACATTTAGGAAGAGGTTTTAAGGGCAGCCTGAATCTATGGAAATACTAGAAATGTTGGGGATCCTCTTGGTCGAGTCTTCCAATGCTTAATAAATTATCCATCCGAAAGATTTAAAGTTACCAAGACTGATTGGCAACTGATGGACCAATCAATCTGCAAACAGGCAGACTAGTATAGATTAAAACGTGTTTTCTATCTCCAAAAAAAAAAAAAAAATGCCCACCACTTTCATTGAGTTCTGATGAAGTGTGACTTAAAAGCAATTATGCAATGTTAAAGTATGGGTTAATAGTTTTAATACAAACTAATAAAAACTTATTGAATTAAAGAAAACTGAAACTTTCATGAAATTAGTTGTTTAAACTGGTTTTTTTTAATTTTCTTTTTGTGTTTTTTAAGCCCCAAATCTAATTTCCACAGCTTCAACGCAGTCATTATCTGACAGTGGATTGGTCCTACACCGTAGCTTCAACATACATTCCTGCTATCATTTGAAAGAAAAGGGACATGACAGCTTATCCTTTTGTCTGGATCTTGCCCAAATTGATTTGGCAGGAGAGCTTGTGGTTTATTTTTCTAAAGGATTTGCTAATGGTCAACAAATAGAATGTACCTATTCCATTTAAAAGAGAGAAATGTAAAGCTCTGCATTTAAGTTTTGAAAAAATCAATTAATTGCACCCGTCAAATATTGAGGAAGACTGGCTTTAAAGCAGTTTGTTCAACAAAGACTCGGATATTCCTGTTGACTAAAACCATAATAATGCAACAACACCAAATGGGACCTTGCTGCTGAAAAAGCTAACATAATCTAGTTCTATTGTTCTCTGCAATGATCAGGCACTCGTGGAATGTTATGCTCAGTTTCGGACACTGCATTTTAAGAAAGATACTGAGAAAACAGAATGTATCTAGAGGAGAACATTCAGGATAGTGATGCTTTTAGAACCTGTCTTAAATTATGCATTATTGAAGGACTTGCAGACATTTAACTTAGAATACCAAAGAAAGTCCTTTAGTGGACTCTGTGAGGTCACTGTGGTTCAGAGGTAAGAGTGCTGGATCTGAAGTCACAGCAAATGAGTTCAGATGCTGGCTCTAACATTTATGTGCTGGGTCAGTCTTGGAGAAGTAACTTAACTGCTCTGGACATCACTTTGGTTGTTCGGTTTTTTTATCTGAAAACTAAGGGAGTTATACTTACATATTATGTATGTGTATAAATATGTGGGTATATCTCACATCTTCTCTTTCTCTCTGTCTGTCTGTATCCCCCTAAATTCCCTTCCAACTCTAATTCCTCTAATCTTGTATCTCTTAAAATATTTGAAAGGCTGCTATGTGAAAGAAGTTGCTATGTGTTGCTCCAGAAGGTAGACCAATGAGTAGAAAAGACAAGAGAGGCAAATTTTGGCTTGTTTATATAACACAGCTGTCTCAATGTGGTTCACAGAGGGGCAAGGATACACATCTATAGCATCTCCTTCCTCCCCGCCCCCCAACCCTCTTCCAAGGGAAACTTTCATTCCTGCCAGGAGGGGAAGCAGGAAGGCAAGAGGCTGGCTACTCGGCTGACCTCAGAGAGAGAGGGGAACTGTGCTAGAATTTGATGTCTGTTGCTAAAATATCATTCTAGAGAAGGTAACTGTTAGATTCAAGCCAAATTCCTGATTGCTGTTGCTTAATGAGAAAGGTGGCAGGGCTAAACTTTATATCCAAGGCTTCAGTCTTTCCCGCCAAATACCAGTTTCCCAATGAATATACATAGCAAATAGCAAAAACAAATAAAAACAAGCCCATTTAGCTGAGCCAATAGCAAAACAGATACTAAAGAAAATATGCAGATGAGAAGATATTCTAGACAACACAGAGTGAATGGGGCTCTCCCATGAGGAATAAGATAGTTCAGCTCAACCAAGAGACAGAATTCTAGATCTCACCTAACGGGAAATTCCCAGAAGTCACTAGAGTAGTAAGCTGGAGATAAAGACATGATAGAGACTTCCAGATTCTCTCACGTTGGCTTCTTCCCAGAGTCTTTCTCTTCCTTCAGTGACCTGAAGAGAGGGTGGGAATGAGTCTCTTTTCTCCTGAAGTTGGAAGGTAGAGAACCCAAGATCTCTCTTCTTTCCCATTGTCACTACCTCTGGCCCAGCCACACTTGATTTAGTAATCAATCTCCACCAAAAAGGAGAAAGCCCTATACGATTGGCCCTTTGAGATAAGGGTTACGTTAATAAAGAAAAAAATATAAAGATTACAACTGTCCGAAAAAAGAATGCTGCATCTAGAATTAGAAAAGACTTCAGTTTGATTCCTACCTCTAATGCTAGCATCTGGTTAAGTAATTTTATTTCTGTGGGCCTCATAAAATGGGGAGAATACCACCTGTCTTATTTACTTCACTGGGTTGGTTTTTTGTTTATTTTTAATATATTATTTTTCACTTACATGTAAAACAATTTGACATTTTTTTAAATTTTGAGTTCCGAATTCTCTCCTTCCTGCCTCTCCCACTTCCTTGAGAAGGCAAAAACAAATTTACCTGCATTATACATGTGCAGTCACACAAACAAACATATGTTCATATTAATCATTTTTAAAAACAAAATGCAGACCAAAAAAACCCATGAAAAAGAAAGAAAATTTAAAATAGCATGCTTTGATCTGCATTTGGATTCCATCAGATCTTTCTTTGGAGGTGGATAGCATCTTTCATCATGAGTCCTTTGGATTGCTGAGAATAGCTAAGTTATTCACAGTTGATCATCAAAAACTATTGCTGTTACTATGTACAACATTCTCTGGGTTCTACTCGCTTCACTATGTATCAGTTCATGTAAGTCTTTCCAGGTTTTCTGAAATCAGCCTGCTCATCTTTTCTTTTCTTTCTTTCTTTTTTTTTTTACTTTTTTGTAAATTGTTAAATTATATTTTGTTTAGTCTTTTATTTTCCCCTAGTTACATGTAAAAAACAATTTGTAACATTCATTTTTAAAACCTTGAGCTCCAAATTCTCTCCCTTCTTCCCTCCCCATTCCCCACTCCGTTCATTGAGAAGGCAAGCAATTTGATATAGGTTATACATATGTAGTCATGCAAACACATCCATAATCTCACTAGGTTGTTTTGAGGAACAAATGAGATAATATGTGTATCTTAATCACAGGATCTCCAGGATTGGAAGGGATCTCAGAGGCCCTAACTTACACATGAAAAATAGTTCCCTACAATATATATGCCAAGAGGTCATCTATCTTAACAACTTCCAGAAAGAGTGAATCCAATATCTCCCAAGGCAGTCCATTTCACTTGGGGGTAGCTCCAATTCTTAGGCAGTTTTTCATTACATCAGTGTTTTGCAAACTTTGAAGTGCAATATAAATGTCAATTCTCATTATAATCTTTTGAAATACTAACAATAATCCCCTCCAATCATAGGGAGGCAGTGTAGTGCAATGGAATAAGCTCTTGATTTGCAGTCAGAGGACCTTGGTTCAAATCTAGTCTCTATTGTTTACTGCCTATGCAACCTCAGGTGAGTCATTTCACCTGTCTCATTTTTAAAAGGAAGAGGTTGGACTGGATGGCCTTTCAGGTCCCTTCTAGCTCTAGGTCTATGATCTTATGACATTTAAGGCAGTATCTTTCTTGGCCTCAATTTCCTCATCTGTAAAATGATGAGGTTGGACTAGAGGAAATCTCAGGTCCTTTCTGGCTCTAAATCCAAAAGTCTATGTGTTCATGAAGGGGTGGATAAGTATCTGTTTTGGCTGCTTAAGAAGGAATTCTTGCTTTTGGTGGAATGTTGGGCTATCTGACCTCTGAAGGCCCTTTCAACACTAAGATTCTATGAGCTAGCTGATTCTTAACACACAAGTATATACATATATATATATATATGCTTATAAGAAATACTTATTTTTTAATTAATGGCTGTGGATACCCTGAAATCAATCAATCAACCAGTCAATCAATCAATCAATCTGTCTGTCTGTCTCTCATCTTTCTCTATCATCTCTCTATCTCTACATATACATAGACATGTGTCGGCTACATTTGTAATCCACGTATGTTCATGCACAGATTTATATTTTACGTGGATAAATATATACATACATGAAAAGATGTCAGATCCATTGTTCATATTTATTGTCCTGAATAGTTTTGATGTAGTTTTAGTGTAAAATTTGCTGGGGTGAAGGGAAAATATTTTGAATAGCAATGACTTCGCAACTCCACAAATGAAAGTGTGTTCTTTTTTTCCCCTACAAATTCCTCTTGCTCATGAACCCATGTGTTTTTAGTGAGCTGAGGGATAATCTTTCATCTGTATGGGACAGCATAATCAACTGTCATGAAAATTACTGAGAAATCTCAAAGGAGTTGTAGGTAGTGGGAGATGTATAAATTATATAGTTGTCAACTTTTTCCATTTTTATCAGAGTATTTCAGTGGAAAGCAATGTGGTCTTTCTTTATTTCGTTCTTTTTTTTTTAATTCCAGAGTTCCCTTGTTATAAATTTTAAAATATGAGCAAGCTTAAAAATGGGTTATGGGGAGAAAGCTTCAGCATAAACAAAAGGAAGATGGAGTAGCATTCTTGTCAGTCACGCAGTGAGAACTCAGCACAAACAAACCTACATAGCATCTACACGTAGAAACACTGGCTGACTTGGAAGTCTTTCTTATTAGCTTAAAGGGAATTTAGGAGATGAAAAAAATCCCTTTAGAGAATATACAAATACATATACATATATCGTATATGAATGCACACATATATATTTAAATTTGTTATGCATTTTACTTTGTGGCACTGGTATAGCAGGGGATGGATTACACATAATTGACCATTCCCTTCTAGAACCCTGGAAAATCAGAGTAAAAGGTTAAAGAAATCAGAATCATGCACTGGCAATGACATTTGTCTTTTCTCTGAAGGTCCAGGCTTTGGTTTGAAGACTTCCTTCCTTACCCTCCATCTCAATGAAGTTTGAACAACCATGAAAAACAGAATGGTCAATGATGGATTTCATTATTTTCAATCACACTTATGAAAACCAACGACAACAACCAATCAAACCCAACCATAGCTCATGGAGCTGTATTGAAAACTAATGTCATTTTTCCCTTGGTAGACTCAAGAATGTTCACTGGGGAAAATCATCTGGGGGTGTAATCTAAATTTGGGAGTCCTTCCTTCAAAAGTAGTTTGGGGAAAAAAAACTGGTATGCTTTTTCCTTTAAAAGAAAATAGGCTCAAAGTTATTTCTGCCAAATGATGAAAAATGGAAAATGGACAGTTGCATCTAGGCACTTTGGCTCCTTCCGTCTTCTGCCCTTGTTATCTTGCTGCAGTGTGTTCCTGGCATCCACTTGTAAGGTAGCCATCAACCACTTTTCCATAAACAGTAGCATTTGTCAGCAGGTGAGAATAAAATTCTCTTTCACTTTAAGGAAGATGGCTAAACTGTAAATACATCTTTCCTTTCCTTTTGTCATAAGATGAATAGATGATCCCTAAATCTATGAATTCACATCAGTGACTGCTTAGTATTGCTGGGTTTTTTGGGGTTTTTACCCTTTAGCTAGACACATGAATACTTAAGAGCATCTAATTTTTTTTTTAATCAGCGGAGCTCTTCAAAACAATAGGCTAATTTCTTTGAAATAACTGTCACATATGAATTTTCCAGTTAGGACATTTCACAAAGCCTCCATACGTTAAAAAAAAATTCTACACATTTCTATCATGGATGTACAACCTTGATTCCATACATATGTGCTAATGGTTAAACCATTCTTTTTTTTTCTTTTTTTTGGGGGGGGGGTAGAAGAGAGTAATGGAAGTAGAGGTAGGGAAGGGGGTGATGCTTTTTGGACAATAGGCATGTAGAATATTGCCAATAACAGGACATCTTGTTCTGTATTTTGTTTTAGCATGTGGGGGGAATAATAATTGTATTCAGACTTTAAATGGCTTGGGTTATGCAGTTCAGAGCACAAGCACCTGCAGCAAATTAATTTGTTGTAGCACATTAATTATCTCATAGCTTCTATTTAGGCTGCAGCTGTTGCTATTATGTTAATAATATTTTTTATCACCACTGTATACAACAGGTTATGGCAATAATAGAAATATCTCTTGGGGGGGGGGGAGATTTTTTCCTCCCCTGTTTTCAGTCTTTCAGTGTGAGTAGAGAAAACTGAAATTTAGGCAAACAAGTCCCGAAATGCCTTCTAATTTTCTATTTCTTAACTGATTTGTAAGAGAATGGGCAACTGAAATTAGAAAAGAATAAGCCCACATCAAGATGGCGCGTGCAGAATTTGTGAAAGCGAAAAAAGAAGAAGAAGAAGAAGAAAAAGAAGCACACGGAACACCGCAGTGCTGGGGTGGTGAGTGTTCAGATGGGGGCGGGGAAAATGCTGCAGTTTTCATGAAATAATAAGGTGGAAAAAAAAAGGCATACAAAGAGTAGGTTTTTCATTGTTTGTAAAATATAAACACAGATGAATTCTGTCTTTGGTTTGTTCATGCTTTTCACTCTGCACAGCAGGGATGTTCTTAAGAAGTTGCCCTCTGCGAAATTTCACTAAATGGGAACCGTGGACCCTGCATGATGTGATTATAATCACACCAGCCACCCCTTTTACATAATTTTTTGTTTAAGATCCAGTAAGACTCCTTGTTTTTAAAATATAGAGACAAATAGCCATACAGATATGTGTATATGTCGATTAGACTATGTGGTTTTTGTGTCCCTACAGCCAAGTGTGAGCTGAGACTAAAACCAGTGATATCTCATCTACAAATCTCAATGGACTCAAAAAACAATATGAAAATTTTTAGCTGACAAGAACATGTCTGCTGCCTGCAGTCACTGCAATAGCTCACCATGTTGCCTACTAACCGAAAGATCAAAAATTATCGATTTCATGGCGCTACGTGCTCGGGATAGAAAGGCTACTTTAAAATTTGCATTGTTTAAGAAATGAATTAAAAGAAAAGGATCATGTTTTTGGAACACTTTGGAATCTAAAAATGGCTTGATATTTTAATCTTATCAATGATTTACTATAATTCTATTATTTTTGGCAGCTGGAGTCCAGAAATGATTTTTTTCGATGAATTTAGGATTTTGCCGCAGTATACATCTGCAGTCCCAGAATCCTCCGGTAAGATAATCCTTCTTGCGATGGGGAAACGCCTTTAACCTTTTCGTGAGTGAAAAAATTTGCAACCATTTTGAAATAAAAAGGGGAACAGAATCATGATTTCTAAGGGATGGGATGGTATTTATCTTGTATTGTAGAGATACTCAAAAATCCTCACCATTTTGTTTTGTATGTCTTAGGCGATGTGTCCATTGCTCATCCTCTACTTCAATGGTGGTCATAAATATTTACTTGTTTGGACTGTTGTTTCAGTTTGCTGAAGAACTAGGGGAATAGCAATGAAATGTACTGTGTTTTCTTTGTATGATTATAGAGCTGCCATCGCCATTGCCGCCATTACTGCTCTCCCAGTTACCATCACCACCACTAGGCTTCTATCTCGCTACACTGAAGACCAAACACAAGTTTTCACTGTAACTCTCCATTGAATTTGTCCAGTGGCTTCTTAGATTACTCCAGTGCATGAGTGTAGTCAATGGTCTAGTTTGATAAAGGGTATTTACAACTATTTAGTCTGCTCAGCTGGAAAAAAAATCAAAAGATTAAACTGAACCCTGAGACGATGTATTGCAAATCAAAAGTCACAATCCATACGTAGCTCACTTGGTGATAGGTTCAATGAAAAGCTTATTGTGATGGTTGCTTATTGTTTTCAGTTTTGCCATAAAGCAAGGACAAGGGCAATTTCAACAAGGAAACATGGCCTTCTATTCCATGCAGGCTCAAGCGTTTATTGGCAAAGCCAGTATATGGTCTTACCTTTGCATTGAATCTTAGTAGCCTTCTCCATGTAGATATTAGAGTTGAAGTGCTGCCCATAAGTAAGGACAAGGGAACTTCTGCTGTTGAAGACAGGAGAGAGGGAGGTCAAGCCTTGGCTGTTGCTATTGATTTCTGACTCGATAATTCTTTTCCCTGTAAGTCTGACTAAATACTGGAAATATGCTCTGATTTAAGGTATACAATGTGAGGAATCAGATATCTTTTTTTTTAATATAGATAAAATGTTTATTTCTATGGGATTTAACTGTCCAAGCTCAAAATGGGCCTTTTGCTCATAATGTTGGCTGAATTAATGTTTATTTCTTTTATTTACAAAACAATCTGGTCATTCATTTGCCTACTGGTGATTAAAAGACACATGTTTTAGTAACAGAAAGCTTTACAGTCATGTTCCACTATAACTACTGCTTGATAAGCCAATAATCAGATATTACGATGAGTAATGCCTCCATGGTGAAATCAGCTGGAGACGTTTTTGGTTTCTATAAACACACCCTGAAATTCAGAACTTAACGGCTGCTGAAGATTCACAAATTGAATTAATTTATATCAGATACAAGAGACTGGCTGTAGAATAGAAAAGTGAGTAAAAATGAGAGTCATGTGTATTTCTGAAACAATTGTCCACAGTCAATGCCAATAACAGTTTAATATCACTTATTTGCCTGATTAATCTTATATTTTGGCCCCTGATATTCTCCCTACATTGATAACAATATCTATCTTCATTCCGCGTGTTATTCATCTCATATTTTCAAGGAAATAATTGAAACCGCTACTGTCAAATGCAGCTAGCTTGTTTTACTGTGATCATGAACAATGGTTCTTTCATAATTGGAGTTTGATTGAGATAAATAATCATTTACTTTGTCACTGCAATGTTTCTGATTTATATTAACAATCAGTATTTATTTAGGCTCAAGAATTGAAGATCATATTCCTTCAGGTAAATTAAAATACTCAAACTGCAGAAGCAGACCTTCCATTTGTGTACCTCTTTGGAGAAAAAAGTGTAAGTTTTTTTAGCTTTTAAATGGCAATAAAAGGAAAGAAAGCCATCTCTTTCAATGTAATAGTTTGCTGCATTTAGAAATGATAAACAACCTGTGAATGGCATGATTTCTTTAAAAAATCATTTGGTATTTATTCAGTAGTTTTAAAAATGTACACAACTCAAGCAAATTAATCATAATATGTATATTTAGCCTGGGATATAGGATCAAAGATTTGAGAACAGGATGTTTGATTTGTCTTAAATTGTCAAGAACTTTGCAACTTAAAAAAAAATTTTAAGGAGGTGCTATATTTCATTTTGCTCCATTGGAATTATGACCAATTAAGTTTACCTCAACCTATGATTTATGCTTATCTGTTCTTTAGCATCTGTGATATTATAAGAAGAATCTATAGAACTCCCAGCAAAGTCACACATACAAACAGAGAGAACATTGTTCTAAGCAAGGGATTTAAGTCATTATCTGAATTTCATCTTTGTAGTTAGGCTTTCTCCATTGCAGAAACATACATACATTTGCCTGAATGGTATTTGACATAAAAAAAAAAAGAAAGTAGCAAAATTGTCTTTAGTGCAGTCACAAAATAGAGCTATTTAAAGAACAAATCAGCTCTGAAATACTCTGAAACTACAAAAAACTATACAATGAATGCATCCTGAGAAAGTGAATAACTAGATTTCCAGAGTACTACCTATGTGCAAAGGCCCATTGTTTGTGAATGCATTAATTATAGCTTTGTATTCTATATGTCTACTAAAATAACTTTTGTTGCTTGTCTCTATGTTTTAGATGGGGGGAAAAAGCTCAAGCCAAAAGATTATGAAAAGTCATTCTATCATATGATCCAGCTTTGCCAAATACATTGTTAGATTACTAATGCATCTCCATTTTTTTCCTTGGAAATGCCTCTAATTTCAGCCTGTCAAAACAAATTAGAGAAGATAGGTCTTTTGGAGGGGGTGTGTGTGTGAGGGGATTAGTAGATTTTATTTGAAAATAAGTAAAGATTGCATATTAAGAGGTGATATTTATAAACTACATACTTGAACTTCTTAGACAAAAGGCCCTACAAAAATGCACACACACACACACACACACACACACACACACACACACACACACACACACACACACACACATATGCACACACCCCTGAATCCACAAATAAAGCCATAAACATGACAATGCGTTTCTCATTGTGGTTGAACTAAAGTAAAAAATGGAATTTCATGAATGATTTTCAAGAAAGCAAATGTAATTCAAAGAATATTTTAAGTTAGTCCATAATCCTAAATTACACTTCAATTGTTGGTATCAATAAAGACATAGTGAACTCGGACTTCTTGATTATTTAAACAATAATTCATATGTCTAAAGGAGGAATGGAAAGTGGTTGTTTTGAAGGAGTGCCCTACCAAGTTATACATATCAGCAGAGTAAGAATACTTGTTTTAGCCAATCTGTGTTCCAGAGGTTGAAAGATGAAATGCTTTTCCCCCTTTCTTCATAGATAGTTGGTAATCTATGAGAACAGAATATTGTATTGTATTCGGTGTTATATGTCAGACATGATGCCCTATGGGTTTGTTGTCCTTGGGTTTGTCTTAAAAGAGTTTTTTTCTTTGTTAAAAGGGAGGGTTCTTGGAGGGGCGTATTGGCAAAATAACAGTGATACAGAAAAACGGCATCAATAAACCATTACAAAAAGAATTAATATCTTATAGAATCACCTTCAGGATGAAGGGGCCTCCATAGGATTTTCCCAAGATAATCATAATTTTGTCAGGGAATATTATGTACACACAATTATATCATTTATATATAATATATAATTATTACATGTATATATTTACACATATGTAATAATTACATTAAATTGTGTTTGAGCAATCACTTGGTAAATTAGATCTGTACAGGCTTCCCAAATGACATTTCAGAACAATTTTTTTTTTTAAAGAAATTCTTTGAGAGTCGAATTATTTATTTTGGCAGTCTACACCGACACATTTCCCTAAAGGCGAAAGTTATCTTTTGCTTTGTGCTGTGGACAAACACCCTAAATCACACCTGAAGGACCCAAATAGAGAAGCCAGTTGCTCTTGAAAAAATGTTAGCAAGATCTTGAAAGGCTAGTGCCCACCTGGCTCGGCCAAGCGGGGAGGGGGCGTGAGGCCCCAGCCCTTCTTTGTCCGGATATGCAGCTCCTGCCTCCGGAGTCCCACGGGAGAGAAGGAGGAACCCAACTTCTCTCCAACCACCTTCCGCGTTCCACCGCCTCCCAGGGCAGGTAGAAGCCGCCTTTCTCACCCCTGCCTGGCCTGCTGTGGAGGCTGGCTGGGCTACGTGCGCACTAAAGGCAGAATGCCGGCTGAGGACGTAGGGTACGAATTCAGCCTAGACACCCTTTTTCTCAGCCTCCTTGGAGCTCGAAGTGCTGCCCTCGGATGCTCCTTCCCGAGTTAGGATTCACTAGGAGAGGAAACGGGGGGAGCAAAGCCGGCCCGGCGGCTGCGGAGACAGCAAAGCCCGTGAGAAGGCAAGAGGGGCGTCGGGGCTCTGGTTGGAAGCATGTACTCCGCTCTCTGTCCAACCTGGCTCCCTCGGCTCAACGCTAGCAGAAGCAGCCGGGGGACGGCTTGGGGCATGCACCCCATCCTGGCCAAGCCTAGCTCCCCTGGTACGGCGAGAGCTGAAGCCTGGAGACAGCCCTCGCGCCCCGCAAGAGCTCTTAGAACAAAGTCTCTCTGCTCACTCCTAGCTACCCAAACAGTTTTTTTTCCCTATCCAGCAGTCTGGAGGGTGGGGCGGGGTGGTGGAAAGTGCACTTTAGGGAGGGAGGTCAGATCTTGTTCCCCAAAGAAAAAGAAGGGGGTCGCCTGTGGGACTTGAGAGATGGGGTAGGGGAACAGGGTGGAGCAGGGAAAAGTGAAGGATGCTATGCGGCTTTCTACGGAGGAATCTCTGATTGGATGAAAAGAAAGAAAGAGAAAGAAAGAGAGAAAGAAAGAAAAAAGGAAGGAAGGAAGGAAGGGAAAATTAAGGAGACTTAAGACAGAAAGGAAGGACAGACGAAAAAGAAAAAGCTTAAAAGAAGAAGGTAGGAATAAAGGAAAAAGGGAAGTTTAAAAGGAGCAGAAGATAGAAATAAAGGAAAAAAAAGTTTAAAAGGAGAGGAAGACTGAACTAGAGGAAGAGAGAAAGAAAAAGAAAGCTTAAAAGGAGAAGACAGGACTAAAGGAAGGTAGAAAGTTTAAAAGGAGAGGGAGACCGGAATGAATGAAGAGACGGAGGAAGGCAGGAAAAGAAGAGTGGTCGGGGCCCCCTGAGGCAGCCCCAAGGCGCAGGAGGGATCGAGAGGGGGTCGCAGGCACCCCCGCCCTCCCCTGCGCTCGGGCGGCTCAACTTCTTAAACAGCTGAGGGGGGTCGGCGCTAGCGGGGACCCCCGAGCAGTGCCCCTATCTGGGGCCGAAGCCGTCCTCCTGCTCCCCCGGCTTTCCCCCTGGCGACCCCCGGGCTCCTCGGGACGGGCGCAGGGGGTGCAGCGCGTGCTCGGCTCCGGCGCCAGGCGCGCCCCGGATCCCCAGTGTTAAAGTAGTAGTGTCCCCTCCCCGGAACCCCGAGGGCGCGGAGTCCCCAGCGGGCCCTGCGGGGCCAGAGCCTCCCGCTCCCATTGGGAGAAAGGCCCAAGGCTGGCGGGCGTATTTATTTATTTCTTCTTAAAGTTAGACCTAGCACGGAAAAGGGGGCGGGCCGGGGCCGCGAAGGCCGGACGGGGTGGAGGGGCAGCGGGGGAGGTATTGGGTTTCCATTGTGTGCCGGGGTCCGCGCGGGTTGAGGGGGGCAGGGAAGGAGAAGGCGAATGGGGGGGCACAGTCACGCCACCGCTGGCCCTTTAAGGCCGCCCTCCCTCCTGCTCCCCCTCCCCCTCCTCCCAGGAACTAGTCTCAGGCTCCCACCTCGGGAAGAAGAGGCTCCGGGCCTCATCACACCTCCGCCCCTTCCCCAGATCATTGCACCCCCACGCCGTGGGCTGCGCTTCGCGGAGCCGCGGCCTCCGCCCCCCCCCCCCCGCCGCCGCACGGGGTGCGGGGAGCGCCTAGGCCGCCGTCCTCGGCCCCCGCGGGCGTCTCCGGCGCTAGCGCCTCCCGGCCGCCTCCCGGCCGCCTCCCGGCAGGCTCTGCCGCGGCAGGGCGTGGGGACTATTTTCCCCGTCTCGGGTCCCCGCCCCTCCCCCTCCTCCGCTCCCTCCCCCGCGCGGTGGAACGCTCCGCGCGGCGCCGGCGGCTGCTGCGGCCTCGGCGGCAGGATACACGGGTCCTGCGCGCCGTATAAGAGCTCCTTGTGCGGCGCCATTTTAAGCCTCTCGGTCCGTGGCTGGAGGAGGATCCCGCGGAAGGGAGCCGGCGGAGGCGGAAGGCGGAGGGCGCTGGTGCTGAGGCGACTCTCGGCGGCACCGAGCGAGCGGAGCGGAGCGCGGCGGGGTAGCAGCCGGAACCCGGAGGCGAGAGGACCCCGGCGGCGGACGGCGGCCGTTCCCTTGAGGTGCTTGGGCGGTCGCTCGCTCGCTCTCCGGAGCGAAACTTCCTCGGAGGCGCGAGCCCCGAGTGGGAGGGAGGCACGGAGGGAGGGACGGGCGGCGGGGCGGGGTGGCTGGCGGGCTGGGCTCGGCTCGGCCCGGCCCGGCCCGGCTCGGCTCGGCTCGGGAGGCTGTGGCGGGCCCGGCCCCGGCGGGGAGCGCACGGATGGGGCTGCCCGTCTCCAGGGAGGGGGGCCGAGGGGCCGCGGCCCGCCGGGACCCGGGAGGGAGCACCGGGGCCGGGTCGGGGACGGTCAGCTTCTCCTCGCTGGTGGGCCAGGCGCGCCCCGGGGAGGGGGAGGGGGTGCAGGGGCCGCTAGAGGAGGGGGCGCGCCAAGGGCAGGCAGGAGCTTGAGGAGGGGGCGCGCTGGTGGAGCCCCGATGTGCCCGCTCTGGGCTGGGGGATGCAGCCCCCGATACAGCCTGGGCTCCGGCGGTGCACGGCGGGGAAGGTGGCGGTTCCGCTCTTCTAGAAGGATTCCTAGTTATGGGAGCCGGTCACTTTTCGGGCGAGTTTGAGGGGCTCCTGTTTGCTGGTGTCCTGGGCAGGGGAGAAAGCCTAGTGCTCATGGCTAGGACTGGGACGCCTCAGGTCCGTATTTGCTTTACCGGACTGAGAGAAAGATTTCATTTCATTTTTATTTTTTTAAAGAATAAAGTCCTCTGCGGTTTTTAACTGCTCTGTGGATTTGAGCAGCACTCCTACTGTTTCTGCTTATTCTGCTACATCTGGCACTGAAACATGAAAACCAAGCAACTTTTAATCTGAGCCAAACTCAGAAAGAGCCGAGATTTATTTAGGCTTAGCTTACTGGGGGACTACCCGACTGGTTTAAATCAAATAGAATCTGATCTCTATCTACTCCTACGATTCGTGACTGTACTTTGTTTCCTAGCTGATTTAGGGACTTTTTTTGTGTCATTACAGTAACTACTAAACTTTTAAAGATTTTTGCGTCGAGTTGAATTTCTTTTTCTTTTCGCTCCTAAATTGACCAAGTGAAACTTGATACAGGGCAACTTCTTTCAATGTTTTGTCTAGGGTTGAGACTGTTTCGAAAGGGATTTGGGAAGGAAGTTCCCACAATAGTCTCTATGTATCAACTATATACTTAACATTTTTCTCCAGCTTGAAACGCTTTGCATTTCTGTGTAATGGTTTCCTTCGTTTTCTTCTCTCTTGAAATATGCATTGTTCCCTACTTTGTATTTTACAGACATCTGTCTCCCCTCCCCCAAAGTATGTGAGTGGTGCATGGAGTGAGATGCTTGCTGCTGGTATGCGGAGGTCGGCAAAAGGAAATTTAGGAGTGGTTTTAGTGAAATGAGAGCTTTGTAGACTAGACATAAACTTGGGTACTTGAGGGTTTCTTGGAGACGGGTTTTGGTCCGAAGCAACGAGTTTTCAGATTTAGTTCAGTGAAGTTGCCTTTTATATATAGGCTTATGATTTAAGATATCACTTAATTACTCTATTGCGGTTACAGTCTTTGGTAAGGTTTGATGATTTCTAGGTGTCTTCAAGTTCTTTGCTTCAACTTCACTGAAAAAGCTTATTGTATATGTTCTAATGGCAACAGTCTACTGTCTGCTTGAATTAAGAAATTACATTTGTACTTGAGTAAGAGTTAATTTTTACTTTAGAATAATAAATCTTTTCTGTTACATTATTTTAAAGCAAAAATTGCCACCCACAGGTTTAGTGACTGGTATTTCTGTTCCATTTCTCTGAGACCAGGGTTTCTTAATTTTTGTGTGTATCATGGACCCCTTTGGCAGTTTGTTGAAGCCTATGGATCACCTCTCAGAATGTTTTTAAATGCATAAAGTATGTAAGATCACATAGGAAACTAGTTATTGAAGTACACTTATAAGAATACTACCAAAAAAGTTCATATACCCTACGTTAAGAATCTCTGCATTAGACCATTATTTCTGAGGTGATTGATTTGTACAATGATGCAGAATAAAGCTCCAAGGCTATTATTGTAATAATCTCATTGAGGAACTTTTTGAAGTTTGAGGTTAAATGTATTTTCTGAAAGTTTAATGTAGAAACTACTTAAATCTGAAAGTTTTGAGAAGTAGATTTAAGATTTGAAATCCTCATAAAGGACCCAAACTAAAAACTATGTTGACCAGTCATTTTGCTACTTTGTAGAGAAGACCAACTCATATTCATAATGAGGCTTAATTAAGGACCTAACAGGGTTCAACCATGCAGTTATTAATATTTGGAAGCCGAGAGTATATAGATAAATATTTTGTACAAAGATGAGTTTTTAAAAATTGTGATTTCATTGTTGTGGGAACTCTTGACAGATTGTAACCTCTTCTGTATATATAACATATTATTACTTCCCTCCTCTTCTTGTTCCCCTCCCCCCGCCCCCCCCAAAAATTTACCTGGTTACTTTCTGATGATTTGACTCTAAGAATTAGAGATCTTGCCTTTCTTCTTTGGTGCCCTCCAAGTCATGGTAAGGTATTGGTGGGCCTTAAGTGGAACCTGCCAGTATAAACTTACTAAGGTTTACATCAAAGCTCCTCCTCCCATTTCACGTTTTGGTTTTGTTTTCTATGCTTGAGAATTCCTCCAGTTGTACAATCTTCTGCTAAACAGTTCCTGGCCCAGTTTCAGGACTTAATTCCACAAGCATCAAAACAGGTATTATGTATAGAGCATATGCGTAGCATGGGATATGATGACAATGTCCCTACCCTCAAGGAGCTTACATAGAACTAGGGACCTAGTGTAAATAGGCCCTCTGAGATACACAGGATTTTGTAAAACACTGTCTTTACACAGTACCTACTATTTGATTGTTAAAGGTCTTTTATGTCATTTCACAGTTTAAGAAACTTGAAGCTCAGAGAGAGGTCCAGGGTTGCATGGGTGTCAGAACCCCAATTGAAACCAGGTTTCTCCTGACTTAAAAGTTATGACTCTGTATAGTTAAAATTAAATCCAAGACATTTCTATTATTTGGAGCTGCCTCTCTGAACCTTGATTCCCTTCTACCCCGTCCCCTGCCCCCAACACTTTGAGGTGATAGTTCTTTCCTTTTAACCTTTTTCTTAGACAAGAGCATAATCTATTTTGTATTTGGGTGTCATACCCATTCCACTCACTGTAATTTCCTTGAGAGCACTGATTGCTGTATTTAGTTTGTTTCTCATTAGTGTCTACCATTTACATACTTAATTTTTGAATGAATATTTTGTTGAAATCATGAGAACCCCCAGCTCCTACTGCTAAACAGTTGTTACTGGTGTTAGTAATGGGATTAATAAACTGTGGGACCTCCTCAAACATTTATGTTCCCTCCTGTGACCTGGTAGTGACTTAGGTGAATTCAGAATCTAGGAGGCAGGTAAAAGGTTGGGAGTAGAAGGCTAATGATACCAAATTTGTAGGGATTTGAGAATTTAAAACATTTGAGAATGACCATTATCATACAGTTGACAAATACCAGTGAATTTAAAGCCCCTAGATGGGACAGCCTAATGAATTTAAGGATAGGTACGGGCACTTGTGCTACATTTAGGAATATAAATGTGCTAGTATAATTGAATTTTTTTTTTAAACACCAATCAGGGCATATTGAAATCCAGTAACATATTTGTTAAATTCTACCTTATACTCTATCAGTATGTTTTAGAGATAGTAACTTGTTGCTGGTATTCCGTAAAGTAGTAAAATGAAATTTGTGCTTTGTGTAATTTGAGTGGAGAAGACTGCTCTAGTCACAAGCTGACAGAGCCCAACTAAATTGCTTCCTGAATTTCATTTTAAATTAAGTGTAATAAACTTGATAAAATGTCTCCGGAGCTGAAAAAAAAAGCTTTTGTTGGGAGACAAGAATTAGTTTATCAGATTTCAGTAACTTTCTACAAGAACTAATAGTAAAATATTACTGTATCTAATAAAAATTGTCACTTGTAACAAGATGTAATTGTATCTAGAAGTCAAATGATCCCTAATAAAATCCTGGCCACCTGTCCAAGAGCAGACCAACTGTAGCAGTTTTTTTAATTTGGTTGTTATTTTACGTAGTTGTTTTCCTGAAATCTCTTGGCTGTTTCTAACCTTGTAGATGCAAATATGGGCAAAGTAACTAGTTTAACTAATTATTTGCTTAAACAACTTTCTGTTCCTTTGTATTCCCTCTATGGGAAGGGTTGATCTGAAACTTTTACTTTTTAATTAGTCATTGTTTGAATTCTGAGAATAACTTAATGGAACTGGAATACATTTACTTAGTATTTTGTTTTGAACAAAGTGTTTTCTTAGTTCAGACCTGCAGGGGTGACTTTAAAGCTTTGCGGGGGGGCCCTCCCCCCCTCCCCCCGAAAAGCTTTATGAAATTGAGAACAAGCATCTTAGTTGTCACTGCTTTTAGGAATATAAATGTTCTGTTACAAAGGAAATTTTTTTTGTTGAGTTTTTATAGTCCTAGGAGACTTAATACCATTTCATCTGTCATCTTTGTTTTACTGTTTATCCTCATCCTTTAAGAAGAGGGGGAAAATGTTGTTGGGTAGATTAGTTTTATTAGGACCATAGTCTCTTACAAGGGATAGAAATTTCAGTGTCAGATCTCTTAGGCATATTGTCATATTTATTTCAAGTAGTCCGATTGTTGGAATTTTTATGGCCCTATGTGAGGGTCCTTCTCCTTTCCTCTCATTCAGGTTTCTGTAAAGTTGAAAGTATGTTTATTGGTCAATGTGGGTGCCCTCCAGTGGCCAGAATAATATATATTTTTAAGAAGGTAGGTATTGAATAACCTGGTTTGTCATGAACCTTTGTACCATTGAGGTCCTATCAACAAACTAAATTGAAATCTGTAAAAGCTGTTCACTTGAAATCTGACTTTTAAGCGTTTTAATTTGTATGCATTGTTAATTTTCCTTAGAACAAAATGTTAGTACTGTGAAACTATCTATTTTAAATATTTCAATGTATTATGAGTTCCTGATAGCTGAGGTGTTAAGATTCATTTAGACACTATCAAAATTGCTCCTCTAAAATCAGTGTTTGGAAAAAGCAGGTCTAAGTAGGTAGAAATTAGGAAGTTTTTACCCAGATTACTCAATAGAATAGACAACTCTAATATAGCTTATTCTTCAACCCTTAAATCCACTATTTTGGGAAAGAAAAAGCATGTAAAATGCTCCAATTAATTACATATTTAATACTAAAATATTCTCAAAAGCTTGTACAATTCTCAGTTTGTACAAAATCAGTTGCACATTAGGATACTCAACATGATTAAAAGCCTAAAAAAGATCAAGTAAAATTACATTTGACTGAAAAAAAAATGCAGTGCGTTTTAAGAAGTAGGCAAGATGCCCAAAGCTAGTTGAAACAGTTTGACTAAACTATGGCACCTCATTTCCTAATACTATGGGATATGATACTATGTGTTTGTTTTATTTTGGTTATATTTATTATATATATAATGTTATGTAATATATATTACATTTTGTTTGGTTATATCAAAAAAATTTTATATTTCTCTAGTTTCCTATGTAAGATTTCATACAGCTCCTATCAAACATTTTATTTTTATATTCAAAACCGAATCATTAGCTAGCAAAATTAAAGATTTGTTTAAATTAACCTGCTTTTTTTGGAAATGTATCAGACTTACCCATTGCCTAGTAATTTAACAACAAAATCTAGATTTGTGGAGAGTTATTTAAATTTAAACTTGTACCTAAGTCCAAAACCTATTGCAAATGCTTTTTGAGGTGTATGCCACTACTTACTCAGTGCTCCTTATGGTGGATTTTAGCCCCCTTTGACTTATTTTATTGGGGGAACATACCTATGAAAAAAGTATAGTAATAGCTGGTGAAGTGTTTCTAATGAACGGGTAGTTTGAAATTAGCCCAACAACAATTTTATGTAAACTGTACATCTTGTCACTGGACCCAGATTATCTCCGGAGGAGAGAGTGGGCTGGTGAGTTTGCACAGTCCTCTGTCACTTAAATCCAATTCACTTGCAAGTCATGGCATCCCCTTCCTAATGTCATGGTCTTCTCTGAGGACGAAGAACAAACAACAGTTTTATGTAAGCTGCACTTCTAAATAATACCTTACATTTAAAGTATTTTCCTCATAATGACTTTGTATTACTTCCATTCAACAAATGAAGAAACAGACTCAGAAAGGAAGTGACATATCTAAGATTTGTTATTAAACAGAGGAGACTGAAATTCAAATGTTTAGATTCCAGATCCTGTTCCACTGAATTTAACATTGTGTTTACTGTGTGCTAAGCATTAGGAATATTTTGATAACAATGAAATAGTCCCTGCTTTTAAGAAGTTTATTCTCTTGCAATGAATCCTGTTCTGAGTTATTGGAGTCCAGCATTGAATATTTAATAGACATAGAACCTATCTTATCTACCTTTTAGGATTTTCTTAAGGATTATTGGTCAAAGGTAACTTCTAACTAATTCTTAAGCTTTTGTTGTTGTTCATTTGTTTTAAGTTGTGTCCCATTCTCCGTGACCCCCTTCAGGTTTTTTAGTCACCCAGCCAACTTGGGGCCAAATTTGACCTGGGGAAGATGAGTCTTCCTCACTCCACGCCTGGCATTCTGTCCACTGATGTTTTATAATGCCAGTTCTGGATGTGATCCAGAAACTGCCCCCTTCCCTCCCAAGCCCCCTTCCCTCCCAAGGAGTCCCTGAAAGGGACTTTCAGAAGGGTCCATGAGGTCAAAAAGTATTTTCCTTATAATACTAATATACTTATACTAATTTCTAATAATAGTAAATATTGAATAAGATAACCCACATAATCAAAAGCTCTTTGTGGTCCTCTGGAATTTTTGAGAATGCAAAGGATCTTGAGACCAAAAAGTTTGAAAACTGATATTTTATGATTAGTAAGGTCTTCATTGTATAAATACTTATTATCTATAAATCCTACTTGATGAGCAACTTGACTGTAATAGTATATGTCCATATATAAGGTATGACTAAAATAAGACTGCTTTTACAAACCATTCCAAATAGATGTTATTTCTTTATAGGCAGAGAGTGAGTAGTTATTTGCTGATGCTGATTGTCTTGTGTTATTTTTTCAGCATAATTTTTGTGTGTGCAGTAAGAATAAGAAGGCAGAATTAAGATGATGTGGGATATAGCAGTTCTTGTTGGCAGTCTTAAATCTAGGTTCATAATGAACCTTGATATTTTCTAGGAAGGTAAGTAGAAAGAAAGGGAAATTAAATCCTTTTCTCACCAGTCATGTTTTTGAAAGTTGGTGTGGCCTGGTGGCTAGAAAGCTATGCTTGAAGCCAAATAGAGCTTGGTTAAAATGCTGCTGCAGGCACAGAATGGATGTGTGACCACAGGACAGTTTAAAGCTTGTAAATTGCAAAGCCGTTTACCTGTATTGGTAGAATGAGTTGAAAAACTTGGAGAAAACATTCTGAAGTTATGCTATATTACTTTGTGGTACAGCCTTTGGAGAAATAATGCTGCTCCCACATTTAGTTTCCTTTAGCCCATAATTTGTCACTGGCCTTTTGCTATATGACCAAAATGTTTACTATTGTAGCAATTGTGTATTATAGGAATAAAGACTAACTATGATTTCATTGGTGTAGGGGACTCTGATGAGAGAATGTAGAACAATGCATGTTTGCACCTTCTCTGCAGCATAAAGTCTTAGTTCGCCCTGTACTTCTGTTGTCCTTGGGACCCTACACTGAGACGCTGAACATTTTCAAACTCCATCTTCCTGGCTTTGAGGCAGGTTCTACCTCACTACATTGCCTCTCATGTATTCTAAAAGTAAATCTCTTAAATTTGTGTGCTGAACCTTAATTATAAGAACTCAGTACGAGTGGCTTTGTACTTGGATTGAGGTTAAATTAAGTCCTCCTAAAATGTATTAACATTACTTGTTGGAGACTGAGATTTCTTTTTATGATAATTTGATGTAGTGCTTTCCTAAATAGAAGGTGCTATTCAGTCAACAAGTATTTGTTTTTATATACATCATAGCACTTCTTTGCTTCTCAGTTGTGGCAGTCTTTTTTGCATGGCAGTATAGTTCTGTATGGTGATTTATCTTGCTCTAATGGTATAGATTCATCAGCATATAATTTATCATTTGATTAAGGGGAAGATAACTTGGGGTGGAGCTTGTTTGTGAGGATCCAATGCTTTCTTTTAAACCTATTCCAAAACCAAACAATTTCAGGACTACAGGAGCCACTTGAATTTTAGTCTTTGAAGTGAACAGAGATTGTGTAAAAGATAATTAAAAATGGTTTCTGCTCAATGTGCTCTGTTGGAATGAAGAGCTATACATACATTTATGTTTAGCTTTTTATCTCAGAATTCTAATAAATCATTGGGCTTGCAAATTCTTTAAACTATCCTTTTCCTAAGATTTGCTGTGGATCCTGCCAATTTTTACCAAGACTCTCTCCTCCTTAATTTCTCCCCACATCATTTGTTTTTCTTTAAAATTTAAGAAATCAGTAATGTAAATAATATTACTGGATAATATTTTTATGCTATGTTTCTCAGGTATTTTTATCAACACTAATTTACCTGCCAACCATTTTGCTAATTGAAGATGAATTGAGCTGGGAGGGACCATGGAGGTGAAATGCCAGTTAGTGGCCCATGGCAGAGTGTCAAACACCATGGGCCACATATGACCCAAATATTCTAAAATGCAACCCAAACCAGATTAAAATGTAATTGGGAAATATTTAACAAAATAAGAATATAATAAAACATAGATTAATATTACATATTTTTAAACTATATGGCCCACAGGGATCCGTATGTATCTTTCGGTAACCCCTGTTTATTTCAGTTTGACACCATTGGCCTAGGGTGTGTTGTGGTTGACTCTGTGTGGCAACTCATTACAGTATTTTAAAAATATCACCAATTAAGCACAATTTTTTTTCTGGGTCTACTATATACAAGGCACAGTGGTACTTTAAGAATTATTTGTAACCTACCAAACTGACCTTATTTTGAATTAGTAAGGCCACAGTACTGCATAAGTTGACATGCCCCCAGAATTTCTAATTGAAAGCTTAAGCATAAGGTATTAGAAATCTTAGGCCTGCTGCTTAACCTTATTTTTTTTAAAACTTATTTCGGGGGTTGCGGGAGGATATAAGATTGTGGGACGTCATCATTGAGTACCATGCATTGTTAGATGAAACTACTTTAGCTTAATCTTGTAGTAATATTGTGTATAATATGCTCAGCAAGTCATAAGAGCTTTGTAATTGGAATTGAACATTAATTTATTTGAGAAACTAATTTTTGATGCCTTTAAAGGTAGATTTATTTCAAGAAATCAGTGAATCCCAAAATCATAGACTCACAAAATTTTAGAACTGGACATAATTTTAGAGAATATCTAGTCTACTTGGCTCATTTTTATACATTCCAAATCTAAAGTCCAGAGATGGGAAGTCATTTACCCAAAGTCTTCTAGTTAGTGGTAAAGCTGAGACTTAGAGACCAGGTCTCCTGATTGCACTGTTATTTTATATCTACTGTTTTGCTTAGAGGTTTCTAATTTTTAACAGTTAGCCAGTGTTTAAACCTTTCAGGGCTATTGTTTGATACTATACTAGCTAGAGTTTGGTGCGCTTTTAAACACATATACATAAAGAGTAATATTTTATGAAACCTTGAGCTTTTTCTTAAGGTCTTGAGCATAAGTGAGTAGTATCTAAAATAACCCATTCAAGATATAGGCCAAGAAGTAACCATCACACTGGCTTCTGTGAAAATTCTTCACAGATTAATTTGTGGAGGAATAATTTCACAGAATGAATTGTAAAAAGCTTTGATAACCCAGTATTTATAAGATACTATCCTGTAGCAAAAGGACTGGAGAAAGACTTCATTTACAAATAGCATGAGCAATTTTTAGATCTAAACATCAGAATCACAAAATTCAGTCACTTGGGAAAGATACCATTTCAGCTTTAACTTGAGTGACTTTAAATATCAAGTTAGTAAATTTGTACAAAAGGATTTTTAAAGAAGGGATTGGTAGAACTTACTTTTCTGTAGCTCTTTCTATAGAGCTTAGCACTTTTCTCTTTTAAAAAATTGGTTTAAGAAATTTTAGAACAGGTAACATGAAATTATTTAAAACCTAAAATGTGATAAACCTCTTTAAGGCTCATACCCACCCTACTTCTAAGAAAGATTTAAGACTTACATATTAAAATAATTTTTAAGAGTAAAATTGGAAGAACTAGCAGATGGAAGCAGCTTTAGGGGTTTTTAAAACGAATTTTAATTGGTATATGTTAAATTATTTACATTTCACAATATATCCTTCCTCCACTCTTCCCAGAGATTTATTCCTTATGACAGAGAATTAAAAAGAAAGGAAAGTTCAGTTTAACAAAATTAATTGACAGTACATGCTGTCAATATGTACATGTAACCCCATTCATAGTCTCCTTTTTCTGCAAAGAAGGGATGGGATGACTTCTCAAAGCCCTTGTTTGGGACTAAGAAAGGAAGGAAATGTTTATGAACCGTCTGCTCCGTGCCGTGCTCCGTGCTGCTAAGCACGTTACAGATAATGTGTCATGTGGATCTCAGAGCAGCCCTGGAAGATGGGTACTGTTGTTATTTGTGTGTCTGGGATATTATTTAAATGCCTTCCTAGGATCACACAGATAGTAAGTATCTGAGACCAAATTTTAACTTAGGTCTTCCTGACTTCGGGTCTACAGTCTCTCCCCTGCACTACCTAGCTAGCTCTAAACTTGGTCATTATTTCATAGCTTTCAGTTTTGATCTTCCTGTTATCGACATTGTGTGCATTGTTTTCCTAGTTATGCTTGCTTTCTTGTAAGTTTTCCCATGTTTTTCTTGAGTCATTGTTTTTTTTTACAGTACAGTAGTATTTCATTACATTCATGGATTACAACTTGTTTAACTGCTTCTCAGGTGATAGGCATCTACTTTGTTTCTAGTACATCTCTACTATAGAAAGTGCAGTTGTAGTTTTTGTATTACAGTTAATTAAAAGATAGAGAAAACAAATATAGTTAGTCATAGAAAAACAGCAATATGCTGAGAGAGGCATGTGAGCACATAATAACATTACCAACTTGTGGCCCTTGGTTATTTGTTCAAAACCTTGACTATACGTTCTATGTTTCTATCATTTGAGAGGCAAGCTGTTACACAGTGGCTGACCTGGTCTGGAAGAAAAGTCCTGCTTCTGGAAACCGTCTTGATTTCTCTGGGCAACTCTCAGGCTATAAGTTGCAGAACAGGTACTGAACTTTCCTTTCAAGGAGTTCCTGATAACAGTGAAATCACAGGTTCAATACCTGTCTTCATGCTTATGACCTCAGAAATGCAATTTCACACTCTCTTACAGTTTCCCTTGTGTGCCTAATGAAATTAAGTCAGAGGCTAATTTCAATCTGCCCTAAAGCAATCGTCATTATTTTATTTCCTGCCTTGTACTTTTTTAAAAAAATGAATTTAGCTTTAAAAACTTAATGACACTTAATATTCAGTCATAGAAATACTTTGTGTTTTTTATCAGATTTTGTTTCATAAAAGGTGACTTTTAAATGAATAAAATTTGATCCATAATGCATACCCTAAAATTAATGATGATTTCTTTATAATTCATAATGTTTATGTTTTTAGACTTTGAACGGTGATTTCCCTTTCCCTCCTTCCTCCTGCCTTTCTGCCTCCCTTCCATATAAAAGAGAAGCCACAATTAACCCAATTCAATTATATACCTTTTCATGATTCATGATTCAACCTGGTAGTTGAAAATATTTAACTTACAGTATTATTTTCCAAAGTTTAAGAGAGCCTTATAGTTAATGAAATGGAAGGAATTAAATTCTTCAAACAAAAGTCTGTTTCTGGTCCCTAAAGTGTAGGGCAGTGAATATTTTTCCTTTTTCTTTTTATCTCCAGCATATAGCACAATGTCTGACACAAGATAAGTACTTAACAGATATTTGCTGATTGGTATTAAGTATATTACTGGTTGCTGTATAAAAGAAATTTTAGCAACATAGCACCTGCGAATTGGCAGAATGAGGATTAAGTGTATCAAAGGGCATATATTTTTAATACATATTTTAGGGCCTGTCGTAACTGTCTTTGAATCAGAGGAGCAAGTATCACTGTATGTTAGAGGAGCTGGTTAGACTACTTTACAGTAGTCCACGGAAACCAGAAAGGTCAGAAAGTGACTTTGGAGGGAGGCTGTTTCATATAAACACCAAAGTGTTTCATATATTTAATCTGTCTATGTAAGTCTTGAAAGCAATCACATTTAAATTTAAATACAGTTAGAATAGGTGGGCTAAAGAATGGATGCAGCATAACTGAACAAGAGTCACATATCTGAAAACAGAGTTCTTGAGGACCAGAGGTCTTGGGCAAGATATTACCCAGTAGCTGTTAAGTAAGGCCCTCCATAAGGGAGCTAGCCATTCAGAATTTGACTGTACTTATGGGCCAGGGCAGTTCTCTGCTTTTGCTTCCTCAATTCAATTTTAAACTCTTTGAAATTAGACTAATTTCTGCCTCTATCTTTCTATCTCCTGCATCAAGCACAATGAGGAATATTAGCTAAAACAAGTGTTTTGTAGATTTGATTTGTTGAACTAGATGTAAACTTAGTTATCACTTTTCTAGAAACTGAAAGAGTAATTTAAGGAACAGGAACAATAGAATAATCTGGTGGTAAACAGTGTTTCATGGAGAGTCCAACTGTTTATGTGTAATTAGTAGAGTTGTCACCACAAATTTTTTACTTTGTAGAGCAAAGTAAGTTTCTCAGGGAGGGGAAGGACTCTCTCATCTTTCATTCATCACATGCAAAGTACCATTTAATATGGTGGAGAAACTAAATGGGTTTTTGAGAAGCTTAAAATAATTTAAAGAATTAGGGAGTTGCTAGCCTTCTTAGGTAGAATAAAAGATTCATTTAGCACTGGCAACTAATCGTTGATCAGTGGAAGAGGCCTCGTGAAGTTATTGCCCATGTAAACCCAAGATTTAAATGTTCTCAGGGTGGTTCTGCTAAATATTTGTTTGTTGAACAGTATACAAAATTAGAGGTGAAAGATGTGAAGAAAGCATTCAGATTAGGTTTTAATAAACTTCTTTGAAATGTATTAGTTAACACCTCTTAAAATATTGAGCCATGGAAGAATGTTGAACCTTATACTGTCTGTATAAATGTTAGATGATTAACATTGTAGTGAAGCTTGCTGGAAGTGTCAGTTGATGTTCTTTTTATTGAAGACATAATTGTTGCAGACTGCCCAAAGGTTTATTTAACACCAAGTAAACTGGTTCAGAATTATAACTGGTTTTAAATTGTACCCATGCATTAGAGGGATAGGAGTTGGAATGTAGTCCAGTGGTTTGAGGAGGTATGGGTGTAGTAAAACCACTTGTCTTTGAAGTTTTCTGTAGATGAATTCCATATGTATAAGGGAGGAGGCACTAAAGTGTTGGAGAAAATTAACTGCAGACTTCCAAATGGAGTTCCATTTCACTGCAGTGTAGAAAAGTGCTGATGTAGGCAACTATCTTTCACAGCCACTGAAAGAATGCAGTCATGTCTAACTTTACTTATCCAACAGTTTGTTTAGAAATAAACCTAGAAACTTTAAATATAAATTCTATTCGTAGTTATTCTGAGCAGGAAACTATGCCTAGGAAGTCAGGTTTTTGTGTTGTTTCTTCTTGTTATTTTAGTTTTTTCTTAATTATTGAAATTGAAGCTCAACTCTCTTGCTCTGTAAACTCTATCTCCTGTCTGGAATCACTTTTCTGTAGGAGTGATGGCATACAAAGTTGAAAATAATGCTCAAGTTAGTTTCTATTCATACTTATTTTTGCTATGAAGGATCATAAAATTTACCTTGCATAGGGCGTCAGTATTGTGGAGGCTTGTGTAATTTGGAGACTGTTGAGTCTTGGGTCATATGGTATCACAGACTATGAAAGAATAAGAAACAGGAACTATACAGGCATGGAAAGAACAGCCTCCTAATAGTAGAATCGTAGGGCCACTGGTCACATTGTGATAGGATTGAGTGTGGAAGTTGGCAGATGTTACTTGGAGAGCAGTTCAGATTAAATGGAGCCCCAGAAAGCTTCATTTGCATGCTGTATGACTGGAGTGTTACTGGGAACAGACTACTAGCCAGGCAACTTTGATAAACTTATAGATTACCTGTGATACGTGAAAGAAGGGCATCTTGAGAGAAGCTTTATAATAAACAGTGTTAAAGGCAGGTCTCTGTATGAGAGTGTTTTGGTCTGTGCAGTAGGTATGTTATTTCTGAAAGGTTGTACAAAAACCAGAATATTTTGTAGAAAATATTTCTGTAGTGGGCAAAGGTCCCATATGT
>CM053581.1:549975795-550000720 GCA_028627135.1 Pseudochirops cupreus
ACACACACACCTCTTCTCTATGATATAAAGGGAAGTATGTTTCATTATTTGTTTTCTGGGACCAAGGTCATTATAATTACTCAGAGTTTGACTGTAGTCTTTTATGGTAGTCTAGTCATCGGGAATATTCTGCTTACTTCATTCTGCATTCATTCATATATGTTTTCTTTCTCCTATTTCTCTGAATTCTTTGTAGTCCTTATCTATTAGGCAGTTATTTCCCCTAGCACAGGACCTGTAGTCAGAAGACCTGAGTTCAAATTTTAACTCAGGCACTAACTTTGTGACCCTGGACAAGTCACTTACCCTCTTTCTGCCTCAGTTTTCTAATCTGTAAAATGGAGATAATAATAGCATCTACTTCAAGGAGTTGTTGTAAGCATCAAATGAATTAACATATGTAAAGAGCTTTTCAAATCTGAAACCAATGCTTTACATGTTAGCTATTAAAATTATTAATACTGTACAACATTATTCAATTTCATTCATATACCATATATATTTCTATATACTTACATATATGTGTGAATATATTGGTATATTATTACTGATTTTCAGTCATTTGAGTTATGTCTGATTCTTCATGACCACTTTGGGGTGGTTTGCCATGTCCCTTTCCAGCTCTCTGGTTTTGAGATTTGGTTGTCTGGTGTCTGAATAAATGCTTTGCTTCTCTCTTCTATATGGAGAGTCTGTTATATTTTGCAATTAAGCACCATGCAGGTATATTTATAGTGATCGTGGGCACTGTGAATATTGCATTGGTACAATAGTCTCTGACCTCTTTGGTATATATACCCAGTAGTGAGATTTGAGTCAAAGGGTATAAACAGTTCAGTTATTTTTCTTGCATAATTCTAAATTGCTTCCCATAATGGTAGGGCCATTTCACAGCTCTCCTAATAGTATTAATGTGTTATATGTCTTATAGCCCTTCCAAGAGTTCCCTTTTGAAAAAATGATGTTTGCCAGTTTGTTTGATGTGAAGGTGAAACCTCAGAGTTGTTTTAAATGTGTGTTTCTCTTATTATTGATTTGGTGCAGTCTTTCATACAATTGTTGGCTATTCTTCTTTTGAAAATTGTTCAAATTCTTTGACCACTCACCTAGGGCAATAGCCGTTGGTCTTGTACAGGGAATAGACACTAACAGATATCGCACGTATCAGACTACTATCAGCAATATTCAGCACCAATATTTCATTTGATTTACTTCTTGGGTTGTGGTGTTGAATACCACTATTAAAATCCAGCAGTGATTATTTGAGGAGAGGTGGCCAGAAAGAGTAGGAAAATGAGGTAGAGGGTCACAGAGGAGAAATGAGGAATATGAACTTTTATCCTGCTTTACAGTTACCAGATATGGTGAACTTGCCTCAGGTTTGTGATTATGAACACCAAGAAATAACAGAATTCAATTGTATTAGACTTAGACTATCTGGAGAGGAATCCAGAATGAAAGTGCAAAGTTCTTGTCATTGTAGGAAAAGTTAGTTAATGATTCATTGGCAAAGGGGAAGTTCCTTGCAGCTGTTCTTCCAGCAGTGATGACGGGCTTCCACCCAGCCTTGTTTATGAAACCATAGAAGAGTAGATCTTAAAGGAATCTTAGAAGCCTTGGGCTCCATCCCACCATGCTACTCTTCCAGGCCATCTCCAAGCCATGCTGCCTATACTCTGTTGCATTTATCCATCCATCTATCCATTCATCCATTCCCCCTTTTGACCTACTGAAACTCTCCTCTCAATGAAAACAGAGAAAACAAAGTCTCAGAGAGACTAAATAACTTTGCCAGGTGTCCTTTTCATGTGTAGAACCACTGCCTTATTTCAGACTCTCATCTAATTGGAATGTTTTATTAGTCTCCTAACTGATCTCCCTTCTCCCATCTAGCTTTTATATCATTGCCAACGTCAGTTGGTCAATAAGCATTTGTTAATTGCCTATAGTGTGCCACGCACAGTACATTGGGGTTGCAAAATTGGAATTACAAAGGAAGGCCAAAGACATTCCTGCCCTCAAGGGTAAAAGCATAGTCTTAATGTGTGAATCTGACCAAATTGTACCTCTGCCCAGTGACCTTGATCAGCCCTCTACATCCTAGGAGATAAAATGCCAACTCTGTAACCTGGCATTTAAGGCCTTTGGCAATCAAGCTTTAATCTATAGATCACAGGGGTGGCTAGGTGGTGCAGTGAATAGAGCACCGGCCGTGGAGTCAGGAGGACCTGAGTTCAAATCCGGCCTCAGACACTTAACACAAAACTAGCCCTGTGCTTGGGTAAGTCACTTAACCTCGATTGCTCCTCCAAAATTTAAGAAAAAAAATCTATATATCATTATGTTTCCAACCAAGTTAAACTTTTTTCAAACTGCTCCTCCCTTCTCCTTTCCATTCCATTCGATTCATTTTCTCCCACATCGGTACTACTTTCTCGCGTCTGGAATGGACTCTCACACCTCTGGCTTTCGAGGTTCCTCTCTCCCTTTTATGTTTTTGTGTGCAATCATTTTTCTTGTTCTCTTTTGCATAGTCTTTAAATGGTTGTTTGTTGATAGTTGTTTATAACAAAAATGTTAGCCTTCTCTTCCTACACAGTCCCTATTTCCTAGCAGAGCTTCCTTGATGCCCCTCACTTGTCATGATCACTTCCTCTCCAACCTTTCATTTATCTCTTTGACCTTCTTATGTATTTATTACCTTCTAATCTTTATTACACATGTTGGTGTCTGTCACATTCACCCTGATGTATGATAAAATCCTTAAGGGCATTGACTATTGTTTTTGATTTTTGTATGCCCAGCACCTAGGATACAGACATTAAAAGAGGGCTTCTGTTTTCTTACGTGACCTTTGAGGTTCCTTCCACTATCGATAGGCAGCCTATGGTTCTAGATTCCCCAAAGGTTCCTTTGAATTGAAATAAACTCTAACTTGACTAGCTTTGAACTGAAAGCATGAACCAACCCCAATCAAGTGGTTGAATTGGCTGGAAGAGATGAGCTATTAATTTTTCTGCCTTCTATACTTTGTTGAGCCACCTTTGAGAATAAGTTAAGATTCTCATTGCTCTAAAAGAATTTTAAAGCGAACCTTTTCAGGACATTAGAATGCTCTAGATTGGTGGTGTCAAACTCAAAAGAAATGGGGTCATTAAGGCATACATAAAGATCTCTGAGGCCCTCATATTGACTTAGAAAATCACATGTTTATACATTTCTTTTTTTAAAAAAATATACCTACACATTAAAATAATATGGGAACTACATTTTTAAAATTAAATTTTATGTTTATTTTTAGTTTACAACATTCATTTCCACAAGATTTTGAGTTACAAATTTCTTCCCCGTCTTTCGCTCACCCACCACCCCAAAACAGCGATCCCACTGTATACCCCTTCCCCCAATCTGCTCTTTCCTGTATCCTCCCTCTTCCCTCCTCCCACTTTCTGGTAGGGTAAGATGGATCTCCATACCCCAGTGCCTGTATATCTTATTTGGGAACTACATTTTAATCTGGTTTGGGCCACCCTGAAGAGTGTTGTGAGATCCAGGACTGACTCAATGCCTTTTTAGATTTCTCCTTCCAGACTTCTCTAATACTATACAGATGGACAACGACATATATATTCCTTCAGGGTAGGGACTGTTTCATTTTTGTCATGGTATACCTAGTTCCTGACATTGTACTTGGAACATACTAAGAACTTAATAAATGCTTGTTAATTAATTGGAAAGTAGAAGTGGATTTAAATAAAACCCGAACTATCTATTCCCCTATGGGTAAATATGTGTTCTCAGTCTGTCTATATCCCTTACCTACATATACATAATAACTGCTTCTTGATCAATTCTTTTGACCTTTCTATTTAAAAACTGGAATGCAAATTAGTACAATTCCAGAATTGAATCTAAAATAATTGATTGGTTTTCAATTGACAAAGGAACCAAAAAGACATATGAGGGTGGGAGCAGAGAGCCCCAACCATAATTTCATGTCTCTCTTCAAATATTTGAAGGATGGTCTCACCAGAAGAAGGATTAAACATATTTTGCTGCATCCCAGGATAGAGAAATAAAGTGGGAAATAAATGGCAGTAGATTTGAGTTCAATATGAGGAAAAAGTTCTGAGCAATTAGAGTTGTTCCAAAGTGGAATGAGCTGCCTTTTGAAGTAATGAGTTCCCTGTCACTGGAGCTGTTCAAACAGGAGTTAAATGCCAGTTTACCAGGAATATTACACATACTGGGTAAGATTAGATGGCTCCTGAGGGGTTTTTTTTTTGGAGGGCAATTGGGGTTAAGTGACTTGCCCAAGATCACAACGCTAGTTTTTGTGTTAAGTGTCTGAGGCTGGATTTGAACTCAGGCTCTCCTGACTCTAGGGCTGGTGCTCTATTCACTGTGCCACCTATCCACCACTCCTGAGGTTCTTAAATCACAATATTCTATTATTCTGTACCCCAGTACATCAGTGTATCTGGGATCAACCAACATTAATAAGCTCTTCCTGTGTGTTAGATATAATTGTCTCATCAGCGGGGGCTATTTCTGCCTACAGCATAGACTGATATGGGGCCAATCACTGAGAATTCCCACACTCCCACACTCTTCTAGGAGTGCCTAGTCATCATCACCATAAAAATAACTAACATTTATATAGTGCATTTACTATGTACAAGGCAATGTGCTAAGTACTTTACAATTATTATCTCATTTGATCTTTACAACTACCCTGGGAAGTAGGTGCTATTATTATCTCCATATTACATATAGGGAAACTGAGGCAAACAGAGGCTGAGCAACTTGCCCAGAATTACATAGCTATTAAGTGTCTGAGATGAAATTAGAACTTGGGTCTTCCTGATTCCAGGTCCAGAGCTCTGGGTGCTGTGACACCACCTAGCTGCTCCTTGTATTATCGCATGTGGCAGATCAAATGTGGAACTGAACACTGTTGGTGCATACAGTAGGTGCTTGATAAATGCTTATCAGAGGGAGGAATTGGATACTTTAAATGTAATTTTGTGACCATGTTACTTCAAACGGAAAATAATGGCTCATTGGGAAAGGTTAAGTTTCACCTTCTGGTGTGTTGGCAACTTGTGGGAAAAGCTAAGAAAGATGCTCACTAAATCAAACTTCTCTGAGGACAGGTCAGGTGCCAGGATATATTTTCATTCAATTGAATAGTATTTTCCTGAAGACCCATTAACCTAAATGGAAACAGAGGGAACAACCTGGACATGAACAGAAATGGCAGGCGCCTGAACTAATTTTTGCTTTTTTTGGTTGTTTTGGATACAGACTAGAATTCAGGAATCTATACGTAACCCTGATGTTCTGATTTATCATCATATATTATCATTCATAGCCATGAGTATACCAATGTATTCCATTTGGATAGATTTGCTGTCAGTCTGTTCCCTGCCTTGGGTAAGAACAAAAGACACAGTCATAGAATTTTAGTTAAGAATATATCCAGGGAAATGTGGACATTGTAACCATAATAGCTTGTATTTATTAAGATTTATAAAAGGCTGTGTATACATTATATCACTTTATTGTAACAACAACTCTGTTATCCCCATTTTGTAGATGAGATAACTGAGGCCCAGAGAAATTGAGAGTTTACCCAAGAGTCATATGACTAATTCATATCTGAGGGAGGATTTGAACCCAGGTTGTCCTATTCTCCTACTCTAGGTCCCTATGTACTATGTTATGCTGGCTTGCTGAATAAGGCTGATGTGAGTGTACAGAGTTTGTGCCATAGCAGGGCGGATGTTACTCTTTCCTAAGGTTAAGGTCCAGAAGAATGAGAAAGGAAGCAAAAATATCACCCTGAACTATCCTAAAGAAAACTGTAAAGTTTGCCTTCAGCATATGCTCATCTAGTCATTTTGGTTAGAAAGTGGTCCCTGATGAATGAATCCTCATTGATAATAACTTAATGGGTTCTCTAGCAGTACTTTTTATAGGAAACACTTTTAGATAAAAAAAAAATTCTTCAAGAAAGATTGAAGGAATGAACGTTAAGTCATGTCTTGACTCTTTGGGTCCCCTTTTGGGGTTTTCTTGGCAAAAATATTGAAGTGTTTTGCCATTTCTTTCTGCAGCTCGTTTGACAGATGAGGAAACTGAAGCAGAGTTAAGTGACTTGCTCAGGGTCACACAGCTAGTGAGTGTCTGAGGCCAGATTTGAACTGTGGAAGAGGAGTCTTCCTGACCCCCAAGCCTGCTGTATCCACTGGACCATCTAGGCTGGCCCAAAGGAGTGAATATTTAATGATAAAATTATAAGCTTATGCAGCATGGGAATGCCTTCCACGAATCCACAAAATCTCTAAATTATAGAATTTCAGATTTAGGGGGGACTTTAGAGGTCAGGTAGGACAACTTATCTTTGAACCAAAATCCTCCAAGTTGTACCATGTAGGTTGGTGAGGCCCTTCCTTCTACTACCCTCCATTTAGGTCCCTTTTACTTAAAAAAGAAACAATATAATTTACAAAGCCTTCTGGGGTTCCAGAATGAAAAAATCCTCGCCAGCACCAGCTGCCAGGAGACTTTCTTTTAGTCTTTATTAATGCATTTTGTTTTTTGCACCATAATCCCTTCCCAATAGCCCCTTCCCACCACGTTGTATTCTTTCCTCATGACAACGATAAAAACAGTTAAGTAAAATTGTCTGATATGGTTACTACTTCCTACTGAGTATATAGTATTTTTTACCTGTCGCCACTACCTCTATAGGACTAGATAACTTCTGAAGTTCTTACTGACTATAAGCTCAAAAGATTCTATTTTTCTGTACCTCCATACAGGAAGTATATTCCAACATTATAAATCTACAACTAATGTTAATCACTAGAATTTATTTGCTTTCTGTTGTCTTTTACTATTATCTTCAGATTTGAACTCTGGAAGAGGAGTCTTCCTAACTCCAGGCCTGCTGTATTCAATGCTCCACTACATTATTGTATTCATCATGTCTATATATGGGTCTGACTGTGCTATCTTCATTCAATGGGGGCTCATACAGGTTATTTTTTAATTTCTCTGAATTCCTCACATTCATTGCTCCTAATATAATATCATTCTAACATATCCATGTACCAGTATATGTTCAGTCATTCAATTTGGCCCAATGAATGGGGACCTACTTTGTTCCAAGATTTTTTTTCCTACTATAAAAAAGCACTATTAATATTCTGGTATATATGAAACTGTCATTTTTTTTTCACTTTGACTTGGTTGGGTTATATATTTAGCTATGAAATTGCTAGTAAAATCATATGTACTGCTTAGTAATTATTTTTATGTAGTTCCAAATTGATTTCCAGGAATACTGGGCCAACTCACAGTCACACTAATGAATGTATTAGTGTGCCTTTTCCTATAATATGCTTTATTTTAGCTAGCCCTTTACTACAACTTTCCCAACAGTATGTTGTAGTCCCTAAGCTATACTATGGTAGAGAAATGGTTCTGATGGTGATTTTCTATTTTTTTTTAAAGCAAAACATAATGCAACCTTAGCCTACACAGAAATGAAGGCTCACGAAAAAAAAAAATCCTTTCTTGGAAAAATACCTTTAATTGCCACCAGCTGATTTTAAGGTGGGTATACCATGTGACCATAACTCTAAAATGCAACAATCAGACATTAGAGGACCCTCTCTGAATCAGCACCTTAAGAGTTTCTGCTACTGCTGGAGAAAGCCCCCTGGAAGAGAAGATATGATGGATCCATGCTTTATGCACAATCATTGGGCTAACTGCATTGGTTTATTAGAACTGCATTGTATCATTACTCTTTATTACCAGAATTCCCCTTATGGTCAGTCTTTAAAATGTCTCCAACCATATGAGTTAATTAAGGCTACATAGGAGAAGCAGAAACACATTTCAGGGCAATTACTGCCACAAGATCTTCCAACCCCATCTGGTAATTTCCATTCCTGTCGAGCATTCAGAAGGTATTTTGCAACACCCCACGTTCATCTAAATTAAAGAAGAATAACATTATGGAAAGTGTGTGCTTAGTGTAGACTTCGAAAGTTTTCTCTCTGTTCCCTTTTGTATGTATTTTGCTTTTTAAGTTTCTTTGATGCCTTTTGCATTTATGTCACAGACATTTCTTGATCTGCTGCCGTTCGTTCCTTTCAAAATGAAACCTTCCCTTTTGCCTTTTCCCTTAGTTTTAGGATGAAAGCAATAAGAAAGGGAGAAAACTTGAGAATGGCTCTTTCCTGGAAAGTACCATGAATCAACTCAATCTGTAGTTTTTCTTTAACATTCTTATCACTGCAATGAGGCATAATAGAAAGAAGAGTATGACTACTTGCTTATCCACTTGAAAATTCAACCTGAATAATGTATCTTTGCTACTTTCTACCTCAACCACATGGAGTAAGTCAATTTATCGTTGTGAACCTGTTTCCTTATCTATAAAATGAGGCAGTTGGACCAGATGACCTAAGGTTCTTTTGAATAGAACGTGAGCTTCTTGAGGGCAGGAACAGTTTCATTTTTGTCATTGCCTCCCTAGCACCTTGCACAATACTTGGCATTGCTTACTAATGACTGTTGATTTGATTATTTGTTACAGCTCTACATCAGTGATCCTATGACTCCAAGAACTATTCCTCATGTCTTCTAGGGCCTAATCACTTCATTCATTCCCACAGCGATCAGAGCTCTTGAGCACGATGCTTTGGCTTAATATTTTAGTAAGATATCTCTGTTTTCCATCACTCACAGTTCTGACCCAATCTCTCAAATTCAAAACCTAAGAGTCATTCTATATTCTGCACCCCTCCCCCTTCTCTCTCTCTCTCTCATATCCAAACTATTGCCAGAACATGCTGATTCACCTTTGCAAATTCTCTAGAATACTTCCCTTTCTTTCCCCTGACATTGCCACTACTCTGATGCAGGTTCTCATCACCTCACACCTTGATTACTATAATAGCCTGCTGGTAAGTCTGCTTGCCTCAAGTGTCTCCCCACTCCAATCCATTCTCCATTCAGTCCCTAAAGTGATTTTCCTAAAATGCAGGTCTGACCCAATGGCTACCTGTTGCATACAGGAACAAATACAAACTGCTCTGTTTGTCATCCAAAGGCTTCGACACCCTCTCCTACCTTTCCAGTCTTCTTATACTACTCCCAAACACATATTCTTCAGTAAAGTGACATTGTCCCTCTGGGTGTTTCACTAACAAGCCTATCTCTTGACTTGGGGCATTTTCTCTGGCTGTCTCCCATGCATCAAGCACTCTCTCCTCTGACTATTGACTTCCTTGGCTACTAAAATCCTACCTTCTGCAGGAGGCCTTCCTCAACCCCTTGTAATTCTAATGCTTTCTCTCTCTTAATTATTTCCTATTTACCCTGTACATAACTTGCTTTGTATATGTTTGCATGTTGTCTCTCTCACTAGAATGTAAACTCCTTGAAGTCAGGAAGTATCTCTTACCTCTTTTTGTATCCATAGCATTTAGCACAGTGCCTGGAACATAGTAGGAGCTCAATAAATGTTTACTGATTGATTGACCTTATAATCCCCTGGAGTTTCTTTTTACTCTTCATTGAGATGACTTTAAATCTCATTGCAGAGTCAAACTAGATGTACATGGAGAGCATATTTGGAAATTTTCTCTCATTAACTCTAAGAATGGCCAAGAAGCACTTGGTGGGACTGTAGCCATGTTATAGCCTAAGCTTAATAGACTTAGCTTCATAAGACCACCTGTGCTAGAGTACTTAATTTAGTAAAACTACATTAATGCATCATGGACCAGATGATGACTGGAAGAGGGGTTGGGGTAGGTATTAATGGTAAATAGGGTGACTGTGTGTGAGAAATAGTGGGGAGTAAGTGTGGAATTGGGCATGGTCTTTGTCATGTAAGGCCAGCACACTTGAGTCAAACACCCTCATCCCTTTAATGAAGTCTTCCTTGACTACATGGCAAAATTATCCCAAGAGAGAATGAAACAGACCTAAATGTGGAGAAAATCAATACAGGGGTTATTCCCCAAATGACTATGACAAGAGTAATAAGTGTTTGGGATGTAAAATCAGCTCTGGTGAATATCATAAGTCTTCTAGGGAAAGACATATATAGAGACCTGGTGGTTCTAGCTGTAATGGCTCCTTCTGTGCTTTCTCTAGATAAGTGGTCAGATAGACCTTTTTGCCTGATCTGGTAGGTTCATAGAAAATAGAGCTGCCAACCCAAATGAAACTCCCACTGAAGATTTGGAGGAAGATGAATGGTATTTAAGTAACACAAAGACCGTGAAATCAAATCATTAAATAACAATCTTTGAACCAGTCAACTTCCCTCACCTTCTTTTTTCTCTATGATAAAGCCCTGAAAAGATGCTGAATATTTCCTTTTATCTTGCTCAAGCTGATAGTTTGGATTTCCTACACATCAGCTTGGATTTTTATCTTGTTCACAGAGGGCAGTTCTAGCTTTGGGGCAATGATGTCTTCCTTTCCCCATGGTCTCTTGGTTTCTTCCTTCTACCATCATCCCCTACTTATATTTGAGTATTCCATCTTAATAGTGAGGACTGGATTGGATGAGGTGGAACCAGTAAAACAAGATCTACACTTTGCCCAAGTAGGATTGAACTGGGTTGCGGGGGGAGGTGGGATAGGAAGGAGGGACATATAATCAGTCTCTCACAATATGCCCACTGTGGAGAGGTTCTGCATAATTACACATGTTCAGCCTGTATTTGATTGCTTGTCCTTCCAATGGGGGTGGGGGACAAGGGAGGAAGTGAAAGAATCTAGAATTTAAAGTTCTATATTCAAATGCTAAAAATATATATGTATATCTACATCCAACTGGGAATTAAGATACACAGGCATTGTGATAGGCAGATCCATCCTGGCCTAACGAAAAGTCAGAGGGGTAAGGGGGAGGATACAGGAGAGAGCAGATTGGGGGAGGGGTTATACAGTGGGATGGCTGTTTTGAGGTATTGGGTAGGGAAGGGATGGGGAGAAAATTTGTAGCTCAAAATCTCTTGGAAATGAATGATGTAAACAAGAAAATAAATTAATTAATTTTAAAAAATAAAATAAAATGTTAAAAAAAAAAAAGAGGATTGAACTGGGTTGTAGAACCAGGAGAGTGGTACATACATCTTTCTGACAAATCTTTGTTTTTGGAAGTCTCTCCTAGAGGCAGCTATAGGAGAACAGGGAAAAAAAATCATTGGCTTACAGGTCAGAAGACATGAGTTTGAACTGAGGTTCTATCACTTACTGATTGGGTGACATTGGTCAAATCAGTATAACTCTCTGAGCCTCAGTTTCCACATCTGTAAAAGTGGAAACTCATCCTACTTGAGCATAGAGGGTCCAGTCTATGACACCTGAAAAGCATTCAGCCTTTTAGAACTTTGTTTTGGTGAAATGAAAGGAGGTAGAGAAAGACAGTTGAGCCTAGTTTTCTCCTGGGTCGTTGCCAGTCATCTTGCCACTGGACTTCAACGATTCTGGAAGAGGAAGTGCGACTGATAACTTGGTGCAACTTTGCCTCCCTTAAATCTAATTCACATACAAGTCAAGACATTACCCCATGATATCATTGGTCCTTTTCAAAACCAAAGGGTGAGCAACAACAAAAATGGGACAATACTATTTCCTACTTATCAGAGTTGTAAAACTCCAGTGAGATAATAGCTCGAAAGTGCTATATGAAAGTGGGTTATTATAATGGATTCAAACTTGGTCACTTACCCAACTCTCCTTGTTCTGTTAGGCAACTCTCACGGGGGAGTGTCTGAGGCAAGAAACCTTTCATCACCAGGTCTGCCACCCTAGCCCAGGTATTCATGAATAGGGATCAGATCATCATACTTAGATTACTGGAACAGCTTCCTAGCAGGTGTCCCAACCTCCAAACCATCCTATGTCCTTTTTTTAAATCCTCTGTTCTTCTTAAATTCATTGAAGCAATTATAAAAAAATTATCATCCCCTACTGAATGTAGAATCCTGTGCTAGACAGTAAATGAGGTATACAAATTAGATAAGTTTCAGTCTCTGCCCGTGGGATGCTTACAATCAGTTTGTTTGTTTGTTTTGTTTTTTTTTACAGCAGAAAGTATTGGGTGTGGAGTTATGAGGACCTGAGTCCAAATTGTCCTGCCTCTGACATTTACCTGTGTCATTCTGCACAAGTTATGAAAGTGTCTTGGCCTCAGTTTCTCATCTCTAAAAACAAGGGTAATAATAACAGCTACTTCATAGAGTGGTTGCAAGAACCAGATGATATAATGCACAAAATGTTTGTGAGCATTCATGCAAGTAATATTTGGCTGTGTACCAATAAGATAATTCATAGCTACTGAGGCTGGTTCTCATTCTTTGTTAATCCCGTTCCTTTCTGTACCTCTAGGCACCTTCTATTGTCTTAGGCCTTCTATCACCTTTCCAGCCCAAGTCTTCCAGAGACATTGTACACAACCAGAGAACTACCAGCTGTGAGTCTGTGGTGTGTGTCTACCACAGGAAGGAAGTACCACAGTCATAGTCTGACTTATCAATGAATGACTCTTCCGTATTTCATTGCAACATTCAGCTTTTCTGTGGAGAAGCTTTCTTTGCATAGTGTAGTCCCCAGTTTTTCTAGTAGCTCTTCCTCAAGGGGCAGATTGAGATATAACCCCCAGGCATTGTCCCCCTACTTTCAATTTCTCAAGGAGCTGTCCATCATCAAATGAGATAATATTTACAAAGTACTTAGTACAGTTCTTGGCTTTACCATAGTAGGCACTTTCTAAATTCTTCTCTTCCTTCTTCCCTTCCCATGGTCACATCTCTCAAGTAGGAGTAGAAGGATTTTCTGAGTTATCTCATCTGCCTTAACATAAAGAGTTTTAATTGGTCCAAATCTTTCATATTTCTAAATCTTTCATATTCCTAAAATGCCCTTATTCTTCAGGTCTGAGTCTACTCCTAATATTAAGAAATGTCTATGCTTTTCAATTGCAAATATGCAACAAAATCATTCAATTACCTCAGGTCTCATCTTTTTAAAAGAGATTTTTCCAAGTGTCACCATATCAATACGCAGATGTTAAAATAAATAATAAATTGCAATATGACAGAAAAAATTGCTGTATACAATTAAGCTGTGCTTAACCAAGAAGAAAGTCAGCAATGCACAGGAATTCAAATCCCAGAAATCACCCGTGAGCTTTTCATGCATTAACACACAGTAATCTCTAATACAGATGATAGCATTCAAAACTTTCTTAAAGAGACGTGGCCATACGATTCATCAGAGGACAAGTCGCGTGACAATATTTTCATAATGAAAGTATCAAGTAGGAAATGAAGCCAAGCTAGTGTAGACAAGCTCTTCACACTTCTACAAAATAAGAAAAGAAAAAGAAAAATACATTAGTGTAAAAAACCAGGACTTCTCTGAAATGTCCCTTGGGAAATAATTCTAGGATACAGCTAGAAAAGGAACAACATTATCTGTGCCTTAAAAAAAAATCTGTCCACCACGAGAGAAAAAAAATACAAAACAAAATGTGATTTTTGAGAATGGAAAAGTGAAGACTTCTTCTGAGGGAGAATAATCAAAGTTAAATAGAAGCACGCCTCATTTTATTGTGCTTCACAGATATTGTGTTTTTTGCAGACTAAAGGTTTGTGGCGACCGTGCACTGAGCAAATCTACTGGCACCATTTTTCCAACAGCATGTGCTCCCATCATGTCTCTGTGTCATATTTGAGTAATTATCCCAATATTTCAAACTCTTTAATTATTATTATATCTGTTATGGTGATCTGTGATCAGTGATCTTTGATGTTATCCTGGTAATTGTTCTGGGGCTCTATGTACCACACATGCATGACTATGAACTTAATTGATACATGTTGTTAGTTCTTACTGCTCCACTGACCTGCCATTCCCCTTCTTTCTCTCTCTCCTTGGGCCTCTCTATTCCCTGAGACACAATAATATTGAAATAAGACCAAATTAATAACTCTACAATGGCCTCTAAGTGTTCAAGTAAAAGGAAGAGCCAAACTGCTCGGCAAATTTCATTGTTATATTATTTTAAGAAATGGCCACAACCCCCCTAGTCTTCAGCAACCACCACCCTGACCAGCGAATAGCTATCAACATCAAGGCAGGAACCTCCATCAGCAAAAAGGTTACAACTTTTGCTGAAGGCTCTGATGATGGTTAGCATTTTGCAGCAATAAAGTATTTTTAAATTAGGGTATGTTTATGTTTTTAGACACAATACTATTGCTTCCTTAATAGGCTAGTGTAAACATTTTTATACGTACTGGGAAACCAAAAAATTCATGTGACTCACTTTATTGCAATGGCCTAGAATGGAACCTGCAATATCTCAGATGCATGCTTGTGCCTGAAACAATGAAGGACAAAGAAGATGCCAGCAGGATTCAGTACCGATCTTTCAAAGCTCACAAGCCCATAGCCTCCTCAGTCCATCTCCAATACTCTTTACCTAAGGCAGGAACGGAAAGACAGAGCAGAGCCATGAACAAAAACAATCACGTGCTCATAGCTTCATGTTGTTTGGGGTGGAGAGAATAGGTACCAGAGCTAATCCTTCTCCCTGCTTATAGCAGTAGGGAGGTTTATAGGCCTATAGCAATCCTTGACTCCTCAACCAGGCAGGAGAGTGAACTCGACATCCCACTGGAGTCTTTTGTATGCTAACCCCCTTCCAACGCAGCAGCCAATCAAAAGTCTTTTTTTTTTTTACCATGTGCCCAACATTCCAGAAACAGTCATGGGATGCTATATAGCATGCTAAATGCTTTATAGGCTAAGAGTAGGACCTGTCCATTACTCACAACTAGAAGCAGGTTTACCTAGCCTCCATATAGGTGTGCATCAGACAGAATATTCTACATTCTCAAAAGATGGGAATCCCATTGGTCAGTTCCCCCAGTATACATAAATATATGAATTTTAGCTATTATTATTGTTCTTATCTAACAGGATGGACAATATATACAGGTTAAATGTAAAGATATGTAACAAATGCATTATAAATTTGCAAAACAAAATGCCGTGTGAATTATGATGGGGAAAGTCATTATCAGCAGCAGTGGGAGTGGGTGGGTTAGACAGGAAAGGCATTCCTCCAGTGCCCCTTTTCTTATATAGACCCTCTGTTCACAGGCCTTCAACAACCTAGTGCTTATAGGATAAAGTCTTAATTCATCATTTGGGAATTCAAGATTCTTTATGATCTGCCTTGACCCATTTTTCCAGCTAAATCTCCAGAGATCCTCCATGTGAATTCTCAGTGTTATCAGACTAGTAAATCTTCCATGTGAACTCTTTGTGGTATCAGACTAGTTTCCCGACTGTTATTCTCCCTCCTGACTCTCAATTTTTACTCATATTGCTCCATTCCACTAGATTTCTCTACCTGTTCATTTCTGCCTTCTGCTACCTTATTTCATGTCTAGCTCAAGACTTGCTTCCTCTAGGAAGCCTCCTTTGGCCACCTTGGTCCAAATTCAATTCCTACATCATGTCCTTTCTTGCTATTGGAGGCATTTAATCATACCCTGTGACTAGCACTCAGGAGAGCCTTAATAAATGCTTGTTGATTGATTCATTTACTGATACTGCCTTACATTACCATTGAACTATGAAATGTATGTTCTGACTCCTCCACTAGATTGTAAACTTTGGGAGGGTGGGGATGTCATCTCATGCTTCTTTGTATTTCCTCTTCTACCCAATACCCAGCACTGTGCTTTGCACACAGTGGGTATTCAATCAATATTTGTTGAATGAGTGATTGACTTAATGAGCTAACAGAATCTATCTTGTTCCAGAAGTTTCTAGAACCCATATGGAGCAGATTGGGCAAGTTGACCAAATTTTACTTTCCTGGTGATAATGAAGAATCTGACAGTAGAAAAAAAAAACTGATGAAATATATTTTTAGAAAAAAACCTTGGCTGTAGTCAGCACCATATTGAAATGGGACACTCCCTGTTGACAGATTCAAACTTGAGTCATTTTCAGAGGAAAAGGCATATCGCCACTTCTGTGAACTGTATCAATATTTTTACATGATTCCTTTCATTTTCATGGTTGAGGAAACATGACCTTTGGAGAATGGTTAGGTTCTGGGGCATCATGGCCACTTCTAGTACAAATCACTTTCTTGTACACCTTTGGCTATTTTACATGGAAAACATTTTTTTTTTTTCGCCACAGGTCAAGAAATCATCAAGTATTTGTGAAGTGCTTACAAGGTGTTCTGGGCCATGGGCAGTTTTAGGAAGTTATGGAAATAGGGAGGCAGTGTGAGTTAGTGGAAAGAGCATTAGGTTTGGGGGTTGAGATCTAAATTTGAATCCCATCTCTGTCCCTGTAGGAAACTTCACAAGTTATTTAGGCCTCAATTTTCTCATCTCTAAAATAGGGTTAATAATCGTAAGGATAAAACAAGATGTGTATGAAAGGTGTTAAACAAATCTTAACATACAGTGACATATAGTGTCAACTATTACTGTTAGGTACTATCATGAGCTAGACAAGTTTTCACTGTATTATTTTTACTGTGTTTATCTACAAAGCTCAATTAAGAACCATCATCTTGCCAGAAACTCTATGGGATGTGCTAAGCAGAGTTAAAGCATGAAATACTCTGTGCCCACTCCCTAAATTCTTACAAGGACCCATCCACAAGGAAGCTTCAGGCTTACCTCTTGCAGCAGGCTATCATTAATCATTTCCCTTCCAGTGATAGAGTTTGGCTAGTGCAGGGCTTTCCAACCTTGTTCATGTGAGAGTGAAAAAGTCATACTGATAACTTACATTTGGGAGTGGGAGTGGGATGACACTGTTCATGGCAACAGTGGTGATAGTACAAGACTGAGCTGTTAAGCTATTGGGTGAGGGAGAATGCTAGCAGCTTTTACCATTCTAAATGTGGGAACTGTGGTTTCAGTGTCCTCCCTCCCACCAATATGTGACCCTCAATCATGGCGGGGGAGGAGGGAGAAGAGGAGAGGGTCAAGAATTGATCACTTAAGAAGCTGTTCTCTATTCCCTATGATTCCTGTTTTCTGAGTCCTTAGTCAAGGTGAATGCTAAGAACCTTGTATGGATAGTGTCACTTCACTGCATTGACAATGCAGTGCACTTGAGGTCTAATCTAGTAATCAACCCATATGATGAATATAGAGAAGCATGGGAAGATTCATATGAACTGATGTGAAGCAAAGAAAACAGAATCAGGAAAGCAATATACCTATGACTATAACCATGTAAGACAAGAGAAAAACAAAACAGTTGGAACTGAGTACTGCTAAATCATAATACCCATGTTTGCCCCTCTCCCAAAAGCATTCATTAAGTGCTTGCCATGTGCCAAGGACTGTGCTTCTGGGGATGTTAATATAAAAGTGAAGGTTGTATTCTATTGGGATATATTACATACAAAGGGAAATAGTAATGAAGAAGAGGAAGTTTGACCCAGGACATTGTAGGTATGATTAGTGGGGCTATAGAGTAGATTGATTGACCCCATCGAGGAACATTGGTAATGTTAATTTGCTCACGGTTCATGGTTTGAGAATGGGAATGGAAAGAGGTACGTGTTGCACAGTATTGAGGCTGTGGAGGATGTGACTGGAAAATAGGGAATGAGGTGAAACATTGTGCCTGGAGTTTTTCTGAAGCTGTGGTTCAAGAAAGTCACTCACCAATCAAGACAGTGGGACCCCATAGCAGAAGTTTCCCTAGGAGGATAAGATGATTGTTCAGTCTGTAGAGGAGATGTCCAGAAAATAGGTAGTAAAGTTCCAGCTTTGGGGAGTTTCCAAAGAAGAGAAGCCCACCTACCCTGTTCTTGGGTGTGAAGAACTTTATAGTCAGACTTCCGAATCTGTCAGTTTTTGCTGAATTGGCTCCCCACCCCCCCACCCCCCCACCCCCTGCTTTTTTATTCTTCCTTACAAAGGAAAGCTCTGCTGGAGGGTAAAGAGAAAGGGACACATTGAGAGATAAAGGTATTGTAAAAAGCAACATGCCAATTAAAATGATGTTAAAAACAGCAAGCAATTATTATGTTCCTACTGTGTGCCAGAACTTGGATTCATAAATCTTGGCAAGCAGATGCATGCTTCAAAAACCCAATGAAACAGAAAAACCCTCCATATCTATCTAATTCACTTCTCTTGGTGTCATTTCAGCCAAGTCTCAGGGCAGTGAATCTGTACTACAAGGAACATCACCACCAACATTAATACTGAGACAGGTGTTGGTCATAAGTGTACAAACCACCCTGTAAGATTGAGAGCCCATGGAGCAGTTAGGTGACACAATGCATAGAGCAAGGGCCCTGGAGTCAGGAGGACCTGAGTTCAAATCTGACCTCAGATACTGACTAGCTGTGTAACCCTGGACAAGTCACTTAACCCTGATTGACTCCAAAAAACCAAAACAAACAAAAAAAGATGAAGAGGCCTGGGGCAAAAAATGATGGTAGTGAGCTTTGAATTTCAACAGCTCTACTCATTTAACAAGAGTGATACAGATGGCATTGTAAGAGATTTTTAAGGATCTGTAAAATGCTTTGTGTATATACATTCAGGGGACCTTTCTCAGATAAATCTCCTAAAATTTCAAAAACTGCCCACTTGAGTAAGAATAGTTATTTAGACTGATGGATTTTTAATATTCTGGGGCTCTTTTCTGCTTGGGGAAAAGCATAAGAAACAGTGGAGAGCTCTTAGGTGGTACATTGCTTTAGTAGAAAGAACTCGGAATTAGGCTTCAGGAGACCCAGATTTTATTCCGGATTCCATCACTTGTTAGTTGGATAACCTTCCACAAGTGACTTAATCTCTTTGAGTCCTCTACCCTTAGCCCCAGCCCAATACTTTTCTTCCTGGGAGCTCCCTAAAATAATATTCCTGGGATGAAGGAAAAGGTATTATTATCCCCATTTTGTAGATGTAAAAAAAAGGTTAAACAATCTACTTAAAATTAAACAATTAATTAGTAAAGGAGCCTAGAAGTCAGTTAGTGGTTTTTAATCTTCAGGGACATTCATCACCTTCATTTATAGCTTCTACTTATATCTTCTGCCTAGATACTCCCAGTACAGAGCTAGTGATCAGTGACATACAGCCTGGGATAGTGAAAAGCAGCCATGGATTTGGAAGCAAATTTGGGTTTAAGCTTAGACCCCCCACTTATCAGCTATGTGGGTGTTAGAACACTGTCCAGATGCAACTTGTACCACTCTTAATGTCTCTAACATTAAACAGGAATTAACATTATTAAACAAAATTAATATTAGTCAGGAAGTTTTTCTTCACACTGAGCAGAGATCTCCCTACAACTTTATAGGATTATAGATTTAGAACTAGGCTGGGGCCTTAGAGGTCATATAGTACAACCCTACCATTTTGTTGTTCAATTATTTCAGTTGCGTCCAACTCCTTGTGACCTGATTTGGAATTTTCTTGGCAAAGATCCTGGAGTGGTGTGCTATTTCCTTCTCTAGCTCCTTTTATAATAGACAAAGAAACAGAGGCAAACAGGTTAAATGACTTGCCCATAGCTAGTGTCTATCATTTTACAGATGAGGAAACTGAGGTCCAGAAAGGTTAAGTGATTTGCCTAAGAGCACAAGTGGATTCGAACCCAGGTTCTCTGCTTCCAAATTTAATCCAAGATCACAATAGCTTTTTTTTTTTTGACGAATAACTTCTTGGTCAATGTGCTAAATCATATTGAGCTTGCAATCCATAAACCCTCAAATTCTTTTTCAGAACTACTACCACACACTCTTCATCATGTGTTTGTGAATTTTATTTTTTGTACCCAAGTGTAAGACTTTCACTCTATACCTAGTGAAATCCATTGTATTATATTCAGCCCAATTGTCTAGTCTGTCAAGATCCTTTTGATATGAATCACAAATGGCCATCTAGTCTTTGTTTGAAGACCTCTAATAAAGGGGGGGTCCCACTACATCTTGAGGTAGACTCATTTTCAAATTTATGAAGCTTTTGCACACTGTTGCTAGCTCTGTCCAGTAGGACCAAGCCGAATAAGACCAATCTTACTTCCATATGATAGCTCTCCAAATACTGGAAGATACTTTTCCTGTCCTTCCTAAGCCTTCTCTTCTCCAGGCTAAACATCCCATCTCTCCAAATGATCTTCATATGGAGTGATCTTAGTCCCTTAGCATCTTGATTATCTTCTTCTGAAGTCTCTGTAGCTGTTACTGTCTGGACAGTTACTTCCTCAAATGGGGAACCATGGGATTTTTATGAGGAATGTACTTCATAAACACGTAAAGCAAGTTCCCCGTTTACTTTCAGTCTCATCTTTACTATTATTTTATTGACAAACCAAAGTCATTGCACTGTGGAAAGAACACTGCACAAGAAGACAGGAGGCTTGGGGTTTAGTCATAGCTCTGTATGAGACTTTGGACCGACTACTTAGCTTTTCAAGTCCTTGGTGCCCTTCATCTACAAAATAAATGCTTCGACCCGATGGCCTTGAAGGTTCCTCCCAGCTCTGACATTCTGTGACTCCAATGGCCCTGTAGCTGAAGGTTTCATGAGATCCTTGATCTCTTCTGCTGAGCCCCAAAGGAATTTTTGGGAGACTCTATAAAATGCTAAGTTTCTCTTCTCCCATCCCCCTTCTTTCATCTCGTTCTGTGGCAGACCAAGCAAACACAACACTTGAGGAGCAAGGAAACAATAAAAACCAAAGGGCAATTTCTTTTATTGGTTGTTTCCTCTTGTCAGAAAACAAATTAAGGGGGAGGGGCGGTGCTGAACAGAAGTAAGGCTGACTGTCTAACACGTTAACCTGATTCAGCTTAGATGGCTAAACACTGTAGAATCATAAAATCAAGGATTTAGGGCTAGAAGGGAACGCCCAGGTAATCTAGCCCTCATTTTATGAGGGAGAGGGGAACAAAGGAACATGTATAGGTCACTATGCTAAGCACTTTACAAATATCTCATTTAAACCCCATAACAAGTCTGGGAGGTAAGTGCTAATATTATCCCCATTTTACAGATGAGGAAACCGAGGCAAACAGAGGTTAAGTGACTTGCCCAGGGTCACAAGTCAATAAATGTCTGAGGTCACATTTGAACGCAGATCTTTCTGACTCCAGACCCAGTGCACTATCCACCTTCTTGTTGAGTGATTTGCCACGGTCATACAAGTAGTAAATTACAGAGACAGGATTTGACCTTGACCCCTTTCATTCCCAGACCACTTTTACTTCAGATTCTGAGGAATTCAAGGACAGCCTGTTCTCTGGACGTATGAAGCTTGGGGCTAATATTAATTTGAAGCTTTCAAAATAGACATATATTATCTCATTTGATTCTCATAGCAACCTTGTGGTGCAAGTTCTATTGATAGTCACTTTTTTTAAAAAAAAAAGAAGAGGAAATTGAGACTGAGGAAGGAGTGACTTGTCCAGGGTCACATAGCTAATACGTATCAAGTGAAGGATTTGGATCTAACTTTCTAACTCCATGTGAGCTCCATCTGTCATATTGCACTGCTACTCAATCTTCTGATCCCCATTTCTCCACTAAGTAGAGACAGGCAGGTAACAACCACAGTGATAATGTTTCCTCACAACCACCCTGATTATTATTATCACCATATTGCAGATAAGGAAACTGAGGCAGACAAAGGTTGAGTGACCTACTCAAAGCCACAGAGCTACAAAGAATAAGAGGCAGGATTTGAACTCAGGTCTTCTTGACTTTCAGGTTCACTACTCTATCCAGTGTGACACCTACCTGTCCCAATAATAACAGTCCCATACATTAATATAGTGCTCTACACTCACAAACCACATCTACATGTCTGATCTCATTTGTTCTTCCCAACATCCCATCTCTGCTGTTTAATATCTGTGTAACCTTTGACAAGTCAATTCCCCTATCTGGTCCTCAATTTCTCCATTTATAAAATGAAAGAGAAAGATTAGCTGTTTTCTAAGAGTCTTTCTAGGTCTTAATGAATGATCCCTAAGTGGAAGGTAAGCAAGGCATCAGTTTTATAGATGAGTACACTGAGCGTCAGAGTTGTAAACTGATTCATCCAAAGTTCCATATTGGACAGTGACTGAGCTGGGACAGGAACTCAAACTGTCTGACTCTGAGTCCATCGTTCTTTTGCTTTGTTTTGCTGCATTTTGACTCCGGAGGGGGAGCAAGGACAGAAGTACAAATGTTTCCCACCAAGCCTGGAGGGCATACCCTCTCCTTTACTGCCTTGATTTCTGGGGAAAGTGGACTCCAGCTTAGTTCAGTTTCTACACAGCATTCACCCCGCCAACTTCATTTCCAAACACAGGAGAACTGCATCTCGGCTACAGCTGAGCTGGGTTTTTGGGGTAGCTAATGCTGAACTTGCTGCTTGGGGTCAGCTGTAAATTTGATGAACATATCATCTACATCTTCATCCTGTTATTCAGTCATTTCAATCATGTCTGACTCTTCTCAACCCCATTTAGGGTTTTCTTGGCAAAGATACTAGAATGGTTTGTCATTTCCTTTTCCAGCTTATGTTACAGATGAGGAAAGTGAGGCAAACAGGGGCAGTGACTTGCCCAGGGTCACACAGCTGTGTGAAGATGTATTTGACATCAGAAAGATGAATCTTCCTGACTTCAGGACTTGAATTCTATCCACTCTGCCACCTAGGTTCCCTGAAGCTGAACTGAATGGCCTGTATGGCCCTGTATGGACTCTCTTCTCTACTTTCCAATGGCTCCCTCTTAGAACCTTTCAAAGTTCACAAGGTTATAGCCATCTCCAAGCTCCTTCACCTAAAATAGGAAGGAGTGAACATGTCAGACAGAATCAAAAGCACACACTTTCAGATAGCTCTGGGTGAGAGAAAGCCCAGGGACTCCCCTACCTGGACACCCTTTATTCGGTTGCCCCCCATTTCTAATGTCCATTGGTCTTTCCATGGCACCGTCCTGCCTCAGGTTTTCAAGTTCATTCCTGCTAAACCCTGGAGTTTGAGGGCTTTGTTTATTGTTGTTTTGTTTTGTTTTATTTTTACTCTACTCTTATTCACCTAACCTGAACAAGAGGAAATTCCATCTATTGTACATGAAGAAAGAGAGGGACAAAAATGGAGTTTTTCTTTCTTTAGATAAACAAAGGAGGATTTTTGTGATATCAGCTGGTTGGCTGGAGAGTATAGTCTGTGGTCATGAAGCAGCGGGAAGTTCTCTGGCCCAAGTGAGGGATAAAACCCTGACCTGAGTTTCATCTATACCAGGTTTTAAACTGTGGAACTACAGAGATTGGAGGAAAGAACACAGGCAGGGTCCGAGGCTCAGGCTGGAGCTTAGCACATAGTGACAGCGCCTAGCTACAGGGCTTCCTCTGTGCCCCAGGGGGATAAATAACCCCTCCCCCAGGCTGTTTGGTGAGGGGTGCCCGAAGGTTCACTTGCCCCCAAGATTCCCTCCCTTCTATCCTCACAAGTAGAGGGGAAGTTGGAGGGCAGGGAAGGAGAAGAGGGAAGAGGATAGAAAGGAGAGGAGAGGAAAACAAAGGAAGGGAAAGAAAGGGAAGGGAAGACAGAGAAGAAATGAGGGGGAGGAAGAGGGGAGAGGGAATAGAGAAAAGAGGAGAGAGGAAGAGAAGAGAAGGATGGAGAGGAGAGAAATGGATGGGAGAGGAGAGGAGAGGGAATGGAGGAAGGGGAAGGAAAAGAGGAGAAAGGAGAAGAGGGGAAAGGAAGGGGGAGGAGAAGGGAAGTGAGGGGGCAGGGGACAAGAAATGACAGGAAAGAAGGAGAGAAGAGGAGAGGGAGTGGAGGAGGAGAGAGAAGAAAGGGGTCTGCAAGCAGAGAAGAGAGGGAATTTTATCAGAATGAAGATTAAAGGTCAGATGAAAGTCACATTGATAACGGAAGTAAGTGGAAGGCTGAGACAAGTCCTGGGCCTAGAGACCGCTCAGGGACAACAAGTCTAAATGAAGGCTCTGGGGGGCTAGAAGGTTGTCATTGAGGACCCAGGGGTGCTGCCAAAGACAATCTCTGGCTGCCTCCTGACTGTGCTCATTTCTGCACAGCAAAGACTAGCCCCAGGTCATGTCCTTATTAACTTTGTCACATTTGTCACAGCCCACATATGGCTTTTCCCCAATGATTCAATAGGCACAAATAAACCTGGGGGTCCATGCTACCTCAGACACTTCTCGCCTAGGTGATCCTGGGCAAATCACTTAAGTTCCCTGCGCCTCAGTCTCTTCATCTGTGAAATGGGGATAATCAAATGTGAAGTTACCATCTCCCAGGACTGTCTTTCTAGTGTCCTAGAGGCTGACACCTAGTCAGATCTAAATCAATCCTCATTGACTGACACCATCATCATCATCACTTTGCAATGATAATGCGGTATAAATGATGTGAGGTTTGTGTGTGTGTGTGTGTATGTGTGTGTGTTTTAAATGATTCTTTGACTCTCGATTGTCCCTCTTTTCTATGTCACTTTCACTACTCACAAACACCCTCTTTACTCCAAATGGAAGCCCCTCCTTGTAACAAATAAGCAACGTCAAGGAAAACATATCAACCCATGGGCCTTGCCTGACAAAGGATATTGAACTATCATTTCAGTAAGACAATCAGCAAACACTTATCGAGAGGCTCCAGGGCACAGCGGACTGGGCGAGGCCTTGGGGACGCAGGAGGACACAGTCCCAGCCTCTGAAATGCTTGGCCGTTAAGGCTAACAGGCAGGATGTCTACTTAAAAACACAGGAGCTAACATAAAGTAATAGGCATTAACCACTCAATGTGTGATGCACATTCTGAGGACAACAGGAGGTCAGAGAAGGGGGTTATT